>VXBX01003755.1:420513-565149 GCA_013400415.1 Scytalopus superciliaris | reverse complement strand
GTGCGCCCCCTGCTGCGCGCCCCCGGCACTGCGCGCCCCCGGCACTGCCGGGCCGAGCTCTCGGGCACAGGGTGCGATTCTTGGGGTGATCCTGTGCAGGGCCGGGGGTCGGACTCGCTGATCCCGATGGGCCCCTTCCAGCTCAGCAATAATTTTGATAGAAAATCTAAAATAAAACAATGTGTACACATGCACACTTGTCTGTATATACAGAGAGTATGGATATATGTGTGTGTGTATATATTTGTACGCTTACGTGTATGTACAGGGAGCTGGGACAGCCCAGGTAGCACCGCCTCAGAATCCTGGCTCTCCCTAAGCATGACTAACCTCAGTCCTTCTCCAAAAAGTTAGAGAGAAATGTCTGGTACCAGCATAATCATGATCTGTAGGGTCTTGTCAAGTGTTTCATATACAGGCTACATAGTATATTCAGTATGTAATATATCTTCTTGTAGCTAATAAATGTGGTTAATCAGAGTGGGTTGGCAGACCTGCAGCCTGTCCTGAAACTTCTTTCAAATGAGGTGTCTTTTGCTGTGTTTTTGTTATGTTATAAAAGCACCAGGTTTAATTTCTGCTGGCAAATGATTAAGCAGCTCTTAGTGCACACCATTTCCTAATTAAAATTGTAATAATTGCAATTAATTAGAAATGTTAATTGCAGCAAATATTGCAATGGTTATGTATATGGTTTGTGTACATTGGACATGTATATGTATGAATTGAGCATCGAGCAGCAATTACAGCTGTACTGCACACTAAAACACTGTCTGTCCTGTGCTTGCAGGTGGTTCTCCTGGGGATTGACATAATTTCTGCATTAGTGTCCCGCTTGCAAGATCGCTTCAAGGCCCAGATTGGCACAGGTGAGGGGTTTGTGTGTGAATGTCACAGTGCTCTGCTGGCATCCCCTCTGGCTGCTGCACACAAAGCTTGCTTTCCCCCAGGAGAGCACTCAGGAGGCTCTGGGTGGTTTCAGACTCTGCTGAAGGGGCAGTAGGGCTGGTTCCTCCACTGGGGGGTGGGGAGAGCAGGGGGGCTGTGTCACTCTGTCAGTTTTTACCTGAGGGATTTAAATGTTCCTGATTTCTTTCCTCAGTGCTGCCAAGTTTACTTGATAGGCTGGGAGATTCTAAGGACTCTGTGAGGGAGCAGGATCAGACATTGCTGCTGAAAATCATGGAACAAGCTGCCAACCCTCAGGTATGTTCAACCAGCTTACACAGCATGAGTGACTGGCTGTGTAAAATGGAAAACTTATTTCTGTCAGAGGATTTTCTTCTGTGGCTCTGTCTGAAATGGCTTCATCCCTCTATGCCTTGTTTTGAAATACTTGCTTCACTTGAGAACACTGTTGCATGACAGGATGGGAGTATGAGTGTCAGTGGGTTTCCCGGGGATGGGATGGGTAGGTGTCAGAGTAGTTGCTCTGGGTCTTTGGAAGGTACTGGCTTTCTGTAAGTATGGATATTGTTTTAGGGAGTAGGGAGTTACTGTGAAGTCAGCATTAGAACAAGGAATGGGATCTAAAAGTGTCTTGCTACTTCTTGTCCTGTTCTGCTTGGATGGGTGTAAAGCTTGTATTTAAGCTCCAGAGATGGCATGGTGTATGTCTGCTGGAAGAGGGAATTTGTTTCTTCCCCCACCATCTGTTTTTCCTGTCTCACTCTCTTTTCTGTCTTCCACAGTACGTGTGGGACAGGATGCTGGGAGGATTCAAACACAAGAATTTTCGGACAAGAGAAGGGATTTGCCTCTGCCTTATTGCAACACTCAATGCGTAAGTCAGAACCTTCTGCAAACCCGTGCTGGGGACACAAGCCTGCTCTGTGATTCACAGTGATGCTCTTTTGTTCTTTATTCCCAGATCTGGAGCTCAGAGTTTAACACTGAGTAAGATAGTGCCACATATATGTAACTTACTTGGAGATCCAAACAGCCAGGTAAGCTTTTGCTGCGAGTCACGTCTAAAGGGTGTGCTGGTTGCCTTGTTGGTGTAAGCAGGGCTCTGTGTTCTGGCTGGTAAATTAGCTTATTGTGCTGCTGCTGGTGAGCTCTGAACAGCACTGTGCATGAAGAGCCCTCAGCTGATTTTGAAGTGGTATAATTTGAAGTGTGTTCAGACCAGCATATCAATTACTGCAAGAGTTCAACAGAACAATGTGAATCTGCAGGTGAGATGCACAGAGCAGGAAACCTTTGTGGGAAAGGAACTCCTGTGCCTTAGAGCCTGGATAAAGGGGAGGCTGCAGGGATCCCTCAGGGCTTGGTGCACCACCCCTCACCTTCAGAGAACAACTAGTCTGGGCAGGGAGGGCAAATGGGACCAGTCGGACAGCCTGGCCATTTGCACTGCCAGAAGCTGTACAGGGATGTTCTGAATAGGGGCTGAAGACAAGTTGTACAGGGACCTTAAACTGGCAATGCAACCCAAATGAAAATACAAGCTGAATAAAATTTGTTCCTCCTATGTGCTTTTTGTCCTGCTTGAAATTAAATGCAAATATTAGTGAGAAGAGGGGGATGGGAAAACAGGGTTCAAATCCATGTTATGTAATGTGTAATAGTAGTTATTCAATAGCCCTGTTGGTTGCCCTGCCAGCATGAGTGACACGTGTGTAATCCAGGTCTGGAGCGAGTGTTCAGCTGGAACTGGGGGGTGTCCAACTGGGGAATGGGTTTCTGTTGGTTCTGGAGAGCTGGCCATATTCCCCTGGCTGAAGAGGAGGCCTGAGTGTGAAGCAGCCTTCCCTTGCTGCTTGTGCCACTGCAGGAGGATAAACCCGTTACTCCAAGAAGTTTCTGAGGAAGTTTGATGTTCAGGGTCCTCTGTAGCTGTGAGCTGAGACTATGTAAGCTGGTACCCTTTAAGAGGGTTCTGGATTTAGGGCTTGGATGTGTTGAACAGACAGATGGCTTGATCCTGCCATTGGTGACCTGTTAAATGAGTGGGAAGTTGGTGAGGGCACTGAGATGTGTTTTCCTTCTGCACTGCCTCTTCCTTGTACCTGGCACAGCTCACTATCTGGTATCCAGCTGCAAGGGTGAATGGGGCTGATCTCTTTCCCCTGGATCTGGTTCCTTGTGCCTAGAAAGCCCATGGCTGAACTGATTAGACACAAAGCCCCGTCAAAGTGGCTCCTGGTGGAACAGTGCCTGTCCTGTGGCAGGGGCTGGTCCTGGGTTTCCCTGGGACTGCTGCTGGTGCCTTCTCCTGAGCACTGGGAGACCTGCTGCCTGGTCACTGCTGCCCTCTCTTGGAGAGAGAGGACAGAGAAACACATACAGGTCAAGTTCACTTTATTTTCTTTTGTTGTGGACCTGGGAGCTGTTCCATTACAGCCCGTTTCAGAAAGAGTGCTTTTGCTCTTTTCAACTGATGCAATCGCGTAGTGCAGTGCATGTCTGTGACAGCAGTATTTAAACTCTGATTGTTTTCTCAAAAATAAAATTGAGATTTATTAAAGCTTTATTGCTGTGGTAAACTAAGCCGAGTGTGATGGTGGGGGCCCCTTGCCTTACCCCATATGGGGTTTGCATAGTCCTGCAGCCTCTGATTCACTGTACACACACAGGCAGTCCTTCCTTCTGCATAGGCAGGGTGTGAGGCTGGGTTGGGGTCTGTGTGCCCAGAAACTGGGCAGACCAGAGAGTCCCTCCAGAGCCGTGCCCAGAAGCCCTGCATGGTGGCATATCGGGCTGATGGGCAGAGAAATGAGGGGCAAGAGCACTGAGTAAGGGCTGGTGTGAGTGCAGGAAGGATTTGGAAACTGACAGGGATGTGCTGAAGGGGAAGGCTGTGGAGCAGAATGGGGTTAAGACAAGCATGAGTCAGGTGTTCAGGCGGGGTTCTTTTGGCTAGGAAGCAGGGTATGTGTGCCTGCCCTTTGAATCCTACCTATAGGCAATTCCAGCTTGTGTCCCCAAGATATTCCATGTCTAGTCCCAGGGGGTGTGGGTAGCTGCCAGGCCGTCTTCTGAGAAGCAGAAGTGCACATCTGTGTAGGTGTTTCTGCAGTTTACCTCCTCTGCCTGCTGTGCTTGGTGGAGGAAAGGGGTTAAGTACAGAAAGGTGACACTGTAATCAGATTTATGTTTCTTCTGTTGTCTGGAGGGAAGGATGTGCTCAGCAATTTGCAAATCAGTTTGGAAAACATGCAAAATTCACAGTGACTCGGGTGATTGATTACTCCTCCCTCCCTTCATGTTTTGTTATCAATATAGAAACATAAGTTTGTAAGACAGCATTAAAAGTCAGTTTGTTTTATAATGTCCTAGTAATATGAGGTCTATTTGTGTGTCTCTTCTTTTTTCATCCAGTAAATGTACCCGTTGCACACAATGGGTGGAGTTAGCAAAGGCAGCCAAGCTTCTTCTGTATGAAACCTTTCATCTTATGCCTTCACTGCCTTTTCAATTAAATTAGACCTGCTGATACTGCTAATATGTGAAAGGCAGTGTTGGAAGGTCCTTCATGAACTCTGGGGTAACGTGTTTAGTGGCAACTGTTGTTGCTGAGAAATATGCAAATTTAGTTCTCCATGGTAGGACAGAGATTTATTTATTTAAATTGTGAAGATGATTGATTTCTCTCATCTCTCACATTCAGGTTCGAGATGCAGCAATAAACAGCCTTGTGGAAATTTACAGACATGTTGGTGAACGTGTAAGGGCTGATCTCAGTAAAAAAGGATTACCCCAATCTCGGTAAGTTGAGAATGTCCTTATGCCTGCACTATTACTGGGCTGCTTTTTATTCTCTTCCTTCCTTCCTTTAGAAGGCTTCAGGAGCTGCATGATTGAGCCTTTTCCTGGGATCAGGGTTTGATTTTTCTTCATCTGACAAGCACTCAGGTTTCACTTAATGTGGATCCTGTACCTTTGCCCAAGTTTGTCACAGCATCTTTGAAAAAAATCGGTAAAACTATTACAGATGTTTAGATAACTGATTTAAGATTAAGATATTTTCCTATATGTTCTGCATGTATTAAGAGAACACTTCACAATAGGCTGTGTTTATGCAAAAAGCTGTAGTCAAAATAATCAGTTTTAAGGTTTTATTAAAAAAACAGAAACAACAAACAACAAACCGAAAACTCAGGAAAAAAGCCCCTAAAAGACCCAAGCAAAACCTAACCAACCCTACATCAAAACCAAAGCCATGTCTCTTTGCTTCTGCCATTTCAGGTGTGCTAAGAAAGCCGCTCTGCATCTCGCCTTTAGTGTGCAGAGCACAGCATGGTTAGACCTGAGGCTGGGGTAGATGGCACCTTGTCAGTGCACAGAGGGAGGAGGGAAGAGGTGGTTTTGGAAGTGGGGTGCACACAGATGGAGGCAGCACCGTTGCCTCTTGCTCTCCAGTGAAAACATCTGCTCCCACAATGTGGCTCGAAGGAATAAACTCTCTGGGAAGGAATAATGAGAGGTGATAAGGATCTTCTGCTCCACCAGGCCTGTGACATAAATGGGAAGGTGTCAGGGACAAAGACAAATGTTGTGTAGAGTTGTTTTTTAGGGGTGTGTTCTGTGGTATTTCTGCAAATAGTTAAGATAGGCAAAGTGGTGATGAACTGGAAATGCATCTACAATTAGCCATATCACAGCTTTAGTAATGTATTTGCAATTATATCTCTTACATCTCTGTAATATCAGTTGTTTCTCAGTTTTTCTAATTAGCTGTTGCATGTTGATATTTTTTAAAAATTTAAAATAACTTCTTTCTGCACTGACATTTTTGACTGTGCTCCCAATGAGCTGAGTGAGGACAAATTTGTTCTACAACATCTTGAGATGTTAAAAGATGGCTGCCCAGGGAAGTGGTGGAATCACCATCCCTGGAAGTGTTCAAAAGTCACATGGATGTGGCATTCAAGACATGATGAAATAGTGAAGACCGTGGTACTGGGTTAAAGATTAGAGTTGATGATTCTATTAATCCTAAAAATTAAATTCAGTTGTTCATTATGTATTTCTTTAACTTTCAAACAGGTTGAATGTAATTTTTACAAAATTTGATGAGGTCCAAAAATCTGGAAATATGATCCAGAGTTCAGGTGGTGAGTAGAAATACTTGTATTCTCTTTTTTGGTATTTTTAGCAATTTTTAGTAGGTAAATTAAGTAGTAATTTCAGAGAGGAAGCCTTTTCAGTTTAATGCCCTAAAAAGGTACAGAGAGTGTACACATTAATGCAGTAGTGTTCCAGTTAAAGTTCATATTGTTTATGGATTGTATTTTATAGTTCCTAAGTTTGCATACTTTGTACTTTTAGGGCTGATAGTCAAAGACCCTTATCAGAGCCTTAATTCTGTCTGTCCTGTTTGAGACTGGTATTTTGTTTACTTTAATAACACATGTTTTATTACTGCTTTTCTTATAGATAAGCTTATGAGCTAGAAAGTAATTTTAATAGGTATCACTCCTTGTTTAGGAATAGATTTTTGAGAGAGTTCTTGGTGAAGAAATTCTTCCTTCTGCCAGCAGCTGAGTAGAGCAGAGATGAAGAACCTGAGTTCAGTACTGTGGGTTCTGATCAAGCTCACACCCTTTGCAAGGCCAAGAGCAGGACAGCTGATGTCCCCAGTCATTCCCCCCGTGCTCTCAGAAGCCAAGAGAGCAGAGAGGTCTTTGCTTTTTCAAATTGGAAAAAATTTCTTTTTAATTTCTAGGCACCATTCTTGTTTCCACATCCATTTTAAAATATAGTAAACTTCATCCCTGCAGGAAATAATAAAATTAACTTATTTGAAAATCCTGAAGCTATAATTTGAATTATTTAGATATATAATGATATATTCTCCTGTATGTTTGGGAACAATGAAGGCCTAGTGCAGGTTCCTCTGTGATGAAATGGGTTACAATTACACCTTTGCATAATGTGGGAAAACTTTGTCTGTACAGGTAGATGAGACTTAGAGGCAAAAAAGTGCAGTGGAGAAACAAGTGTCCTTGTGCTTGTTTAAAGAGGGGGAAGTAAATATTTAATCCCTTAGCAAACTTCTTAAGGTTCACAACCTCCAGGTGATCTGAAATCCTAACTCAAACTGAAACAAACTTTACTGCTGTTTCAACTTCTCTGCTCTCCACTTGGCTAGGCTAATGTAGAATTTTTGTTTTACTAGCAGTGAAATAAAATGGGCTTTCAAAATAAGTAAAATCAATTGTACTGTGTAGATTGCTGTTGTTTGGAGTTCAGTGAGACAGACTTGTGATCTGTGGTGAGACGTATTGCTACATGCAAAGCCTCTGCGTATCAGATCTACTACTTTTAGGCTTCATTGAAAATTGTTTTTTCTTTTATACCCCTTTGTCACTGTTTTGATGAATTTGATGATTTAACTTTTTTGTGTGGAGGCCCTGAGACCTTACGGTCCCCATCTCATGTCCTTTGATTCCATCGACAGCCTTTTAGTACTTCCAGCCACAAGCACTCCTGTCCTCCTCCCTCTGTTTAACCTGAGCTTCTGATGTCTCGCTGTTCTCTCTTGTGCTGTGGCTGGATGCAATCCCTGGAGTCTGTGTGTGTGTGTCAGCATTTCTCCTCTGTTCAGTCTCCTGTGTGGACTCTGAGACCAAAAAGTAGCCTGGGGGAAAAGGAGATGGTGAGAGTGGAGGAGTGTTAAGGGGTCAAAGAGAGCAAAGGATAGGATCTCCTATTGCTCTGCCACAACCTTTTCATTTTTCCTGACAATAAAAAACATCTGTATTTGCAGAGTTAAAGTTGTCCTCGTTTGTTAAACTGTTAATTATAACATTACTTATTAATATATTTTGTGCGTGTGCTTTAGGGGAGGGTTCAGTTTCCTGTAGTGACATAGGCTGGTTTGTTTCTTCCTTGCCCTCCAAGTGCAGCACAAACACAGCACACATGCTGGTCATATCTAATGTGTCAACAGCTCTGTGCAACTTTCAGTTTGTCTTGCTGAGGTTGTGTAAGCCAGTGAAGGAGGCTTATCTTCACCCGTGGTCACAAGTTTATTGTGGCCTAAGGACAAGCTAAGTTTGTCAGGTTTCTTGTCTCCCTGACACCTTCTGTAGCTTTTGAACAAAGGTGATACTTTCAGCAGTTGTCAGAGTCACCAGGGAAGATGATGATAAATATTGCACATCCAAAAGATTTGCCTTTCCCAGGAAACAGCGGAAACAGCTCTTAGTTTTGTTAACCCTTTGAGTCTGGCAGAGAGGTTGTGTGGGTGAATGTGTGAGTCTGTGCTTTGCAGGTGGGTAACCAGGAGCAGGGTATTGGCTGAAGGGTCGCTCATCACTGGGCTCCAGAGTTGTGCTAATTACAGTGAGACTTGAGAGTGGTTGTCCAACGTGTTTTATCACAGAACTGGGCAGGTAGGAAAGCAAATGTGGCTTCTGGAATGGTGGAATATGGTTAAAACTGGTCTCTTGGCTCTGAGATGAGACTGCTCTTTGGGATAGCAGTTTCCTCTACTGGTTCTCTGAGGATTCAAGTACAAGAAAGCAGCTGCAGCAGCACTGTTTGTGTATCAGCAGTGTTTTGGAGATTAGTGAGTTGCTGTAAGTTGTTAAATGTTTCCTATCTAATGGTTCCCGAGACACAAACAAACAGAAATCTTACTCAGACTACTAGGAAAGGTGCTTAAAATACCAGGACATTTTCATAACCCAAAGAATAAAATATAATGAATCAACTGTAATCAGATTGTGAATTTCAAGTCTCTGAAAATAATTCACATTTTGTGTTTACTTATCTTTCCATATTCTGATCCATGAGTGCTTCTTTGAGTTTGTCTTGAATTGTTTGGTTATTTTTTTGGTTAGGCTTTGTTTTTATCATTTAGTAATAGAAGAATCAAATGCATAGTGGGGTGGGGGAGGTTTGCATAGTAATCTGAGGTGTTTCATTAAGTCAGAGGGAGGTTTTGGTATGCCCAAGTATGCTGCTTGTTGCTAGGCTACCAGCAGCCCTTATAGCTAGAATATGAAGTTAAAATCCAAGCTGAATTTCTCGATAATTCTCAGTGCATCTCTGTTTTGTTATTTGGCATATAATTAGTCAGCCTCTTGAAGCAAAAATTATAGTTTTTCCCCCTTTGGGCTTTCAGCAAGCTAATTATTTTCTATGTAACTGCTTTTGCTAATTATGCAGATGCCTTATTCCCCTGGGACAAATACATTTTCAGCATGAAAGAGCCAATAATTGCCAGCTAGTCAGCTGCTGTCTTCATGTGGCATTGTGTGATGATCTTTAGTTGGATGTGATGCAGAGAAAGGCTATTGGACACAGAGGCTCCAAGAAATTCATGCTGCATGCATTTCTCTGATACTATCTGGAAGGACCTTAACATAAAGTGTATGGTTTTTCCATGGATTCGAGTTGACTTTGGATCAGACCAAGACTCCAGAAGGCTTTATAATCAAGTTTCAATACAGATTAAGAATAAAATAAATGATCTACTGAGAGATACAGGCTGATAGGAATCTATGACCCAAACCAAAGCTCTTAAGTAACCAAAATGTTTTGGTGTATTTTTTATACTTTTGATCATTGTGATATCTTGTTATGATGTTTTTTGATGTAAACCTTCGTATTTTTTTTTTTAATATAGGTCACACAGTTTTTGGGAAATGCTTCTATATTTATGTGTGCAGGGATACTGCAGTGGTGTGCCTGTGGAAAAGGAGGGGATTGATCTTTCTTGTTGGTGCTGAATTTGGACTTGGGAGAGCAGGAGTTAGGGACAGTGGAGGTGGTACTGGTGTTGGGCTCCAAGGAAATCAAAGCAGGAGATCTTAAAGCCAGAACTCCAGAGCCGAGATCTCTCCCCCGCAGATGCTTGCACGGAGTGAGCTGAGGGGAGGATGCAATTTTGGTAGCTGACTGTGTGACTGTGTGTTCTAATAGTGAGCAAGTTAATTAAAATAGTGCTAAAATAGAAGATGTGATAATTTCAGTTGCTGAAAACCTATGAAGAAAGAGCAATGCTACTTTTCAGCAGAACTACGTCTATATTTGAGATAAGGTATGAGATAAATATGGTATTTGCTAAATGAATTCTGTCTGGAAAGTTGAGAATTTGGAATCAATTAGATGGAAATTAGAACTATTTTAGATTCCTGTGTTTTGCTAGTAATAAAACTGAGTCATCGAATGCTGTTTTGATACTTGTAGGAAAGACTGTCACCCACATTTGCCAAGTATTGCCGTGCATCTGGGGATGGGATATTGTTTGTCTGTCAACACACATCCAAGCAGCATAATTGCAGACTGGAAAGAGGGACAACTGTCTGCAATAACACAGAGAGATTTTGAACTAATAAATGCTGCACTGTGCTTTTCTGCAATTCATTCCTCCTTGTGCAATTTAAATTCTGTGTTCTCTATGAATACAGTTTTCAAGTGGAAATAGAAAATTCATTATGGCATTCTGATGGCATGAAAAAGGCAAGTAAATACACCTTCACCTGTGTGGGAGCTGAGCGGGCAGTAATGTCTGAGTGATATTTGAATGAGCACTGATAGTACATCACGGACAAGAGGAGCTCTGCTCCCTGTCCAACAGCTTTGTAAATAAGCGTGTTGCTGCCTCCTGGGTCTTAAACTCAGAGATGCAGAAGGGAGGGGTGTGAGCAGGCAGGCACAGGAGGACACATGGAGCTCCAGCTGAGTGCTGAGCAGGCTTTTATTTTGGAGGAGCGGCGGCAGTCGCTGCTCGGTCACACAGCCGAGTGGTGCGGGAGGGTGGCGAGTGTGCTGGGGCTGGAGTTGCTGAGAGACATGAGCGGTGGGGCTGCTCCCGGAGCACAGTGCCCTTCCTCAGCATCCCAGCGGCACCGCAGAGGATGACTGTGGGGGAAGGTAGGTGCTGAGGGGTGTCCACAGGGATGGACGTGTTTATGTGTTAGCGTCTGAATATCTGACTGTTCTGTTTCTTTTTAACCTGTGAAGAGACTGAAGCAATCTTGCGGTAAAAGTGGAACTTAAAAAAAAAAGTAGCCTGCGAGCATCTGTAGCCTGGTGGCATCAAGTTCTGTTTAAGGTTTTATAAAATATGATAAATGTTCTGTTTGATGGGGTGAAGGAAGAGGGTGTGCCCATATATAAGGGAACGGAACAGGTTGTGAGAGGTAAAGGACAGGTATTTTCAGAAATCCTCCCTGGTCTGTGATGTTTTTGAGTGATCACTGAGACTTTAATTTCCGAGCTGTTGCCATTTGCAGCATTATTTGGGAAGATTATTTAAATTGGTTATGAGTACTTTTGAATTTGAATCACAGTTCCAAGAATGTGCCAAATGGAGACATAACTGTTCCTGCATTTTTGTGTTTCAACTGCGTTTCTGTAACAGCAAGGATATCTGTGGTACTCGTTGAGTCTGGAGGGGTCTAGGTGAAATAGAAAGCCAGAGGAGCTCTGTATTCACCTGTTTACAATTAATTTACAGGATGGAGGCATATATTGCATTTATTTTTGGTACATAAGAAGCCTGTGCTTTTTGTCTTTGCTTTTGGAGGAGATGATTTCTGTTAGCCATCTTTGCAAAAGCTGCATCTTTTTTCTTCCCCCCTTTCCCTCCATTCACCGTACCTGTTGTCTGTTGAAATCCTTACTACAGTGTCGATGCAGTAGACTCAATTTAGAAACTCTGAGGTTGTCAGATCTTGTTTTTGTATTGATATTTATTATGTCAAGGTGTAATTTAATTGGCAGCTTTTTTATTTAACAGAAGATGGAAATCACCTGGGCAAATTGAATGATGTGCAATGGATACTACATGTTACAGTACGTGCCATTTCTATGGACAGTTTTTCATTTCAGGGCCTTGGATCCTTTTGGAATATTGTGTTTTCCAAGGCAATTATTGGATGTATTTTCAGAGAGTCAGTAGGTGCATGTGTGAAGTGTTCCTTGTTCACTGTCAGTGAATGCCTCCCAGCTTCAGGAAATAAACACAGAAACCTGGCTAGGCTGTCAGTGGGTACTGTCACCATCCACAGCTGAGAGACCTTTTAATTCTGGCTCCTCCTGTCCAGGTCAAAAGAGGAGTTGAGAATAATCCACTGCTTTTCAGAAGTTGGAATTGAATAATTAATACACTTAATTGCTTATTAAAAAAACCAAGCATGTATTTGTTGTTGTCAGTGAAGCATGATGATTTCATCATGCTGGGAACTTCTCAGCTTCAAAAGATCAGCTGGTGGAATGAAGAGCCCAGGGCAGTAGTCCAGCTGGTCTTATCTGTTGGGAAATGTCTGACCTCCAGGTCAGTGCTGGTTGTCTGAACTGTGGTAGTTGCAAATGTTGGAAGAAAAGTAAGTGTGTAAGTTGTCAGTGCTGTTGTGTCTTCTGGATTGAATCCAATGTACCTTGACTGTAGGACTTCCTTGCAAGGAAGCGTTAGACCAGACTTACTTTGGTTGTGTGTGTCTCACCACTTCCCTAAGCCTGATGGTTTTGTATCAACTCACTAATGCTCTTTTGGCAAAACGTTGGTGTAACTAAGCAGAAACACTTTACTACCCACATCACTAACAGATGTGCATAAAATATAGGGTAAAGGAGTGGGCAGCTTAAGGACGAGATGCTGCTGTTTAGTGTGGGCCTCGTGAGCCAGGGTTTAATGTGCACCATTCTCTTAACACTGAGTGGAAGTTAAATGCATGAGTATCCTGCACATCTGGACATGAACTTCTCCATGCAGGGCCTGTTCTCTTCTTCCTCTTTTGTAAAAGTACTCTGTGGATCTGACTGACTCCGGTTGTTGTCTTAGAGGATCAATCTCCAATCCAGTGTTCATAAAGAATTAGAAAATGAAAAAGTCCTGCAGCCTTCCTGTGGAAACTGCAGTAACATCTGCTACAGCTGCAGAGGTGATCATGGTTCAGGAGTCCTTAGTAGTTGCTGTTTTCTCTGCTATGGTCTTTTCTTCCAATTTCTGTCATGTTTTGGTGTCAGGTTGTTCTCACCTGTGAAACAGAGCCTCAAGTCTGCAGTGGTCATTGTCTTGAAAATCTCTGGACCAGTTTCCTGGTATCTTTTGTGCTGTTTTGCCCGGCTGGCTCTCCTTTAGATCTTCTGTCAGAAAGAGTTTAGGGATCAAGGCTGGAGCAATATTTACTCCAGTGACATTTTCACATGAAAGGGCTAACTCTAAATCGCATGGTTTTGATCCCTTAACTTTGCAATTTATTGTGCACAGAATCTTCCAGGAGCAAATTTATCTGTAGGATGGTTTATACACAGGGCTGTGCACACACATATTGATCACTGTGAATGTTGCAGTGATTTTAGGTTAGCCTTTTATTTTGCTATAATTCTCTGAGGGATGGGAGTATCCTAAAGGAAGGCTTGCACATTAAAGAGCAATCTGGGCTGAGTAAAAAGTATCCCGTAACTGGATGGGTCATGTTTGTGTTTCACACATTCTGAACTTCAGCACTTGTTGGGGAAGCACAGGAAAGTACTTTAGTGAGTACAGGTGAAGCTATCACATACTTTCTGCTGCTATGGAAAGAATTGTTCTTGACGTAGGAATTTTTGCCTGAGGCCCGCAAATACTTCAGTCTCCACAAAAAGAGGTGGAGGAGTGGGGGTCTTCCTCCTTTCTGTACGCTGGCTGGGTGCTGCGTTCTTGAGAGTAGTTTCCTGGTACTACTTTTAAATGAATGCTCTGGGCTGTTTTTGTATAGAATCACCATCCCAGTTAGAATTCCATTGCTGTCCTTAATAAGCAGCCTCAGCAGTGGCTGAAGACTGCTTGAGGAAGAGATGAAATTTCTTGCACCTCTTGTGGAGCACTTTGATGAATTCCTGTGCTGCTGCTCTCATTTATTTGATCAGATTTATTTTCAGGTTAAGCATTTAACAAGTGAACTGAGTTTAGCTGCTGTAATTAGCAGCTTCTGAGGACAGCAGTCACCCTAAGGTAATTGGTGAAATACAAGATAGGCTTTTAGGGGCAATAAAAGTACGTGAGATGTGTGTTTTCTCCTGCCAGTGACAAAGAACATCCCTGCCCATGTATACTGTAACCACAGTGGCTGCAGCTTCCATAACCAGGAGATTTTATTCAAGTGTCTAGACTGGAGAGCACCTGGTTGATTTCTAAAGTGCCTAAGATCAAAGGCTTGGAGGCTTGAAAGTCTTCTTGTACCTAGTCACTTTTCATTTTCAGATCACTGACCTGAGGCTGGATGAGATTAGACTGCCAAGTCCATTTCTGAGAAAGACATTCTAAACCAGATGGTGTATCCAGTTTTAACATACAGTGGTAGAACAAAACCTGCAGTTACAGCCATGTGAGTTGGGGGCATGAAGAGGACCTTTTTTCCAAATGCAGGAGCAGACAAATGCTGATTTGTTACTCCAGAGGGAAGTACAGTTCATGCATTGTCTATACTTGGCCCTGGTCTGGCATTACACTGCCTTCCTCCTTCATTATGTTTGGCTGAAGTATTTTGTTTGTAGCTCAGATATAGTGATGTGAAATAGAACAAAACTAGGCAATAATAAGTAAAATCATCCTATTTTTGTAGTATTAAGACAGCAAATACTGTATAATGACTGGGTTCTTCTGCCTGCTGAAGGAATTAATTCTGCCCTGCTGCTCTGTCAAAGGAATCCTTTTTTTGCATCGTGAAAAGCATTTTGAGTCTCTTTTTTGTTTATTCCCCTGAAGCCCCAAAACTGCAGACAGCCCTGAATAATCCTGGCTTGGTTTACACCCTGCGTGTAGCCTGCAGGGATCTCACTGCAGACAAATCTTAGTGAGGAAAGCTGCTAATGGCTGCTGCTTTGCAGTTGGCCTTCAGAGTCAAGCCAGGTGAATTTTAGCACAAACAGTGCACTACCGAGGAAGAGATAAATACCTGTCCTTTAGATGCTTGACATGGAAGTTTCTGGTGTTAGATGCAGATACTGGTGTCTAAGGAAGATGAAACACACCTGGACTTATTGGAGACTAGGATGGATAGGGGTTTGATAGGAGAGTTTTGAATGCTTAAGTACAGAGGTTTACACTATTATTTTTTTTCTCCAGGTCTGCTCCCTTTGATATTAATAGACTCTTTCTAATGATTTCAATGGGACTGCTCCTAGTCTTCCAGAGGGAAGGGGGAAGTGGAAGTTTTAGGTATGAAACAGTGTTGGCACTGCTTCTGCTAGTGTTTTCTTTATGCAAATGGCAGCACTGGGGCTGCCTTTACCCCCACATAATAAGACTGTTCCCTTTGGCTGTGGTGTGGGTACATCTTTAAGAAATGCATGTCTTCCCCATACATCTCTCTGGAGTAATGGGACTCCTGTCTAGTGGAGCGCTGGCTCATAATGAGACCTGACATTTCTAATTAGGTCTGCTTTATGAGGAATGGGTCTAATTCAGTTCTTGATCATTTATATTTCTCCCCCTGAGCTCCCCCCAGCTCTTGCTGGGGATCAGGGGCAGTCCTGGAGCCAGCCTGGAGAGGCAGGGCTGGGCACACTTCTTCCTGCTGCAGCTCTGCCAGTGCACTTCAACTCCGATTTATGCTCCTGCTGTTTGAGCTCTGTGCTGGGCAGGAGCTGAATCTGCAGAGACTTCTAATCACATGGAGCTTCTATGATGTGGAGAGACAATCACGCTCCTTTTCACTGGAGACTTAAATAAGATCTGATCCCAAGCTTCCACAGGCAAAATATTTATGCACCAGCTTGCTGAAACTTATTCTCTGTCCCTTCCCCCTTAAGAAGCTCCATACTTGTCTCTAGTGCTTTCCTTCAATATTTTTTTTTTTTCCTTCCCTTTTTTTGCTATTTTTTGATGTGCTGCATCTTGTCTCACTGCAGTGGGATTTCTCCAGAGATTCTGTACTGTGTCTTTGTATGCACATTGTGCTCCTTGCTTGCTGCTTCCTTTGATGTTGCTCCCTGAAGCCTCTTTATTATCATGGGCTTTAAAGCAGTCTTGTCCCTATTTTTGTCCAAACTATTTCTTGTTTATTGAAGCATGCTATAAGGAGGTCTGTTCACTCTGCCTGAGAGTGTGGGAGATGCAGTAGGATACTGGGGCACTGGGAGCTTTGTGACAGAGACAGACTGTACAAGATGCTGCGTCTTTTCCAAAAACCAGGCCAGGTGCTCCATCAGCTGCAGTGGAACGTGTTCCCTTCAGGGCCTCCAGTGTGTGCACGGGAAATGGTTTGGTCCTTTCCACCAGGAAGGCTGGATCACAGAGCTGTCTAAACCAGCACGTTTTACATGCTCTAGGAAGTGGTGCATGGTGCCAGTTAGAGATGAGAATGCACCTGGTCTGCCTTTGATAGTCCTCTGCTCCCTTGGCTGCTCGTGGTCTGACAGCTGTGTTTGGCATGGAGGAGGTTTCTGTGAAACAGCACACGGTACCAACACCAGGAAAAGGCTGTGATCAGCAGCTCATCTTTTAATTTTTGGGCTAGTATCTTGACTTTTCTGTACCTATAAGACCACTAATTCCAGAAAACCTATGAATTAGAAATAAGACCCTTTTTATCAAGAGATTAACAGTTGGTTTTATGGAAGTTCCAGTCCACGTATTACAGCGACTGAGGGAATGGCTCAATGCTTGGGTTTTTTTCCCATGAGGTGATGTTTTTTTCACTTTGAGGATGGTGAGTGAAACGCTGGAACAGGTTGCCCAGAGGATCCCCATCCATGGAGACTTTTAAAATGAGTCTGAATGAGGCCTTGAGCAATATAACTTTGTCAGCCTTGCTTTCAGAAGGAGATTGGATCACTTGACGTCCTGAGGTCCCTTTCAACCTAAATTATGCTATTATTTTATTTTTCCTTCTATAGGAGGCAGTAGTTATTGAAGACCTCCAGATTAATTCAATGTTTCTTTTGCTCAGTACTTTACAGCTGTATGTGTCAGAAAGCTAAAGACACAGATTGCCAGTGCCAGTTGAAATGGTGTGTTTGTCTGTTACTGAGCACTTCAGTTTATCAGGAGTGGTAACAGGGCTAAAGGCAGATGAAAATGTGACCTCAGCTAACAACACAACCTGATGTCAGCATGAAAAGGCTGCAAGCCAAAGCAGAGGCACTTCTATAAATGGCAGCCTGTATCATTTAATGCACATCCTCTGCTGATATAGTGTAATACTAGAATTGGTGAGAATATTCCACTCTAGTTTTATTGGTCTGTCATCAGTGTGACTGTCAAGTTGGACACGGGTATTTTCAGTGAAGCATTAAGATGCAGATTACTCTTTGATTGTAATGTTAAGAACTTAAAGCTTGATATTTAAATGTGGTTATATTCTGATTGTTTATCTGAGGAGCAGCTTGCTACAAATTAGTAGGTGAGCTGTATTTTGTTCCATTTAATCTTTATGCTGTTCTTTGCAATACTATTTTTAGAAATCCTCTGAACCTTTACTTGTAACATTAAGCTTTATTTTGCAGACAGAGCTCTGTGCTCCTCTTCCCTGTGTAGACAACCTAAATGTTTCTTGTAACTGAGGATGTTTGAATGCATTTTCTTCATCTGAGTAAAGTTTTTGACCTTCTTCCCTCATGTATTTGCAAAAAGAAGCTAAGTAAGCCTGGTTTAAATGTATTCTAGGGAACCAAGAACCAACCCCCACGTCAACAAACCCTCCCATATTCCAGACAGGAGTTATGAGTTGCTCTTCCAGTCAGTGGGAGGGGATTTACAGATTAACTAGGACCCTGGTTCTAATATTTAAAAACTAACCACAAAAGTAGTATTAAAAAGAAGAGGGACTGGAAGTTCTCTGTCCCATCTCCTCTGTTCTGGTTTTCAGTGAAGGCTTCAGCAATTCAGTCTCCAGGTTATAAAGTGAAGGAAGCTTCTCATGGGAAAAAAGGCATGGCAGACAGGTCAAAATGACACTACTTGGAGCATTGGCTTCTTACGGATGCCAGCATGTAAAGGTGGCATTGAAATTCACGTTTCCCAGTGCAAAAACCTGCACTAATTTGCTTTCAATCTCTGAGTGAAGCTAAAAGTGAATCTTTAGTTGCCTGTTACGTGCTGTGCTTCACATGTGCCAGTTCTTCAGTTTGCTAATTCTTCTATAAGTGAAGGCAAGCACAGATGGTTCCTAAAGAGAACCAGATGATTTGCCGGCATGGTGGTGTATTTGCAGGAGTGAGACTTGAACAGGCTTAAGGCTGCTTTATTGTCATTGCTTTGAGTTCAAAATTTTCATTTAGAAAGCTGAAATTCCTAAGTTCTGCCCCTTTTTTAGTTTGTGATTCATTTATGGGTTTTTTCATTCTAGCAAGATGCTCATTGACCTTTCAGTCATTTGTTGTTAAGGAGCTGTGCTCATTATCTGTGGTGCCTAAATGAGAATGAGACATGCAGGGAGAAATTCATACTAGGACATGCCTCAGTTCTGTAAGAGACTTGGGGGTTCCTCTCTCCATAGTGCCAGGAGACAAAGTTGTTCTTATCCCTTCACAAACTCTTCAAAATAAATCATGCCAAGAACAGACCCTCACCAGAGGGGCAACCTGAGTGTAATTTCACCTTTTTAGCTCAACTGACTTAGTTTAGCTGGACTGAAAGCCCCCCGCGTGCTGGTTAATATGCGGGTTAATGGCTCAGTTCTTGCTTCCCTGACTGGCTTGTGTCTCCTAAGGATGGATTCAGTGTTTGGCAACATGTAAGGAGCTGATGGGATATGCACTTTATCCAGTGAACCAGGATGCTGCTGGTCACTGATTTCTGCAGGCTGCTAGAGCAGCACAAATAGAGAATAGCCATTGTATAACTGAGCCATTCGATTCCCATCTGGACAAAATTATTCTTGCTATTTGAAATTTAAAGTAAGTGCTCTGTAATGGAGGTGAGTGATTCAGGTGGCTCAAGTGACATAAGTGGTTGACATGTGAGCTTCAGACGAACCAGGCTGATCCTGTTCTCCTGTTTTGGGAGGTCCCAAGCCTTTTTCTCTCTGAATAAACTGATACCTGGTATAGCAGTTGGCCACATCTGAAGAATAATCATCCCTAGGCAGAAGACTCTTACTTCTGTGGTACCTGCAAGTAAACAGGACTTCAGCACTCCTGCTTGTGAAAGGAATCAAGTGGTCCTGCAAGCCCTCCAGCCCCAGCTGTACTTGCCTTCTCCAGAAATGCTGAAGATTTATCTACACATTGAGTGTAGAATTTGGGTTTAGGAATTCGGTAAGACGTTATTTCCCCCCACACTTTATTCCTGTTTCTTCTGATTTTGTCTGCTTCTGGAGGCAGGGTGCTGCTAACTGTTCACTTGCCCCTGCGTTTGGTTTTCAGCGGCTGACAGATGGCAGTGCCCTGTGAGTGCTCCCTGTTATTTGTGTTAAGCAGCAAGGTACCAGCAGCCTGTATTGCCTGCTAAAAATTACTGAATTATGTGGAGAAAGATTTATGTGACTTTTTCTTTTGCAGCCCGGTCTGCTGACATCTTTTGATATGCTACTACTGATACACTTTTCTGTTTTCCTTCAATTCACATCTTTATAGTCAGTTGCTCATGCAAATTTCTTTAATGTTAGTTCTTCATACTGATTCTTCAGATAGTCTAAGCAACGCCTGGAAACAGCAGCTAATAATAAAAGCTTGCTAATTTGGTGCTCATATCTGCCTCCACTTTCACACCTCCTGTGTGCTATTACCACTTCCATACCTGATAGTGTTTGAGTCATGGAGTTTGTGAGAATTTTTTGGTGTGTCAACAGATAGTAATCCTGCCTGTCAAAGGGAGTATTAACACTCAATTAGACAGAGCATAACGCTGACATGGTCACTCCCGCTTCTGATTTGTGAAAATGTAAAGCAAATGCATAAGATTCTGGAATCTGTTCAGCCCAAGCAGTATTATAATTCTAAAGGAATTTACTTGCTTGTCAAGATCCTTTTACTAGACAAACCAGTAAAGAGAAATAGTGAGTCTCTGCTCTCAAACAGATTTTACAACTGGTTCAAGTGTACTTTGGGACAGATGTATTTGCAAAGCTGTGAGTCACTCTGAAAACCCAGATGAATATGCCAAAATGCTGAAGGTTCAGAAATTAAACTCTCAGGTAGAGTCTGTGGTGAGCTGTCATAGTTTGAAGATTGGTTTTGGTGTCTCTTTCAGGTAGTAGAAGGAAGGTCTTGGTGTCACCTGGATTCTAGATGTCGCTACACCAAGTAGCACAAATAATAAATACAAACCACCAAATGTGTAGATACTTGTATGTAATACGAGTGTATAACTTTGTACATGTGAGTGAAAGGCCACTGTGAAATGAATGGTATAGAAGGACTGTTACTCTCTTGTTAGATTTTACTCTTTAACACATATTTAATTTTGAACAACTTACTCCCATTTTTTTAGTATTCCCCAACTCATGCACTCCTTTTTGGTAAGTGTAATAGGAGCAGTCATATTTCAAAAGGTCTTTCATATGAACTCTTAAATGTTGATGCTGGAAAGCAGAACCAAGACATCTTAGTGCATCCTTGTAGTGCTTGTACCTCTGACTTAAGGCATGCTCCTGTATCTGAAATTAATTGTGTTTAAAATCAAGTATTTTAATTCTTTGACATGTGTTACTCCCTTTGGTTCCTGCTCTGGAATGTAAATTCTAGGTGTGTCTGGACACCTCACAGCCCATGAGCCACAAAGTGCCTTTAGTAACCTTGAACTGAGGTGTTTTTTTGTCGTGCAGTACACAGATGTATTACAGAACACTGTGTGTGAGGACCTGCAGGGCATTCACCCTTGGATGAGCTCACCCTTTTGAAGAAAATCATCCATTTTGCCTCGTGTGAAACTGAAATGGTGCTCCTCTGCTCTGAGTCATGCCTTTGCTCCTGTACAAGACTGTGAAGTGAGTGGAAGATGATAACAAAACAATCTAAAAATAAAAACAGGGATATAGGATATTATGCAAATGTGAGGAAGCAGCATACTCCTGTCTTGGGTTTTAAAGGTGCTTCAGAGATCTTTCCTTCCCTCAGCTCTCGCCATCTCTGTGACCTGATGGCTACAAATACTTACCTTGGGGTGATTATCTTAATAGCAAACTTAGAAAACAAATCTCTTCTTCACAGTCATCACTTACAGTAAACCTGGGTTAAGAGAAAGATTTCATCAGTGCTGCTGCACTGAGAAAGGCCTGGTAAGAAGTTGAAGACCATTGTCTCAACTTGGGAAGCTGTTAAGGAGTTTCCAAGATGGAAGTGTCTCAGACTTCAGCCCTTCAGCCCTATTTAGTTTATTTTGCCAAACAGTCTTGAAGGAAGCCTGTTTAGGATTAAAGCAGTCTATTAGTTTCTGTTGTTACTTCTGGTTAGGATTTATGCTCAGATGTTGTACTACTTGTTTTTGCAATTGGTTGCTCATGTGCTCTCTTCTATTCCTAACTGGTAGGATGTTACAATATTATGGATCCATTTTATCTTGATTTCTCTGCCCGTTCTCTGCCTGCTGAATACAGAGGTGTCTGCCTTGTGAGCCCCAGAGAGGAGGGGGACCTAAAGTTTTGGAGGCCTGTCCAGAAAGTCTTCATGCATTAAAGTACATTCCATAGCATGTCTGAGCAGGAGGAAGGTCTAAATTGGTCATCCTTGATTCACCCTAGATAGTTATGCTGGCCTTTGAACTTGTGTCTCACACTTTACAAAATACCAACCAAGAAGGCATTGTTAGTGGGAATGTTAGCCATTTAAATTATCTCCTGGATATGATACTGCTTTAGGAATTTTTTACTTTTAACATCAAACTGCGTGGAGTGACTTTATAGTGGAGAATAAGGAATCATGACTTCAATCACTAGGAAGTATTTAATTGAATTGCTGAACTGGAGGGGATGCCTTACCCTCGTTTTTTGAGCACGATATGAGTTGATCTGACAAACAAGGCAGTGCATGTGTGCCAGTTCCCAGAATGGCTCACAAAGCACACAGCTTGTGAACTCCTGTGGTACGTGTTGTTTTGCAATGATTTCTGTCTTCAGTTCTCAACTCCCTGTCTCACCTTCCCTGTGTGTTGTAGAAACTTGATCTCTTTACCTCTGCCTGGGTCCTTTCTAGAGCCTATTTCCATCTCCCAAAACTTTGACTCAGGCAGTGTACATCAAGTATCATACTAAGCTGTGGTTACCTAGATTTTGGCTGTGCTGGCTAATCTGTGTTTCAGGCAAGTAGTAAAAATTGTAAGTTTTAAGGTTAGTGAGTTTAAACTTCAGGGTAAATTGTATATCCTGCAACCAAAATAAGAATAGGAAATGTTACTATTAACATGTATATTTATGCTTTTCTTTACAATTTTCTGTACAATTTGACACAGTATTTGAGGAAGCAGAAACACAGTTGTGTAACATGGGGTTCTTCTGGTGACTTGTGTGTTTACATCATGCTGAAAAGGGGACAGCTTGTTTCTGGGAGCTGAGCCTTTATATGGGCTACACTTCACAGGTTGAAGTTTAGGAATAAAGAGTATATACCACGTATAAAGAGAAGTAGCTTTCTACAGGGTAGACAAATCAGTGCAAGGGGGAAGAAGCTACTATCTAATTTGTCCATTTAAATTATCATTGGAGTGATCTTTCAGGGTCACGTGTACAAAATCGCTGTGCCAGCCAGACTTCCCTCGGGGAGAGGAGAGATCTCAAGCTGCTTAGAAAATGGTTCCTTGTGTTAATGAAGGGTTGTTTTCATTTTAGTTTTGACTTGTTGACTTCTTTCAAGTCTTGCATGGAGGCAAGTGTGCCTATGTGAAATCAGAAATCTGTGTAGATGGAAATCATTTGGGTTTAGGTATTCTCTGAGACTGGCATGTAGGTTTTCTTTGCATCTGTGTGCATTTCAGATTCCTTATGGCTGTTCATATCTGGAGTATCTAGTTTCATGGAGCCCAGCATTTGCCTGATTTCAGTAACTTCTGTGAATAAGGAAGGGTTCAAACCAGCAGTGCTCAGCACCTTGTCTCAGTTTTGTTGACAGAATCACCTGTGAGAAGGCATCACTGCTAAGGACAGATGAGTGATTCTGACTTCTTTCTTTCCCTAGCAGTGGTGAAAATGGCTATGCCAGGCTTTTTCTGCAATCAGTGTTCCCAGCTTTTGCATAGGAACCTCTTTGTTTTCTTAATGTCTACAGTTCCATTTAGTCAGCGTTTGTTTTGTGAAGTCTTTAATGACTATATTGAGAATAAGATATTTAGCTGGGTTGTGATTAATGTTTGTATTCTTTGTGGTAAATGTGAGTAATTCTGTTTGGCTTAACTTTCTTTCTTTAGGGCTAAATTAAATTATATTACCTTGCATTTGCTGTAGCCTAAGAGCAGCACAAGGGCTGGTACTTTGGCTCAGCTGGTGTCTTATAACTTGTTAAGCAGCAATAATTTGATCATGTGTCTGAGTCCTGAGCTAGATTCATCCTTCGTTTTCACTTGACAGACTTTGCCCTTGAACCGGAGGAGATCTTTTTTTTACTTCTACGTGTTTATTCATACCTTCCACTACCTCTTACCAAGTTCTGAACCCTGATTTAAACGAGGTAATTAAGGCCAAAATTAGCTTGCCGATAGTCCCTTTGTTTAGCTCTTCTTGTGGGCAAGGTGGTCATGGATTTAGTCAAGGTATAGGAGATACAGCAGAGAAATTGGTAGAGTTCAGGTCAGGTGAATAAAAACTTTACTGGTCTGTCACACCATAGTTTTTCAATTTGGATTTCTTAACTGATGCTGACATATTTGATGCAGTAAGTAGCTTAATGTGGGCAAACTGATGTCTTTCATCATCCTTTCATGGATGTAACAATTGTGGAAGTCTTCTTCTGTGCACACAATATATGGGAAGAAAACAGAATGGTTGCTAAAGAAGTCAAACGACCAGCTTTGTTACCAGAGTCAATTATTGAGCTCAGCTTTCAGTCATGGCAGATGGTTTTGTATGGCTGGGTGACAGGGCTTGGGTTTTACCGAGGTGCAGGGACCTGAGGATGGTTAAAAAAGGCTGCTGAGTCATGGGGAGAAGGTGAAGAGCAGCAAGGAGGCCAAATAAAAATGATTATGTTAAACAGACTGATTAGGACACAACTACTTGAATTTCTTTAGCTGCCCTTTTTCTTTTAAAGGAAAAGGAGGAGGATATTTGTAAGTCATTAATGACAAAAGGAATGAAAGTTTCAGGAATGTCGTGACTCCACCTTTGTATTTCCTTTTCTCCCTCTGAATATGACTTGCTTTATTTGCTGTCCCTAATAATGATGATTGTTTATGGTGGAGGAAATCGGATGAAGGTGCTAAGATCTGTCTTTTGTTTTAAAGGCGTTGGGGAAACAAGCTTCAGGAAAACAGAGGCCACGCTAGCTGTTAATATTTTATAAGCTGTGACACATTTTTGGCTTTGGAGTTTTTTTCCCATGACTTTTTTCCTTGAGACAATGGTTTGCTTAAACTGTGACTTTGAAGGGTGCGTGAAGACGCCCAAGAAACTGATGTGTCTCAGGAATTGAAGCTTTCCTCTTGTAGATCAGGCATTAAATTTGTTCTTAAATTTGAAGCCATATTAATATCAATTTTATTCTTTTACGTTCTGTTAGCCAACCACTTGGAAACCATATACTGCCCTGAAGTATCTGTTAAATAGGCCACTATTGGATGTACTAAAACTTCTCCGTACTCATTTGAAACCATATGGAAGAAAATCTGAGACATTAGCATCTAAAAAAACTAATAAAAAAATTGGATCAAGTTCTGCATGCTCTTGCATTCACCTCCATCCCCAATGTATAGAGCTGGAAGCACAGTTTAGCCTAGTGTGATGATCATTAAATAAAGGCAATCCTATACTTTGATACGTCTTTGGGCATGTGCTCTGGTTCTTACTTTTCTGCATGACCTGGAGTCAGCCTCCTCATGTGAATTTTGGTTTTATTTCCACTGTGTCAAAAAGCTGGAACTAGTACTATCTAAATCATACGCAAATCTGTGCAGAGTAGTATTATAAGTTACTGTTACTGAACATACATTCTAAAAGTTACTGGACAAGCATTTTTTCGTTAGAAGTAAAACATGTCTTCCTGCACTGAGTTTGGGTGCTTTTAGGGTCCAAAATGTTTTCATAAGCTGTTACCTACTAATTTCTGCTTGTGTTTCTAAAAAAAGAACATTTTCAAAGCTACTATTGAAGTCACTGGTCTTGAGTGATCACAATAAATACAGTGATCCCAACAAAAGTGAAATGTTAGCTATTCATTTAATGTCTTTATTGTCTTTTAAGACACTGGGGGTAAAAACCAAATGGGCTTGATTGTCAGCAAACTGTTGCTTTCCTCTGCCAGTAACTACCAAAGTGAGGGTGATGTGGGTAGGGAATAAATGCTTCTTACCAGCTGTAACAGGTTGCTGGTCTAAACTCTGGAGTAGTTGGATGTGCTTAAGTAGACATTACAGAAGCTGGCACAGGCTGCAAACATTGGCACTGATGTAATGGTGCTGAATCATGGTTTGTAAGATCCTGTGTGCATTCAGCTTAGCAAGGGCTCTGCTTGCTCTCATGGAGTTGAATTGAAGTGGTGGGGAGGCAAGAATCCTCCTAAGTCCTAAGTTAGGAGCAGGCAGAAACTTGTGCTTTGTAGTGCATCAGGAGAGTGGTGATGCAGCCAGTTAGTGCTATAAATACTCCAGAACAAGCATTAGCACCAAGCCAGGTTCCCCATCCCTTTCCCTTGCCATCAGCTGCAGTGAATACTCTGGAGAACATAGTGCCAGCTCTTTATCCTAGTAGCCATTGTTCCAGGAGCTCAGAAGCATCTCAGACCACTGTTTGGTAACCATTTCTGGCTACAGAGCATAGCCTTGATCATAAAATTCAACTGTGAGTTATTCTTAAACAAAACTGGTCTGTACACTTTGCTTGTATATGTGCCTTCACAGTCTGGTAGTAATATGCATCTCTATGAGGATGAAGCATTTGTTTATGGTGGAAATTCCTGGTTATCACACTGGTCGTGCCTGTTGTAGTGGTTGATAATCTTTCTCAAGAGGCATGCAGGCTGGGGAGTTGTTGCTCATTGCTCCCCAGTTTTCCTTCTGTGCTTTTTCTTTTGTCTCAACCACCTGCAGTTTTAGACACTGTTACCTCATGGTTATTGCTAACTGAGCCTTTTACAGTGTTTTAAACGGTCATCTAATTAAAGTGTATTAATTATGCATCAGGCATTCTGGGTGGGAGTCACTGATGTGTGATGTGCATAGCACCATACAGTTTTCGCAGATGTACTGATGTTCTTGCATTAGTCTTTAACCAGACAGAGATGAATGCCTTGGGACAGAAGCCCTGGCTCCTGTTTTCTGTTGCTGTACAGGAGATGTAGGCTGACAGCCTTGTTTTTTCCTTCATTGTTCAGGGACAACTGCCCATGTTTTGTTTCTTGACTCAGAGTGGCTGCTTGGAAAGTTTAGGATGCGCCACCATCCTTTAGGAGTGTCACCCTATGGCAAATACGAGGTGTTGGACAACATGTTGGCCCTGTTACTGGTTGTAAATAGATCTAAACGAAGGTACTGGGACAGGGCTGGTGCTGCAGCTTCCCAGCTCCCTCCAGCACATCTTACTGGCTTCATTTCACAGACCCAGCTATCCTCTGAGACCTGTCCAGAGAGGAAACAAGGCTGCAGCATGGCATTTTTATCTTCTTGTAGGTATTTCTGGAAAGCTTTCTGCTGCAGGACTGGTGTGCAGTAGCAGGCTTTGCAGGCTGTTCTGTGGTGGCCCTCTCCCCCAGGTGTGCTCTGGGTAATCTGGGGCAGCAAGATACTTTTGCCCTTTTTTGTAATAGTGCTTTGTCCTAAAACTGTCAGGATGCTCTTTCCCTTCCTAACACACCTCTGCATGCAAGTTGTCAGTGCTTTAAAAATCAGTGTGCTGCATTTGTAGAGAATGAGCATCCCTTCAAGAAGCAATAAGGGATACGATAGAAACTGCAATTTCCTTTTGCTGACACTGAAGGGTGTTGGGGCAGTCAGCACCGAGGTGAGCTGCACAGGCCATACTTGCCCCAGGAGGCAGAGCGATCTGTGCAGGGAGTGGCAATGGGGGAGTGCAGGCTGGAGAGGCGCCTCGTCCTCTGATGTCATGGCAGCAGATGGTGCAAAGAGCTGGAAATCTGGACCTGGTCTGTCGGGCTGAAGTCACCTGCTCTGTCTGCACACAGTGCTCCTGCCCTTCACTGGTGACTAACATCTGTCCATTTAAGGGCTTCAGATTGTTGGTGTGCCTCATAATTCACTGAATTTATATAGGGTGCAGGCAGTCCAGTAAGGCAAAATTTCACCTCTCTATTCCCCAGGTATCTGCTTGTTCATGGGGGTTTTGGCCGTCGCCAGCAGGTGTCTCCCTGGGAGCTCCGTTTAGTCTTTGGTTGCTGTTTTCCTGTAGCAGTGCTGGGCACCAACCCCGTGAAATACAGAGAACTCAATTTCAGGTGTGGCTAAGCTTCAAGAACCTGTCAAGAACAGCTAAATTAAAACATTTTTTTCCTAATACATTGTGATGTGTTTTTCTACTTTACCAAACCATTTGCGAATGTCCCTTTTTGAATGTGCATAAACCAGATTAGAAGAAAATAATGGGAAAGTAAGAAAACATTTGTGACACTACTTGCACCTTTAGTAGGAGGGAGAGAAAGTGATCTATAAAAAAACCCCATATGTTCAGGAATGGAGCTTAATCCGGACTGGCAATGCCCTGAAGTCTTCATGCCCTTGAGAATGTCCCTCAGCCCTGCTTCAGTTTACTCACATATTAAAATAAGAGTAAATACTACTTGCTCCTGCCGAATGGCTGTGCCTTTTAATCCCATTTATGCAATTTTTAGAGCTGACCACAGACCCGGGTTGGGGCTATGGGTGCAATGTGGGTGATCAGGAGCTGGGTGACGCTGCCTGAATTCCTCTTTCTGCTCACTGCAAACACAGCGAGTCCAGGCTGTTGCCATAAGCTTTCCAGCAAGTGCAGAGCTGGAGGTTGGAGCAAGGAGGGGAAAGGTTCATTGATTGCTCTTTAGACTGACACATCCCTGCTACGTGTGCGGATGGAGATGGTGCCTGAGGGAGCTCACATGCTTCTGCAGAATGGAATTTTTCTGTCTTGTGTACAAAGGCAGAAGAATTCGCTTTCTTTTATATAATTCTTTGCCTAAATAATTAAACTTCTGTACGGTTGAGGCATAATCTTAACGTTGGCACTGTGCAGCACACAGGATTAATGCTAAAATGGAAAATAGTGTGCTTTATCTGCAGTTCAGGTGTGACAGAATGCTTTCCTGCACCTACACCAGTCCTGCAACAAGGCTAATTCGTGTAGTTCTGAAAAAAGGTGTTTCCTGACTCTAAAAGATCCCCCCCATAAACAGCCTTTCTCATTCATTGGTATCTCTAGGGCACAGGAACCCACTTTGTGTTTTTTATCTGTGAAGATTATGCTAACGAGAGCACTGTGAGGAGGGAGTAATAATGTCTGTGGTCGGGGCAGTACAATTTAAAGGGTATTTTCAACAGTCCAGAAAAAAACAGGGGTAGCATCCCCAAGCACAGTGAGCAGGGAAAGCCAGGGCAGTGAAACCCGGAAATAACAGCCTGTTGTGGAGTGTGTTACAGGCTCTGAAAGAGCTGGGGTGTTTGTGGGAAGCTGCATTTGGAGATAATTGTGTCTCTGTTTGGGTGAACAGCAAGATGTGATAATGTGGGTGACCAGAGGAGTAAGTGCTGGGCAGGAAAAAGCTGGTTTTGCTCTTTAAATTGAAACTTTATGTAAACTCAGGGGCTTTTGGGGATGGTGAGTTTTTCCAAGGTATGCATTGTGGATTTCCAGATGCTCTTGAGGTCTAGGGGAAGGCTGTGGCTGGCTGGAAAGAGCACTGTGGGAATATTGTATTTCCAAGGATGACTTTGAGGAAAGCAGATCCTTATCTCTTTCTCTTCTCCCTTTTTATTTTGCCTTATGTACATGTCTGCATCTGTCTCTCAATTATTTAATGTTTTTAAATCATTGTGGGGTAAAGGCAGTGTCTGGGTGGCTCCTAGCACAAGTTTGATTCTTGTTGAAGTGTCTGTGTGAACTGTACTAAAGCAGTTGCTGAAACTAATAAATTCTGGCTTTTTTATGGCTTTATCTTAGCTTTTGATCCTGTAGTGAATTTTTTTGACTATTTGAGCTGGTGCTCCTTCACTCAGTATCGTAGCTATTTTATTGTCTCCCATTGATACTTAATTATATAAGGTTTGTAGAAATGCAAGCTTTGTAAAATTTATACCATCTCTAAATCTACTTAAAGCTAATGGAAACTTTCATTTGGCTGGAAACTGTCTAAATGACAGTTTCACTAAGTCTTAAAAATTCCCATTTCCAGGTGTGCAATTCACAAACCTGTGTCTGCTCTGTTCTTAGTTGTGTTAATGCTCATAGGCTGTTAGAAAGGGCATGCTGTGGCTTATTAACATAATGGCATTAATACTGTCAGCATTAGGGTTTAAAAAGGTTATGTTTTGAAGCAAACAGGCTTTGAATCCTTTTTATTTATCTCTTGTTTTCAAATCCTTAAGGCTCTTGTTCTCAAGCATCGCTGCATGGCTACAACTTAAATTGGAGTCATCTTATTCCAGGACTGAAAATTACAATATCCCTCAGAAAAGCAACTTAAATTAGTCATGAGTTGCATGATTTTAGATCAGTCTTCTGCAAGACGATTTTGTTTTACTTACTAGGACAGTCCTTGAGGGCAGATTTTAAATATTGCCAGGGCTATTGCTTATTCTGAGATAGAAGCTGGAGTTTTCTTTCCATATACGGGTTGTGTCTGCCTAGTCTGGTGTTGAATCTGGTCAGGTCTGAGTGTGCAACAGTTTCTTCATACCAGTAAGATAAAGTGAACTTGAAAATGTAATTTATTTGTTATTTCTGCTGTCTGAATGTTTTTCTGTTTACAGATGAATGGCAGGCATATACTCTGAAATTGCTGTAGTGTTGTGCTTGGCACTAAGTGGGATGTGTATCAGAACAACTGCCTGTATAAATATGATGTGTTTGAAGCAGAAGACAATTCCAAGCATTACTTCTTTCAGGATCCCTCTTTTCCTTTGTGATAGCAGCTGAAGACCTGTTAGGTTCATTAGCTCTTGATTAGACAGGAGACAGCAGCCAAGATGATGAGAGTCCCCTTTCCTGATGGAGGAAGGAAAACTGAAGCATTTGAGATTAAGGAAAAGCACATGGGTGTTGTAAAGATTATTAAGACAAAAAGCATTTGTTCACTTACCTGGCATGACATTCTTGTCTTGAGTCTCTAAGCACCACCTTACTTGAGGCTGCAGCCAACAGGTCACAATTGTCTAGATTTAGAGTAGAAACCTTATTCAGAAGACAAACTCCCACCCACAATGATACACACTCTAGTTTAAAGAGGGTGATGTCTGTGAGATAAGAGAAGGACAACAAGGTACTGGTGATGCATGTCCTTGTAGACCGGATCGGTACTGTGGCTGGCTCAGTCCTGGTGGGCCCTTGAAGGGGTTCCTGCTGAAGTCGAGTTTTTGGGAATCCACTTCAAAGCCAGTTGTGAAGGACAACAACGTGGTTCAGCAAGTAGTACCAGAAGGCAGCAGCAGGGCTGGACTGGGACTGGAGTTGGTGGCTGGGAGGCCTGGACCTGAGGGGAGAGAAGTGGTGGGTGGCACTGGGGGAGCTGACCAGGGTCACTGAGCGGGCAGCTCAAAACACAGCCTGGTGTGGAGGGTGGGGAAGGAGGGGCTGTGTCTGGGGCTAGGAGGGAGCAGCTGGGAAACTGTGGGAGATGGCCAAGCAGGAAACCCTGATGACTTGCTGTGCCCATGTACGTCTGCTTGTAGCTGTGACTCCTTTGTTTTCAAACATTTAATCCTGCTAAGGAGCATGTTCATGTCCCTTTATCTTTAGCAGGTTGATAACCTCAGTTTCCTGGAGAAACCTCTACAATATCTATGTTGGAGTTGGATGGGCTTGCAGCTAAGCAGTGCAAGGACTTTTTGTGTGCTGGTGGGAAGAGGCATGCAGCCTTGGCTGAGCCTGTCTCCCTTGGAGGCTGCTGGGACACCCGCAGAGAGGCGTGAACTGTGCCCCGTGTCCTGTGGGAGACACAGCTGGACATGGAGGTGCCTTGGGGGCAGGGCATGAGCTGAGATGTCCAAGGGGTATCTGTCTCAAAAATGGGGACCAATGCACATGGGGTTGTGCCTGGCAGAAAGGAATAAAGAGAAACATACCCAGTTTTCTTCGGCATTGGTAGGTGTGCCAGTGTGTGTTCTTGGCTCTGAGAGGATTCTCAGATCTTTAAGGAGGTGGGCTTTGCCCACCTAGTAGGGGTTGAGCATGGGACTTGAATGTGCTGAAATGTACATGAGCTTTAGCAGCAGTGTGTCTGCTCCTGGTGCAGGATGCCATGGGGAGGGTGGTAAGGCAGGTTTCTCTGATGCCATCTGCCTTCATCCTGCACCCGAAAGGGAGATTCTTCTAAGAGAGATGCAGGTGGTACTTGCAAACTGTACCCATCCTGCCTGTTTCAGCTGCACTGATGCTTGGAGATGGGACATATGGGCACAATGGGCCCAGGACAAGTTTAGTCCCTTACAAATTCTATTATGAAGACAACAGTGGGGCATCTTTGTTAGGAACAGACATGATGGTAAGCTCTTTTCCCAGTCTCCCATCATTATAGAATAGCTGTCTCCTTTAGAGCTTACAGACAAATAACTAAAAGATTTGAATCTGACATCCTAAAGTTTTTAAAAGCCAGAAGGCATCTCTTTTCATTGGAAAGGAAATTTGAGACTCAGTGACTTCATTTTAAAAGGTTCAGGCTGGCAGTTCAGGCAGGGGAAACGCTGGCCCTTGTTTACCATGGTTCCCGAACAGCTAGAGCAGCCTCTTGTCACCATTTTACACCTTGCCCAGACCTGAAGGGGTTACATTTTAAAATGAATAATGACTAAATTTATTCGTCATGGACAAATGATGACAGCTGTTGAGATGCTCCTGTTAGCGCTTCCCAGGGGATAAAGTCAGGCTGGATCCTAGTGCAAGCCAGGCGAGCCAGGCAGACTCCGCTCGGCTTCATCCTGGATTATTTGTCCCGTGTTCCCCCCGCTAGTAGGGAATTGCCTTCCTAGAAGTGAACTGAAGTTTCCCGGGCTGAAATGGGTGCTGATGAGAATCCCGCAGAGCTGCAGTTGTAGAGAGAGGACAGAGGCCATGGCTGTTTAAATCCACGTGTGAAGACAGCATGCTTAATGAATACGAGGGGCAATGATTGATTATGTTCTGGACTGAAAGCCACGGCGCTCTGTGAAGCACTCTTGCATCTGGGCACGCTATGGAAAATATGAAGGAATGTTGAGGAAGCTTATTTGCAGAAGGATATGTACTTGTAAGCAAATCTTTCTTTCTTCTTAAATAATGTAAAGGAATTGAAAAATGTAAAGCAGGTTGTCTTCTCTCTTTCTCCGAGGCAGCAGAGTGGCGAGCAGACAAAGGCCTCTTTTATAAGGGCATGTCTCTGACAGAGAGTACTGTAAGGTCCTTATAAATGCACACTGGGGGTGTCTTGGGATGGGAGAACATCAATGGTTATTTAATGTTAGAATGGGGCACCAATTCTGCTTCAGTGCACCTCAGCTGGTGTCCTGAGAGTTACACCCGTGCGGAATTTACCATTTGCAGATATGCTAAAAAATATGATCCCAGCTCAAATGATTATTATGAGCAGGAGTCAATGGATGGCAAAAAAAAAAAAAAAAAAAGCTTTTTAACAATAGTGTATAGTAGCTTGTTTTTTCTGTTCTTTCCTGTACTCCTGTGGTCAGGTTTCTTTCTGTTCTTTGTTTCTCTTTCTGTCCTGCACACGTGCTGCTGGCAGACTTGATGTGCAGTTCTGAATGTGGTGCTGTCATTCTGCCCTGCTCGGATGAGAAAATGCTGCTGGGTTACTGAAGGGATATGCTGGTTTGATAAATATGTAATGCTTAGTTTGTAGGCTCAATGAACAGAGAGATGTGTTTGTAATCCAGGCATCCCCAGAACTGTGGGAGGACTGGTTGGATTTTTTGAGCGCTGTATTTTTTCTAATGCTCAGAAAAGCTTGTTTGAAATGAAAATGATAGTTTATTTAATTGCTAAAATGCTACAGGAGTGTGATGCTTTTAATGTCGGGGGGGTTTTTATTTTTTATTTACTATATGAAATAGTAAACCACACCCTCTTCTCCTTTCAGAGGGGTGAGGCTTTAAAAATGCAGATAGAAGAGGAAGTGAGTTAACTAAGGCTCCTTCTAGATAGCCTGAAATGCAGCTATGGAGAATTTTATTATCTGATGGAAGTGATTATGAACTAGTAGAGTATCTTTTGTTTTGCATATGACCGACTTTCTCTTGGCTGGTAAAACACATAAGACAAATAATAATTTGCCTAATATCTATATAGGAGCTTTTGAAATAAGTGCAATTGGGACAAGTTTTGCTTAGAAGTTTTTGGAATGAATGTCTGTGCAAGTCTTTCTGAATCACTTAAACCTTTTCCTATGAGCTTCAGAGATTACACATTTTAAAGTCTATTTTGATCTGCCCTGACCCCTGTGCAACTCTTGCCAAATAGTGTTTTTGAAATATTGCTGTTTGAACTAGACTGTATCTTTATGGGGAAAAAAATACTGAATTTTGCTTTTTGAAAACTGCCTGTGGTAGAATTCACTGGGTGACACACCTCCTAACCTCACAGAGGGTCAGTCCTCATTGCAAAAAATGGAGGGAGGGAAGAGAGGAAGAAAAAAGGCAATTCAGAACTTAATTTGTTTTTAATCTTCAACCAGTGGCCTTGTATATTTTTCTATTAGGTGAGAAACAATATTAATAAATCACATTGGAACACTGTGTTAATAAATCTTGAGTTGTTGTGTTAACACAGAATATAATCAAACAACTTATTAAGGATCTGGCTAGGCTAAACAAACTCCTGCAGTGAATTTTCATTTAATTGAATTAAAAACGTATTTTCTAATCCTTTAATCATTCTCATGATTGTTCCCTGAGCTCTTTTCAAATTATTTTTGAATTACATATGTCAGAACATGACTGGTGTCAGTAGGGAGGTAGCATGGTCTCCATGGCTGCCTTCAGGCACTGTGTTAAAGAGAAAGCCTACATCCTAATTACGGCTTATATTCCTCTCCTTAGCAGTGTGACCTGAAATTCCTTTAACTTAATGTGTTTGTTTCTGCTTTGTTCACTTTTGCCCGAAGAACATTACAAATACCTGTTATTGTGTTATCTTTTTTTCTTTAGATGTTGCTTTTTTTTCCCTAGCCCTTTCCCATATTCCAAGACATCTTGCACATCAAAATTAAGGGAAGAGGTGTCCTTGGCCACCTGTGTTAACTTTTTGGATGCTTCTGTGTACCTGCCATTTCAGTGTTGTGCTGTGACTGGATTATGGCATCATGTGCAAGGGTCATATCAAAAATGGGGTGTTTAGGTTTTTAGATGCTCTGTAATGATTTTCCTGTGTCCAGCTGCTGATAAACCAGTGCCACTTAGAGCAGGGAAAACTGAAGGTGATAGGGCTGAGAACAACACAGTCTTTTCTTTCTTGCCTCCTCTTTAATACGCCTATACCATTATCAAGTTATTTTTTACTTTCAGAATGCTCGACTTGTATTGAATTTCACTCATTAGTATCTCACTAGGAGCCTGTATTTGTTACCAGATGTTCCCAGGTGCTTTCCTGAGCAGGGATGGATTAAAACACCTCTTTGTCTTTTTGCCAAGTGATAACTGTGAAGGAAATGTTCCTAAACCTGTGGAGAATGGGTGTGTACCTCTGGCTGTTGCAGAGGGACAGACATGAGGCAGGTCTCAAATCTTCAGTGTAGTGTTAGTGTGGAGAAGCTAAGTGATGGGGACAGAGCTGGCTTTCTGGCCTCAATAATTGTGTGTTCCGCCTATATCAGCTGCCCAAATGATTTGTCACCTTTCAACCTAAGGCCGGTTTTTCAAGTGAATTAGATAATCTGTGTGAAACTGCAGTATAAGCACTCCTTTGGAATTGAAGTGACCTTCAGTGAGAATCAAAGTGACTGTAATTCATTTTAAGTTCATTTATGTTCATGTTTGGCTATAGAGGTTGAAGTTGGATATATACAGAAGGTTCTGTAAGTTTTAATGTACCTTATGTTTATGTTTTTATGAATTTGAGGTAACTTTTTCTACTTCCTTCTAAAGAATATCTGGTGATAATTTGAAGGGTTAAAGGGGATTTATAGCTCCAGACAAGTCTGTGATTAATGATCTCAGGTTTATCAGCAGTATGGGTGTTGCCATGTGAACTTTCCTGGGTTACCCTGTTTATCCTCAGTCTGGTCCAGGTGGTTGGCAGATGTGCTGCCTGGTCCCCTCCTCACCTGTATCTTAGATTTGCTCATGGTCTGGGTTTCACTACAGTCCATGGCAAAATATCTCTTGGAGGCATCAACACAAGAGATGCAGACTGCAAACACCCCGGGCATTATCTGTGGCTTGCATCTTGCTGCTGTAGATTTGAAGTTTGCTCTTTTTTATCTGAATGCATTCATTGAAAGGGTTTATAATATAGTGGCTGCAATAGCAAAGGATTGGGTTCAGTGGCCTGATGGTGTTTTATGAGTAACTGGATTTCTGGGATGAGGACACTGTTGAGATGAGGGCTGGCAGAGCAGACCAGAACATACTGCATATGTGCATATTTGTGTTCTTCAGGACATCCCTTTGTGTCACTGGACTTACAAGTGAGTGTGGTTTTTTTGGCAGATAAAATTTTTGATGATGAAGACTCCGTGGATGGGAACAGACCTTCCTCAGCCAGCTCCTCTACATCTTCAAAGGCCCCTGCAAACTCACGCAGAGTTGGGATGGGGACTACCCGCAGGCTTGGGTCTGCACCTCTGGGCTCCAAGTCCTCAAGTAAGCCAGTAGCATGTATGAATTGACATTGATGTGAAGAATTTATAGTGTTCATATTGAGCCTATTGTAAGGACTTCCAGACTGGCCCCCAGAATCCAGTACCAGATTTTTCCCTGTGAAATCATTACATGTATGTTCTCTGGATGCCCCAACTCAAGTCTGGTAGGATGAAGGGGTCCCCACACTCCAGTGATGTATTTTGCATTTTGAATTGTTGTCCCCGTGTGGTTGTGCACTGAGAGCTGTGACTACATCATGTCAGTGTTGCAGTGTTTTGGCCCTTACAGCTGCATTTCTAACTGAACTTAGACTGCTTACAGCTACATGCTAAACTTCAGCCCTTGCAAGCTAAAACTGACACATTGGCTTTCTTCTAAGACCTTGGGGCATTGCTGGTAATTAAGGTGCAGAAAGAAAACTAAACAGGAGTTTCAAATGTGAGCAACAGTTCTATGTGTGACTATAATTCTACATGTGTCCTAGAGAAACAGAGAAAACCCTCTTTATCAGCCAGTCTCTAATCTGATTAGTATTCCAGAGACTATTTATCTTCCTTATCATTCGTCTGTTTGTGCACCTGTCAGATCTCCACCTTCATCTATTATAGATGGGATTAAATCCTTTAAAATAAAATCTCCCATATAATTAAAGTAAGTATTCCCTTTCATCTTTCAGACTGTGTCCCCTAACTGTTGAGTGACTACTGTAATCACTTCCCTAATGTGCCCTCTGTGCCTCGGAGCTGAGGGATGCCATGAATGTCTAGCCTGTGCCTGGCATTGAATTTCCCTGTCTCTGCTTTCATTACATTTGCAGCACTCTGAGGGCTGCATGGATAGTGAACTTTCTCCTGATTAAGTGTCTTGATAGGTGGTGGTTTCTTAATTGATTCTCTTGTTGATAAGAAGTTTGAAAAGGCTTTTTCATTTGTGTGTCAGCAGCCAAAGAGGGAGCAGGTGCTGTGGATGAAGAAGACTTCATTAAGGCATTTGAAGATGTCCCAACGGTTCAGGTAAGTGGAATTACACATTAAACCACAGTGCACTAAAAAGCAGAAGATTGATATAGGATCTCATGCTAATCACTGGCAAATTGTGATTTATTGTGATGTCGACAAATCTTTAAGGGTAAAGCAAGTTAGAAGTTGAAGGGAGGCACGTTTTAAATGGTGGCATCTGCTTCTAGTCTGTGTGAAATCCTGAGAAGTGGAGGGAGTGGGGATGGGAGGGTTGTGATAGAGCTGTCACAGGACTGGATGTGGAGCTGGAACTGGATATGCATGTTGCACAGTGCAGTCTGGTCAGAGACTTTAGTCAGCAGGAGCTTCCCTTCATCTCATCTGTGCCCTCTGGGAGCTGAAAGCAAAAGGTGACTTGTGTGTCAGGGGTTGGTGCTGTGTGTGTTCACAACTGCACAGTGCATGTTTGCTGATTTAGCTGGATAGCTGAGATGCATCATGTATTCCCTCTCCTCCGCCAGCACTTTGTGTTTGGGACAGCTGAACAGCACATGATGTTCTATAGGTCTTGACTAATACAGCCACTAGTAGCTGCAGGAACGCTGCTTAAAATTGTGGAACTATAGTAAAATAATAAAAGATGATAGTTTAATCAACTTGTGATCATTTTGTGGTTTTTGATTGCAGGCAGTGAGTGTAAATTTTGTGCATTATGTAGAGCCTCTTGTAGCACATGATGTTTAAGCATTGAGGAGCAAAGGACATGAGAATGTAGTTGAGAAGGGATCTGATTTTCTGGAGTGAATGTTGCATTGTGGTGCTGCTCTGTATTTCAATTTGTAGATTTATTCCAGCCGGGATCTTGAGGAATCCATAAACAAAATCAGAGAGATACTATCAGATGACAAGCATGACTGGGAACAGAGAGTTTCCGCGGTAAGTAGTGAACTTAGATATGATCTCTTTTTATGTAAGGGTTTTCTACACTGAGCTTAATCCCACCAATAAGGTACTGGGAGAACCTCAGAGTAAGGCTATAATGTAATTTTAGTGGTAAGCATCTGTTATATTCCCCCAAACATGGGGGGGAAACATTTCCTTATGAATCTGAATTTAAACCACATCGGTGAGGGAAAATGCTATTTGATATACAGGAATCTGTTGAGGCAGCATCAGGTTGAAGTGAAAGTCACGTAGCAAATCCAGATGTAAAGCAAAAATTTGCTAGCATTTGCTAAAATCAAAATGTTGAAAGTCATCCTCAGAATATATTAAAACTTACCTGATAAGGGAGAAAATTACTTTGCTTACAGAGAACTTATACTTCTGCAAAAGGAGGTGCAAAATAATTCGGAAAAAATTCACACAGGTTTTGAATAAATAAATATGACTGTGGGAAATGTGGAAGTGGAAAATTGGATGTTATTTGCATGTCAAGACTGAGTTTTATTTACTGAGGTGAGCTGTGTTTTCATAATATGAATAGGTGCATGGTCTTGTCTGTAGAGCAGACTTTCATCACTGGTGTAGCAACTTCAACATGTCTGTCAAATTCTGTGCTACAGATGTGAGTGGGCAGACTGTGCTGATTCAGCTTACTTTTGATTCATTTTATTTCTGTACTCAGTGACAGTGAGCTTAAATCGAGGCAATGTGCAGATGCATCTGGGTACAGGAGGGCCTGTGAAGGTGTCCACGGGAGTGTCTGTAGGAGATGGTGGTCTCTGTAATATTAATAATAGAAGACTTCCCCTTTTTTCAGGGTCAGGGCTCCACTTCTATTAGAGCCAGATAATTGTTTTAATGAAGTCAATGGGCATATTTGATATATAAGTCAGTATTACTCAAACCTGCATGTGAGCCATGCCCTTTAGGTCTAGATATCATTTTAATATGTGAGTCAGCTGTGAGATGAACTAAGTTTTACATGCTGTTGTAAATAGGGGAACAGAGGGGAATGTTTAAGATATCTTTTGGCTCATATTTGGGTTATTAACAATACAGTTTGGGTAGCTGCATTCTGGATTTCTGTAAGTTAGTTAGTGTGTGCTTATACTATTATACTTAGTATGTCCACCTATGAGTTGAATATTACAAAATGATAAAATTGCTCAGAGATTAAGAATCAAGTTCCTCAATGCATGTTGAGGAATAATTGTACAAGAACTCTGGGAACCAGATATTGACTCAGAACATAACTGTCCTTATATTTATTGCTCATGAACAGTCACTGATTTCATTATGCTCCTAACAGCTGAAAAAGATCCGCTCCTTACTTTTGGCTGGAGCTGCAGAATATGATAACTTCTTCCAGCACTTAAGACTTTTGGATGGAGCATTTAAGTTATCTGCTAAAGACCTAAGGTCTCAAGTAGTACGAGAGGCTTGCATCACGTTGGGGTAAGTTTACTTTCTCTGTGTGCTTGAAATGTGATGCAGAAAAAAAGGAACCCACAGTGGTGAAAACAATTAGGATACAACTTGTGCTGCTAGTTCTATACTGTTAGAGGTAGAACATGATTTTGCTGCAGCTGTTTCATCACATCCATGTAGACCACTAATTGTAGTTCTGCCAAAGTGTGTTCCTGAGTATTAAGCAGTGCTGATTAGAGACATGCAGAATGAATGATCAGGCTGTGCCTTCATGCATGGTAGGGAAGGATTGAACAGTAAAGCTGAAAATGTGTGTTTTGTTCTGGTTCAGACTGAGCTAGTTTGTATTTTTGGTGATCTATTCTTTGTGAAATACTTCAAGAAAAAGGGCGCTGCAGTGTTTCTAACATTGTTTTAAAAAAAATGTGCATATTAAGGTTAAATAGGGTGTTTCGGAGAAGTTGTGATACAAACCAACAGAACTAAAAGACATTCAACGTGATTCCATTTATTTGATAGTAAATTTTTAGCTGTGCTAGTTACTTTGTTTTATGCTGATCTTACTGTTTCTAAGGGTTCAGATGAATACAGAGCACAAGTCTGAAATGAAAGTAAAGGAACTCTGTCCTTTGGAGTTGGGGAAGAGGTGACAGTTGCAAAGATTGAGATGTCAGATGTGCTTATGTCAGATGTTCTGTAGATGTCTGACTGGCTTAATCTTTGTCTCCCTTATCACCATGACTTCATTCTGTTTTTCAGACATTTGTCATCAGTTCTGGGAAACAAGTTTGACCATGGGGCAGAAGCCATCATGCCAACAATTTTTAATCTAATTCCGAATAGTGCCAAAGTTATGGCCACTTCTGGTGTTGTAGCAGTTAGATTAATCATCCGAGTAAGTATACATCAAAAGAGAACAGTGTTTCAATTTCCAAATACTGTGGTGTTTCTGATGAAATATGAATGCTGCTGCAATGAAAATGAGATTAAGTGCCTAATCTACTTTTCTGATTGTGCTGGGCTTGGCTGTCTCGGATGTCATGCAGCCTTGTGTGGATGATGTTTGTTAAGCTCTGCTAAAATAGTAGGAAAAACATTTCTTTTTGCAGAGCAAGATATTTCCATCCCTTTAAGAGCTGAGCAAACTTTTTTCTTTGAAAAGGTTTTAAACCTGCCTTGCAGCACAGTCCTCATCTTCTTAATTATGTTCTAAAGTACCTCACAGACAGTTCACATTTCCTGTAACTATTAGTTCACAGCAGTGACTTCTACTTAGTGATTTATTGAGTAGGCTGTGGGTAGCCTGATGTCTCTCAAGTTGTCAGCACTGGCAGTTTAGATCCTCCTGCAGTGACTTCAGCTCCTTGACTCACTGGAGCCTGTCATTATAGAAGAAAATAAAGTATGTGCTAAAGATATTTTAGCAGATAAAATATAAAATATTTCTAATAATAAAAATCTGTCCATCTCTATTAGTGTTACTTTATTTAGCAGTTCTATTTTTAAGAAGGATGTATCTGAATACTGGGCTCAGGTGGCTGAAGGAGATGGTCTTTCATTCTGTAGAACTGTGATGTAAAGATTTCTTCCTGTTTTTGTTGTTTTCTTCCAGCATACGCACATCCCTCGGTTAATACCCATCATAACCAGTAATTGTACCTCCAAGTCTGTTGCAGTTAGAAGGTGAGAATTTAGTTTGAATTTACAATTTTTACCAGTATATAGGTTGATAAGTGCTTTCTGATATGAATGTATTTGTCATTACTCGTGAAAAGGGTTGATACACACGTTTACTTTTTATAACATGAACCTCATCCTCCCCCATGGTTTGGGTTCAAATTCCAAGTCAGCTGTCCTGTGTAAGCTGAAGTGCTGTAGAGAGGAAAAAGCATTTTTCCACACAGAGAAATGTTTTTTTAAACTAATCCTCGTGCTTACATGTAGTTACAACAACATACTACTTTGACTTTTTTATGGACACGTTCCTATTCCCCACTCTTAGCTGTTATAGTGGCATGTTTTCTTTAAACCACTAGCAGAAGTAGTCTTCTGTGAGAGCATCATCTGGAAGGGAAGTTGGATTGGATGTGCTAATGGTCTTCCCTGCACTCAAAATCTAAGTACTTCAGTCTGCTACTTTACTGGGAGACTCGTGCCTCGTCCACAGAGATGAACTAGTTCTCTTCTAGTTAGACAAAAGGAAGGGCTCTGTTGTTTCTGCATTTGATGACAAACTTTGAGCATATTTCAGCACACTTGTGCCATAGTTTCTTGAAGTGAGGAAGGAAGATTAAAGTCAGAAAGTGTCCCCACATGAAGCTGATGGTGAAATTTCTGTGTGAAGCCTGAACTAACAGGTACAAAGCATCAGGATGAACCTTCTGGCCTCCTATCCTGTTTAATGAACAAGGAGGCTTCCTCAATTGTTTTATGCCAAGTCCTCTCTACAGACTTCTCTGTAGCAAGCTGCCTCCAGTTAATACTTCAGACTGTTTATTAATGGTGTTTTTAGAGATGTGGATGTTTTTGTTGGGGTCTACACTGGATTTTGGTGTCCCAAAAAGTTTACAACGGCTGTTGTTCAGAGTCAGGTATGGCAAAGCCAGCGTGTTTCTGTGTATTAACTCAGCATTTCCTCTCTCTCTGCTCTCAGGCGCTGTTACGAATTTTTAGACTTGCTGTTGCAGGAGTGGCAAACACACTCCCTAGAAAGGTAAGTTCTGAATACAAGTGGGTTAGTTCTCTCCTACTTTTATCTGGGGAGGTTAATTCTGGGGAAAGGATTATCTGGGAGATTGAGATTATATCACACAGCTCTAGTAGAGATATTTTTGCCACCGAAAAAGCACATACATATGTGCACACACACCCCATTTGTCCCTGTAGTTCTGTCAGTCAGAGTCTGGGAGTCTGTCTCCTCTGCCAGTCTTGGAAAACCTGGCTGAGAAAATCCCTGAACTTGATAATTTTTCTTTAATGATTTTTTTTTTCCCTTTTGCACCCTGAAGTGAGATGATGAGGTGAAGGCTACTACATGAGTTATCAGGAGCTTCTGAGGCTTCTACCTTAGTTCAGACTAATGACCAGTTAAAGTGATTGTGGAAGAAGAGACTGGGACACAAGTTCCTTAGCCCTAAACTGTGAAAGACTATTTAAGGCTTAAGAGAGTGTTTTTGAACCCAGGGAGTTTGAATAGCTAACTAAAGATCTATGAAGAATGCTGCTTACCATTTCCTAAACAGCAGTGTGGGTGAAATAAAAATGACTTGTAAGAGTAAATAAATAAAGGTTACCAAGGATCTTACGTCTGAATGGGAAGATGTGATGAACTGTTTGTGTTTGGAGACCAAGGCAAAATCAATTCAGTCATTTGTTTATAACTGTGGCTTGTCTTTCTGAAAGGCTGGATAATGTTTTCTTTCTTATTTCAGACACATATCAGTGTTAGCTGAAACAATAAAGAAGGGAATTCATGATGCAGACTCTGAAGCCAGGATAGAGGCAAGAAAGTAAGTGGAAGATGTCTGTTCTTCCTCCCCTTCTTTGCCCCTGAGAGTCAGTGGTATTGCATGGTTGAGACACAAGTCCAAGCAAGCAAGTTACATTCTCCTGAATTCAGTTGATGGTAGCTTTCCCTTGGCTTCAGTGGGAGTGTATGTTTCAGCAGGAGATGCCACAGGAGGTCATCACACGGGGCTGAGTTACATGTATTGAATCTTCTAATGGTGCTTATTTCACTTCGTTGTAATTTTTTTTTTCTTCTGTCTGAACAGGTAAAATGCTTACCTAACCTGTTTAACAGTCTAGAATTAAGAACTAATAGCCTCATCTTTCTTTTTGAAGTTTTGAGTTGCTTGCAGCTCAGATTTCTGTTTAGTACACGAACATATTGTATATAGATATACTATTGCTAATATATTACTGTATACAAGACAGTAATGCTGGGCACAAGTGTAAACTGGGAGAGGAGTGGCTGCAGAAAGGGATCTGGGGGTGCTGGCAGACAGCAGCTCATTAGGAGTCAACTAGGAGGGCAAACCCCAGCCTGGGGTACATAAAGCACAGTATGACCAGCTGGTCAAAAGAAGAGGTTGTCCTGTTCTATTCAGTGTTGGTGCAGCCTCACCCTGAGCACTGTGTGCAGTTCTGGGCCCCACGATTTCAGAAGGATTTGATCGTCCTTGAGTGTGACCAGAGGAGGGCAACAAAGCTGGTGGAGGGAATGTTGTGTGAGGAGCAGCTAAGGACTTTGGGCTTGTCTAGTTTGGAAAAAAGTCTATGGCTTCATGAGGAGGGGAAACAGAGAAGGGAGGTGCTTATCCCTTCCCCCTGTGATACAGTGATAGGACATGTGGGAATGCTTTAAAACTGTGCTGTGGGAGGTTCTGACTGGACATTAGGAAACATTTCTCTACCAAGAGAGTAGTCAAACATTGAAACAGTCTTCCTAGAGAGGTGGTCAGTGCCCTGAGCCTGTCAGTGTTAAAAGGGCATTTGGACAGTGCTCTTAACAACAGGCTTTGACTTTTGGTCTGCTCTGAATTGGTCAGGCAGCTGGACTAGATATTCTGTGCAGGTCCCACGCCATTGAAATAGTCTATTCTATTGTTATTTGCTGCTCTTGAAATAAAAGCCCTTGTGCTAGTACACTGAAAAATGGTATCCTAAATAAAGGTAATATTTTATGACACTAAAGCAATATATTTGTGTTTATTGATAGGAAATTTTAATATTTGCAATTAATTTTCTTCTGTCGAAGACCTTATGCATTTCCATTAATGTGGTCGTGCTTATGGTAGCAGGCTGATATACCAGGACCATGATCTTCTGAACAGAACACTACAGGAACATTTTTCTTCAGAAAGAGGATGCTGTAAAACATGAAATCAATGAACAATAAATTTCATTAATCTAAATGCTGTGTTAGAAGCAGAGGTGTTTCACACTAGGACTGCTTAAATCCTTTTGAAAGGCTATGTGTCCATCACTGAAAATTACAGTAGTCACTGAGACTTAACAGCAGGTGACTATTTAATCTGAATAGACAGCAAAGAGAATGGCATGAGACTTCAGAGAGCATGCTTAATTCTCTCTTCCCATGTTTATTAAATAGCAGTGTGGCTGATTGTAAGACAGAAATTTGTTTTCTTCTGGTGATGTGAGAATGTCTGTGGCTTTGCTGAGGCTCTGAGGACTGGCTGTCACACACAAATGATTCTTGATTCATTTGCACTAATGATCCTACTCTTAAACTGCCCATTTATTCTCCCCTGAAAAGTACTGAGAGTCTTCATCTCCTTTGTGCTGAGAGTGAATGGTGTTTAGCTAACAGCCAGGAGATTTGAGTCATAGACAGATTCTTCCCTCATCTTAAAATGCTCTTTTATTTTCAACATGGCACTGATTAAAAGTCCATGGGAGCATCTCTTTCCTCTTCCTTGTTATTTCTTCCCAAAAAGACAATCAACAGTCTCAACTCAGTACAGAGGTTTGTCTCTGCAGCATTCTAGCAGGACTGTTTGTTAAAATGAAGGAAGAGAACACTTGCTGGTGCTTTCCTGAATCCGGCCCATGCATGTGTGGTTTGCCTTTGGTGTGTTCTTGAAGTAGCTCTTGCACAGCCAGTCCCAAACTAATATCAGTCTAGTGGGTCTGCCATCCCCTGTGTACAGTAGACAGCTGGAGAGATGAGGGTTCCTTCTATATTAAATCTTTGTTGGCTACCTGTGCTGTTGCAATGGATGTACCCAATGGTTCTTTCATTTGGTTTGCCTCTGTGAATGCTTGAGCAATACAATGGATTGAAGGAAGTGAAATGTCTTAGATGTGCCAGAGTAGGTGGTTGAAATGACTGGGCTAACGAGCCCACTAATGGCAATAGTGGAAAAAAGGGCTCTGACTGTACCTTTGCTCCACTGCCCCCCTAAAACATGGCAAGGGCATATTCACAGTATTGTGCCTTGTTTCCAGATGTTACTGGGGTTTCCACAGTCACTTCAGCCGAGAGGCAGAGCACTTGTACCACACCTTGGAGTCTTCCTACCAGAAGGCCCTGCAGTCACATTTGAAGAACTCTGACAGCATTGTGTCCTTGCCACAGTCGGATCGCTCCTCCTCCAGCTCCCAGGAGAGTCTCAAGTAGGTCCTTGTGTCACTCACTACCTCTGGATTTAAACAACTGCAGACAGGCAGCTCCACTGAATTGGAGGCAGCTATCACATAGCTTTGTCTCATCTGGTCATCATTTGGACTCTATGCTTCGTTACTCCAAAATACATATCTATGTTTTTTTAGCTAACATGATATGAAAATAAAAAGCCAGCAAAATTGTTTACTGGCTTTAAAAATATAATCATTATCCTGACTTAATAAATAATTTTCTAGGAAGCTGTTTGTGCTCTGCAGGTACTGTTAGTCATTCCTTTCAGGTGTGCTTAAAACAGTACCTAGATTGAGGTTCTGCATTTAGCATTAATCCTAGAGGTGTAAGTCTGCCTCTTTCCATACAAGAGAAAAAAAATCTGCTAAACTGAATTTGAGCTGTAACTCTTCTGTTGAATGTATTTTAGCTACTCTTAGAGATACAGTCAGCTTAGGCTCCAAATGTCTCTGATTTATGTGTAATACCTATGTGAAAAAATATCAATATTGGTGTAACTTTTTAAATCTACAAAATATGTTTTTAAAACTATCTTCTTACAGAAAAAATATGAATACTAATTTATTTCTTAGTGCTTTTATAAAGAGTTTCATGGTGGTGCTGTTATTTCTTAAACAACAAGCTTTATTAGTCTATTCCTGTATATAAATAACTTCCTATTAACTCAGTTGTGTGCTGGAACAAAGTAGTAGTGCTTCTGATGACTATGAAATACTAGTTTTGTTTTAATAAATTATTATTAATTTCCAGCCGTCCATTGTCTGCCAAAAGAAGTCCTACTGGAAGTACTACATCTAGAGGTGAGAACAGGAGCTGAAAAATGTGCTCAGGTGTTGTTGAGGAAGTGTGATGGATTAGAATGAGAATGTCAGACATTGTGATATATAAGAACAACTTTGATCACTGTTTACTGGTCCCTAAAGTGGCAGCTTAGTAAGTAAAAATTTTAACCAGTTTTGTGTTTTACACCATATTCTGTGCATCAGCTGCTGATAAAATTATGCTTTTAAAAGACATCAGTAAATCTGTAGATGCTTATAACTGAAGGGAAGCCTAAAAAGCTTTGAAAATTGTAAGCAAGGTCTGTTTATGTGTGATAACTTGGATAAACAGCTGCTGATGCTAAGACATACAGCTACATAGTCTAATGGTGCCTTCAGTTTTACAATTTTCTGTCATTTATTCTTTGTGGTTTCAGCACTTCCTGGAGGTGTCTGCACACAAGACCTACAGTGTTAAATTCCATCTTGTTGCTAATCTATTTTTATCGTCAGATGGAATATTTAGGTACAGCTTTTCTGTCCTAAGTAAAAGCATACAATACGCTGAATAATACATTTTAATACAAAATGTAATAGTCAAAACTTTGTCAGTAAAAGATAAGCTGCCTTCTACACCTGACCAAGATCAGGTTCTGGCTGGTTTGTCTATACACTACACCCTACTGAAACCTTTGATTCAAGGAGGTATTGCTGTGTAACCTACTTGACTGTGCACACAAATGCATGTTTGCTTGCAGCTGAGTAGTCAAGCTTCATGCTTAAGAGGGTGAGCATCAACAAGTGATGGGAACAACGGCCCTCATGAGAAGATGAGGTGTTGGGAAGGAAGTTATTAGAACCTGGACCGAAGGACCTGCAGGTCTGTTTTGGCCAGCAACTCACAATCCAGTGATGGGTACTGTGGTTGAACTTTCCCATCTAGATTCTGTTAGAAATTTCTTTTTATTGGCCTGACAGCCTTTTTGATCTTATCATTTAGGCTTGTGTCTGATAAAGTTCTTAGAGGTAGCATCAGGTCAGCATTGATGGAATATCTTTGAAGGCAGTGTGGGGAAGCCCACATTGCCCTTATAAAGCATTCTTAATTGAGGTATTTCAGTGCCAGCAGGGAGTGTTAAAAATAGTGCTTTAAACTGCTTGTCAGGCTCTTTGAAGCACACGGCTCAAAAAATTAATCTTCTTTATTCTGGATCTCCCACTCCCATCTGCAGCATCTACAGTAAGTACAAAATCTGTGTCAACACCAGGATCTCTGCAGCGATCCCGCAGTGACGTCGATGTGAATGCAGCAGCTAGTGCCAAGTCAAAAGTGACGTCTTCTGGAGCATCCACCCCCTTCAGTTCTGCTGCAGCCTTGCCCCCAGGGTCATACGCATCACTAGGTAAATCTCCGTGTTCTACTCCTGCAGTTAGCTTTCCTTAGTAGCAGAAAGTGCCTCAGTTGTACTGGAATATTAATCTCTGACTAGAAGAACATACCTTTAAGGTAGTTACCAGCTCTCCAGGATCTCTTGCCCTTTGGGATTAAGGACAAAAAAAAAAAAGACAATAGAACTGAACCTGAAGCAACTTCACAGGTTTTGAATTGTGTAATAGTCTGCGTCTCTTCTTCTGGGAAAAAGCAGAGCTTACGGTTCTGGGACGTTGTTGAGGAGAATACTTACTGCTCAATTCCTTTTGACATGTCCCCCTGTCTCTTTTCCTTCTTTTTCTTCCCTCCTTTCCTGAAACTTGTTTTCCATTAGTTGTTTTATGCTTTGAATAGGACATCTTGGTTGAGTTTGATCACTTTCTGTTTCACAAGAAAGACTGATACAGAAACAAGAGGAAGTCGGCCTTACCATCCCACTGGACAGGATATAAGTATCTGTTCCTTATGCTGACTCTTTGGATTGTAGCCACGTGTTACATTATTCTCTCAGAGCATTGTAAATCACCTTCGGGTGCCTCAGGGTTTCTTACAACACACTCCACATTGGATCTTTCTCTCCTGGAGATGCCACTGAAGGAGTCATGGAGGAGGAAGTGCAAGGCAGTGATTGACATCATATTTGCTGAGCTTCAACTCAGTTATGTGCAGAGCTGATCATCTGATCTGGTTTCTCATTCTGCTGGTTTCATACTAATGTAATCCCAGACTTGTCATCGACTTATCTTTATAAGAGGGAGGAAAGTCAGGAATCTGTGGTCTTGATTTAAACTACATAGATTATCTTCACTGAGTCAGTTAGGAAGTTTCTTATCCTTAGTGTAGGGCATTTGGTCTTTAATAATATATACTTGGTGAATTCTATAGGGATGGTTTCTATAGATTCCATTTTGAGACTGATTTCTTTCATATCTGAAATGTTTTACCTTGGTTTAGATGTGTTGGTTGTATTCAGTTGAGAAGTTGAGTTCTTATTCTGATTTAAATTGTTCATATTTGGTTCAAGATGTAGATACATTGCAGTGGAAACATAATACAGAATGTGAAGTTGATCATGTGCTTTTGGGCTTACAGATGCAGCTATTTTTGAGTCAAGCTGCACACTGGCATCAGTGGCTAAACTGCCTTCAAACAGTCTTATGTCACGAGGAAGAATGGAAGAGGGGGGAAGTATCTCCTTCAAGCTGACTTGGTCTTGGAGCTGAGAGACTGAATACACTGTTAGTCTTGGTCTTAAACTAGGCTGTAGGAAAAAGGCAGCAAATTCACTCTAAGTGATGCAAACACGGCTACTCCTGAAGGACTCTGCTTCCTTTTGAGCTAGTAGCGACGTTTCTCACCTTCACATTCCCATGAGAGAAATGGTGAGGCAACCAACGAAAATGGAGTTTGGCAAAGGTTGGTTATTGCAGAAGGGAAAACCTGCAAGTGTTTTCTTCAGATATATCAAGGTTTGATTTGCTACTCGGTCAAACTTTTTTCATTTCTTTAATTGTATTGATTTTTTTTTTTTTGCACATTAATGGAGCTAATATATAGTGCCCACTTCTGTTGATGTTACTGTTCCCTATTAACCCTTTCCTTATTTTTCTTTAATTTGCCTAAAGATGGTACTACCAGTAAAGCCGAGGGTAAGCAGTTTCTCTGTGTAACTGAGGTGTGTCCACAGTCGTACTGCCCTGCCTGGTCTCTGTTCTCAAAGTGTTATCTGGTTCTCATCCATGTTCACTGGTGACCTGCATGAAGTGTTGCATGGTTGTCCTGCTCATTTTGATGCCATGGGGTAGTCTTCACTTTCTCTTCAAGCTCCTCCCTGCTGATAAGCACTAGTCTGCTTTTGTGCCTTGCCTTCCGGTCACAGAGTTGTACGTGGGTTTCTGTATTTACAGTGCTGCTTTTGGTTGAAGGTGACCTGTGCACAGACTGAAAAACAAACAAACAAACAAAAAAAAACCCCAACAAAACCCCCCCGACACAAGGCTTGTGATTCCTTGCTCCTTGATGTGTAAAGGTTTGCTGTGTTTTTCCATCCAAAGCTCAGGTCACAACTGCCAAATGCTTTCGGGAAGAGACTGGGCAGCGAGAGAATTGAATGAGATGGTCACATGGCAGAAAAATGAGGACAGTAAACAGTGATCTCTAGGGAAGGAGTATTTAGTCAACCTTTTTAAACCTGAGCTCTCTCTTTTTGTTGTTAACTGAGTGAGATGGCTTACAATGAAGACAGTTGGAGGAAAGGCTTTTTTAACTAGAACACTGAGCGTGCTAGTTTGGGAAGGATCCCAGTCTGTTCCTCTGGCTTGTTGTCAAAACTTGTTCTTTATTTCTTATTTCTCAAGCAAATGAAAGATCACTGGGAAATCACTTTTTCTGAGGTAGACAGGAGTTGAAAACAAGAATGTTTTCTACACAGAATGAAGACACCACACTCCCCAACAAACCTTTTTTTCCCAGTGCAAGTCTCTTTTCGAGGGATCTATTACTGTCTTGTGGGACTGTGCTCGTGTCCTTGATGGCTGCTTGTATTTGGATGTGGTGGTCTGAGAAGTGCCACTGTGCCGTTGTGATGTGTGTTATTTTCATCACTATTATTGATGTGTTATTTAGAGGGAAAGATCTGTACTGTTTTTGGATATGGTATTTGGTATTGAGAGATGAACTGGCTCTGCCTGTCAGGCAAGTGTTTGTGCTTTGTGATGTGTCAGTGATAAGAAGTATGAAGTGGGCCTAAACACCTGTATTTCTAAACTGGTAATGAATTGGATGAAAATTCCAAGTTGTAACACTGAGCTTTTTGATTTTGTTAATTGTTGACCCTTTTATCTTCTTCCTTTCATCCCAATTCTGAGACCTTTCTATTTTTGGCCTAGCTTTGAAATGTTTAATGTTAATTTATGAAATACTTTGTGCAGTTCTCAGTCCTCTCTTTAGCTGTAATAATATTTGTGGAAGCCTGTTACAACAGCAGTACAGTGTGGAATACCTTTATTTTTAGTTTTTTAAAAGCTTTACTGTCATAGTGCAAAAGGGTGGGGGTTTATTTGTTTATTGTTTTCAATTCAGTTACATTAGAAGCAGATTTGATTTGGTAAAAAGCTGTAATAGAAACCAGCAAGTTGCTTGGGGTAAGGGAGATTGAGATGAACTTTCGAAAGTGGAGTTTGCCATCCCCTTAGAGCTAAATACCAAATCTCCTATCTTCTTTTTGCCATAGGATTCTCTTTTTTCTTGGAGAGTGAGGATCAGGGGGAGTTAAAACAACACAGTACACTAATAGGCAGAGTACTTGAAGGATGGGTTTGATCACTGTTTGAAACTCTTTATCTTTGTTGTCCTTTGAGACAGTTCAGGGAAAAACAACCTTTACTCAGGATTTAGTATGTCTTGCGCTGAATGATGAAGGCTGAGAAAGGTCTTCTGCCAGCTCTCTAGTCTTCCAGAGTTGATCAAGAACTACAGGGAAGCCAAAATTCTGTATTCTTGACATAAATGTGAAAATTAAGAGGGTGCAGAAAGAGAAAAACATGACCTTGCTCTGGATATACAGGAGGAAACAGAACATAATGCAGAAACGCCATCCACACTTATGCCCCTGTGGTTTGTTTCAGGTGGTTTGCAGGTCACCAGTAAGTAATTTCAGAGGAAATCTCCCATCTTTTTTTTGTGTGATTCAGCTTGACATTAAATCTGCAGTCTGGTTCCCATCATGGCTTTCTGTAGCTACAGTGTAAAAGTTCTGCACCTTCCCCTCAGCCAGAGCCAGCATTGTGCTTACTTGGCAGCTCCCATCTGCTTTGCCCTCGGTTCTCCTCAGTGGTTTGGTTTGGAGCCAGGCAGCTCAAAACCAGGACCAAGATAGAGTAGGTTGTGCCAGAGGCAAGAATACAAGTTGAGTTGAGTGTCAGCCCTTTGGTTTTTAAGTAGTGGCATCCCAATTGGCTAATGTTGCTGAAGTGCACTTCTTATGGAAAGGTGGTGTGAGTCGATACACCAGTGAAATCTGTGCAGGTCTTCATGTAGTGCATAGTTATGCCTTGATTGCCCAGACCCTTCATGTGTGGGGATTCCCTGAACTTCATGAAGGGCTTTGCACACAGATAAACCTTTACAGTCTTGACTGGGAATTCACAGCTAGTGCAGGGGATGTAGCACTTGTGCCATGCTTGTTATACCTGATTAAAAGGAAACCTTAGAAAAGTTTCTGCTTGTTTTATCCTGAAAGGGCTTTTCAAGGAATATTTTAAAAAGGTGCAGAATCCTGACTTTCAGTACAGAATAATTGTTCAGTGTTTCCATTATTTGACTGCCTTTTTTCAGACAGCCTTTCTCAAAAGGGTGAAGCACAAACACTGATTTGACCTGAAACTGGCAAATTTAAAACAAAATCAGCAGTTTCCTGAGTCAGTGGCACAATTTTCAATAGTTTTTGTTATTCAGCAGAAAGGCAACAAAATGTGGTTCATTGCAGTTTTCAGAAAACTTAGTGTCAGTTGGACACCTTGAGTGCTTTTTCAAAGGCTTTGGGAGTAACACAAGATTTAAGAAATCATCACTCCTGTTTTTTTCCTCTGCCTTAAAGTGCTCTCCTGTCCTCAAGGGCAAGGCTTCATTAAAAGTGATGACTGGTCTTGGTATCTTAAGTGAATGGCTCAGGTTGTAGGTTTCTTACTTCTTTTGGTCCATCCCTTTTCAAGTGCTGAGTGGATTTGCCTGTGCTTGGTTTTGTAGGGCAAAGTGGAGCATCTGTTGTTCCCTGAGCCGTCTTTTTTGGAGGGAGTTCTTGTGCAAAACCCAGAGGTGGCACAACCTGATGGTTTCCAGTAATGGTCAAATTGTTCTTGGGGAAAATTATGGTGCTGAGTCAGGTCTTATACTAGTATAATGTTGGATAAGTGCTGAATATGCATGGAAGCAATTCCAGTGGTGGTTGTAAAAAGTTGTTTACAGATTTATACGTGAAGCATGTTTTTAATTGATCTGTGTCTCAGATATCCATGTGTCATTTAGCAGTGATACTGGTAGGGAGTGGTAGAGGCTCTTTCAGGAATGTTTTTCTTCAAGTGGGGTAAAAATTTCAGTGCAGGGTAACCTAAATGCTTTAACCTGATCCATGGAGAGACCATCATCATCATCCCAGTGCTTCCATGTATAACTTCTTTGGCTGTAGGCATCACTATTCACAGCATGGATTTAATTGAAGTGAGTTGTGGAGTTGTTACCATTTCTAGAGTATTTGAAAGCCATTTTCTTCAGTGTAATACACAGGCTGAGTACTGAAGATGGGGGTGGTGCAGTATCCATCCAGAGGAGCTTAGAACAGTGCTGCCAGGTGAAGCCTCTTGTAAAGCACAAATGTTATCATAGAATCTTCCTTCTCTTGTTCCTTTTCAAAAAAAATCAAAATAGCCCCCCTGGGCTTAGGCATTTGTTAGACATTTCAGGGTTGATTCTGAACCATTGTTGTAAAAATGACAGTAACTTTAAAAAGTAAAACCAAAACCTCCTAAAAAATCCACAAATGGTTTCTTAACACAAAGTGTTTATATGGAGTCTTTCAAAATCCTTTCTGTACCAACAACGATGTGTCACGTATCAAATTTAGATCAAGGGCTTTTTAATGGAAATACTTTTATGGTTTTTGGAAATTAATTGGGGCAGTCTTTATCTGTTCCTTTGCTGTGCTGCTGTTGTCAGGATGCAGCAATGCTTTAAAAAGGAGCAGAAAAGTAATGATTATGAAATATGGATTGCTACATCTGCAGTTTGAGCTAGATATGGAGACAAACCCACTTGAAAGCAAAGAAGTTTTGGGAGGGGAGGTTTTTACTTGAGTTTAACAACAGAAAAAAAAACCTCTAAGCAACTAAGTTGATATGTTTTTTCCATTGTTTTTTCAAGTCCTGCTTGAAATTAGGTTTTCTGTCTGGGTTGGAATGATGGAGATACAGCCACACACAGCCCTGTGTGCAAATAACTCTTGGGTGTGAGTGGAGAGTCTTGTTTGTAGATGAAATTCTTAGGGAAATGTAGCAGACACATTTGTATTGGAAGTGTAACTACTACTATATATAAATATTGTACTTGGTATAATATATATAAAAATCCATTTGCACAATGCAAGTCCAGCACAGTGTTAGTTCAACAGCTTGTCAGCCTTTTTAAAAGGATGAGAAAACCAGTATCAGTGTTGGCACTCTGTTCCTCATTTGGGAGAGCAGCTCCCTGTCTCACGTTGTTCTCTCTGACACCCATTAGGCCAAAAACAGTGTGCAAATCTACCAGTCCAAAAGGAAGCAGAATTTTGTTCCTGGGCATTTGTTCATTCATTCATTCAGAAACTGCTGAAGTTGGGAGGAATCTGCCCACTAACTCTCAGGGGTTTTAGAATAGGACTGAGTTCTCTGTTTCTAGTCTTGCTGATAATCACATGTTAAGTTTGACCCTTCACTTCAGTTTTCTTTCTTAAAGGCTCTAGACTTTTTATCAGAAGTCAATCTTGGTTTCTCTTTATGTATTTTTATAGGCTTCATATTTCTTAAGGTGGAAGAGTCATATTGTCCTAGTTTTGTCCTTCTTAGTCACATACTGATGGAGACAAAAAAAAATAAATTTTTTTGTAGATGCAGAAAAATCCAGCAAATTTGGAGGGTCTTAAGTGGCCTGTGTATAAGAGGAAACATCAATACCTTCTCACCCTTTCTTGGCCCATACACATCACTGAATGTGTCTTCCAGTACTGTCTGCTACTGTGTGTAATGTTGAATTTCAGCTTGAGTTACCCCGCAGGACTTCCTGTACTGCCAAGGCCTCCTATTGGTGTGCTGGAAGGCTGTAAGTGAATTTCATTACTGGTTCCTAAGAGTGGTCAGGTTTAACTTCTTGTCTTAGTGCAGTGCCCTCCTGATGTGAGAAGTGAGGGGAGGCCTTGAGAGTGCTGTGTGTGCCTCCTTCCTGCAGCAATCCTGCCCTGAAGCCCACGGTGGGGTTTGGGGGCCATGCCATGAGCAGGTTACAGGGTGACTCTGCTCATCTGTGGGGAGCTGTGCCTGTGCCAGAGCTCCAGAACTGCCTCTCTCTGTGTGTCAGGCTGACTGCAGTAAGGGGCACGACTGTCCCAGAGCAGAGGAGGGCTGCAGCCGTGATGGTGGTAAGAACACCTCAGCAGCCAGTTTCATGACTGCTGGACCCACGTGGATTTGTGCAGAGCTTGTTTAGTTGAGCCAGTGGTTAAAAAGCTTTGTTTGTGTTTTTCCCAGTTTATGCTAATGACTTCTGTGTTTCATTTATAAGCCGTTGTTTGAATGTACAATACCTGTATTTTGCTTACTGAGCTGTTTTAAAACTAGATGCTGGTGGAGAGGCTTGAAGTAGAGTTGTCTTGTAGGCTTTACCCCTTGTAGACAAGTTTAGCCTTTCTTCTCAAAGTTAAGCATCTTCTTGTTACTTTGTGTCTAGCAGAAACTTGCAGACCGTGTTATGAGTATTTCGAGAGCTCAGAGTAGAACACAGTTCCCAATCGTTCAGCCTGGGCTGCTTGCCGTTGTCTTGTCCTGCATGTGTCCCTTACGTGAAGTGGGTTTTTTGGGTGGGAAGTGTGTGTCTCCCCATTCATATCTCTCTGTATGCTTATGGTGGAGATGAAGGGTGAGAGATGGATATCTATAGCCAGGGGGTGCAGTTGTCTAGACTCTTCTCTTACCTGCTGTGGGTTTGTCCTCTTTCATTGTTGTGCCTGAACCTTGAAGTCATCCTCTGAATGCAGGATAGCACTGGCATGAGTCCTGAGAAACAGCTTCAAACTTGGCTGGGAACTGATCTACTGAAAAGTACTGATGGAGGCTTTCTTTGTGTTACTCTTAATTATCATTTCTTTCCCATTAACTAGAGACAGATAATTGAAGCTTAGCACTGGAAAGAACATTTTGTAGGAAACAGCCCTGCCCCGGGAAGGGGATGAACTGATGGCCCTGTCAGCTTTCCTAGCTCAAATTTCTGTGGCTTTTTCATGAGGAAAGGATAGAACAAGAACCAAGAACACTTTATACCCTTTCTCTGCTTAAATAAAGAGAAGGCACACAGAATCATTTTTCCACAACATTGATTGTATTAAATGGGGCTCTCCATTACAAGTAAAGTTACACTGATCTCTGGATAAATATGAGGGATCTGTAAACAGGGACAATTCAATGAGCCTGAAATAAAAGCATGGTCCGACTGCGTTGACAGACTGTCTCAGGAGTGTATGCCAGCCTGTGTGGAGGGGCAGGATATAAAGCACCAAACAGCTAGCTGGAAATGCCAGCGATGGAATTGGGGAGGGCATCTGTCACACCTGTCTCTGAAAGGGTGATCACCTTCTCAGAAAGTAATAATTTGATATAGGAAGCTGCTTTGAGGAGGCTGAAATTTTTTGTTGTTGATCCTTTGTAAAGAAGCTACTATAGAACAGAAGCAAAGGCTATAGAGAGGTAATATTTTTTAATTAAACTGGCTGATAGCATTTACAGAAAGCAGAGACATTTTTGGACTCATGGACTGTGGCTGTTTCCACTCCTTCCCTGGTGTCTCAGCCAGCCTAATAAAAGGTGTTGCCTCTCCCTGTCAGATTCTTTTGTATGCCCTGGGTAATTGTGTGTACAGTGTGTTAGACACTGCTGCTGCCTTTGTAAGAAACTTACTAACAGTGTGACTGTCTTTGCATTCCCCAGGTCGGATCCGTACAAGGAGACAGAGCTCTGGCAGTGCCACAAGTGTCACCTCAACGCCTGCCGATACTCGAGGCCGCAGCCGGGCTAAAGTGGTTTCCCAGTCCCAGCGTAAGCATTGCTTTCTTCCTGGGGGAGCAGAACAAATAGTTATTAATATGTTTCTCTTGAATTGCAGCAGTATCAGCTGAGAAGTGGGCTCACTTCTGACAGCAGTGTTTGGACATGTAATAAAATGGATCCCCCCGTAGCCCGTGTGTTCTCTTGCTGACAAAGAGGGCCCCAGATCAGAGTGCTTAGTTGCTGTCTTTTTGCACCAGTTGTGCAACAGAATTTCATGTTGCTGTGATCTGTAGAACTGAACAACTGGCACTGAGTCCTGCTGAGAACACCCCCTGTGGCTGTAGCTGACTGCTGTCCTGGGTTCTTGCCTTGCCAAGCTTCTCCTGCTTATGTGACTCTATTTCTGTATGTGTGACACGTGAGCTGTCTAAAATTAATGGGATTTGGCATCAGTTTAAAATAGGACATTACCTATTTTTTGTAGATACAGAGAAAAGGGTTCTGCTTTGATTCACATGACACATCTGCACTCTCTGGCTTCCTGGCAAGGCATGGTTTTCCCCTAGGAGCCACACATATGGTGCTGCTGCATATTTGTCATGTGTATCTAAGGAGAATTTTGTCACTCAGACTTTAAAAGGAATTGGGGGTAGGGAGAAAGCTACTCCCTGTTTTGAGGACCTTCAACCTCGTGGGTAAGAGGAGGTGGGGTTTGTGAAAGGACCTGTCTCTTCTGAGGACTTGTCTTGCTTTGTACTGCTATTTAAAAGCCCTTCTCTGTTCATTCTGTCATTGCTTTGCTCTGTCATGCTGGAGGGGTGAAGAAGCAGTTTGTAGCCCCGTGTTCGACTGGGAGGGCTGAAGAAAGTAGTAGTATGTTGAGGATGGGGCCAAATGGAAGTCTTTACTCTGAGGTCATGAAGTTATAGTTGGGCTTTGGTATGTTGATCTAAATTGATTTCTTCAATTTTGAACATAAAACTGATCTAATGGCAGAAATGACCTTTTTTCCTAAACTTACTTTGGTGAAAAATGGTCAGACTACATGAGACAAGTCTCAGAAGTATTTGAAGAATAGTTCAATATCCAAAGATTTAAAAAATTCTGAACTTAACTTTTGTTTAAAAAAATGCCTTACAAAGATTTAGGATGGTCATATCTGAACCTGGTGCCTTGGTCTAGTTTGCTGAATCCTTTTTCCAGCTTAGGCCAGCCAGATGTATTCTTTAACCTTAAGCTAAACATTGCATGAAATAATTCAGGAATTCAAGTATAATGCAATCACAGGGCCAAATTCTCCACAGTGAGATAACACATAGTTATCCACATAGTGGATAACTATGCTGCAATTTTGCAGACTGGGCTGGGGTGTGATTTAGAGCAGAACTTGGGTCTTGGTGTCTGGGTTGACATTTTGCTAAGTAGCTGATCAGTGTTGGGAAATTCAGTTGCATCTGCACATTAACTCACTGCATTCTGCAGAGGCTTTAGGAGTGACATGTTTGTAAATAAATCTGTCTGTATTGTGTATAGCATAAACCGCATGCTGAACGCTGTATTGTCTTGCTGTCTTTTAATCCACTTTTTGCCTGTCCCTTGGTCTGCCCTCATAATCAAGGATCCAGATCAGCTAATCCTGCTGGTGGTAAGAAACTTTTTTCCCTTTCTTGCTTTCTCATGTTACTCCCCTCACATTTTTTAACTGCTAAGCTTTTAGCATCCCTCATTCTCTCCTAACTGTGAGACTTAAAAACATTTTCTTAAAAGTGATAAAAGTGTGTATGGCAGGTGATTTTGCTTTCTCCCAGTGATCAAACATGGTAAGCATACATTCTGCACATTGAAGCTGGCTCACTGCTGTAGCTTAAACCCCAGGTGCTAAATTCTTCCAGTAACTTCAATGCAACCCTGCTGACTTCAGTGAGATTGCAGCAGCATAACTGAGAGGAGTCTTGGCTTTTAGGTTGTGGTGCTGTGTGTAAGACTGACATCTGTCACTTTGGGGTGGGGATAATGGGGCCAGCACCCACATACAGTATTGGAGTATATTTAATTGATTCAGAGTGGCTTTGACCTAGAAATTGGAGAAGTCAAGTAAGTTGTATTATGCATATGTTATGGTATTGTCCATGAGGCTAACAGAATTCATATCTTCTTAAATTAAGACAGAACAAATCTTTAACTCTTGCCGGTTGTAATAATATCTGGAAATGAAATTTTTGTAATATGTGTGGATACTTTTCAGAAAGAAATCAACATGAATATCAGTTCAAAATACGAGCTTGCCCAAGTATGTTCTTGCAACCTTTTCACATATACTTTTCCTGGCTGTTTTAGCAAATAAATTAAATGTCAGGAATGGTAATGGCAAAGCAGATTTTCAGGGACTTATGTACCTGAAGAAGGAAAATGAATAGTCATGAATATATTACAGTTCTTTATGATTACCTTTAAGCTAGCATTATGTAATTTTCAAATGACTTAGCAAATGAAGGCTCACAGCAGGGAAAAAAAGAAGGTATTAGTCACCTCATTGAATTAGACAGCAAAACTGTTTCAGATAGAGAGATCTACTGCAGCTGGAATGTAAATATATAAATTAATCTTGGTTAATAGACTTGCAGACAACATGGCTTAGAAGAAATGTAAAGTTGCCGTGGACTATTCAAAAAGACAACAAAAAATAAAACAGACCAACTATTCAACTTGCTAAAGATTTTCTTCATCTGAAAAATAAATAGCTTAGGTTTAACCAACCAGACCTAAATAAGCCAGCATCTCTACAAATGTGAGAGGCTCATGTGGTTTGCCCTTTATCATGCTGATCTGTTCAGATGTGGTGGGGTTTTTCTGTTGGTTGAGGTGGTTTTTTTTCTTTCCTTTATTGAATTATTGTAGGAAAGTAACGCCACCACTGCAGCGTAGCATGAAGATGCCTAGGCTGCTTTGCACCAGTTGACCTGTGCCAGAAGCCAGCAGCTGCAGCACAGCTCTCCACACAGGCTCGTTGGTGTTGCTTTGTGAGGAGGAGAAGCAGCCTGTGAATTAATTCCACGTTGCTGCAGCAAGGCTGTCCCGGCACCTCCCCAAGCTCTCATGAAGCCAGCTGGGGTGTTCAAACAGAGCAGTGTCTGCTTTGGGCAGTGGGGGTCACACTGGGCAGCACAGTTCATAGAAGGCAGGGTTGCTGGTGTCAGTGTTCCTTGTCTTCCTCGAAAGCCCATAGGGGACACTCCTATTACTTTGATGAGTGATTTGTATCAAATTCTTAGATAGTGTTTCAGTTTTGCTGTCAGTGTGTTTGAAATCTTGGGGTGTTTTAATTGTTTTTGTCTTGTTTCTGGTTCTCTTGTAGCTGGTAGCCGGTCTAGTTCTCCGGGTAAGCTCTTAGGAAGCTCCTATGGTGGCCTGAGCAGTGGAACATCCAGAGTCCAGCCAGTGCCATCATCTTCGGAGAAGCGCAGCAAGATTCCTCGGAGCCAGGGATGCAGCCGGGAGACAAGTCCCAACAGAATAGGACTAGGTAAGAACAGTCACTGCAGTGACATGCTGACCAGCGTGCTTGAAGGAGGGGCTTTCCTGCTGACTAGGAAACTGTTTATATTACTGTTATTTTTCAGGTGACAAAATAATGTGATTGTGGTTTATAGGAGAGTAATTTTAATTTTCCAGGTTGAGCAATGTTTTCAAAGTAAGCCTAAAGATATCGTGATGTGCCTTCTGTTTGAAATTCAACATGAGTGATGTTATTAGATCAGGCAGCAAATACAGTTGTCGTGAATAACCATCACAGCAAAAAGACCTCATTTGGTATCAGCGGCTCAGTCCTAACATGAGTTGAGCAAGCTTTATAGTCACTTGGAATCAAGGGCAAAAAACACCTTCTTGGATTATTTTAGAAATTTTGCAACTTAAATGGTTTGCTTCTCTCGTCCTTAATATCTTTGAGCCACGTTCTTCGACGGCATTTTAGACTTCTGCTTGAAATGTTCTACTTTCAAAATTCTTGTCTCAGTGACTGTTATGTAAATATTCTATAATAGTTTCTATTTTCAAATTTATCAGCAGATTCATTTTTTGTTAAATCAGGTGAGTAAACATCATACATAAATCTTGTGTATCCGATTTAAGGTGAAAAGGTATTCAATGTGCTGTCTGAACATTTTCATTTTTTAATAGAAATTGTTTTATACGTTTGAAGCTAATGTAGAAGAAGAACACTTTAAACTACACTGATACTAAATTATTTTTTATCTCCAAAGACTTTACTAGTCGGGTGATATTGATTGAAGTTATAGCCTTACTGTTGGCAATTAAATTTACAACTATTGTCTTAGCAAATGTATTTTACATTTACACTACCTTTTTATTTAGATTGTTAATAGAAAAATATCTTATTCATTCTTCCAGTATACTGAAATGATTTTAAAGCACCTGAGTGCATATGCCATTATGATTCATAAAAAATACTTCATTATTCATTGTGATTGCTTTTCCAAATTCAGTGTTCTTCTCGTGTCTGATCTATTTTATGGCCTCTGTATGAATTCATTGTGCTTTTCTGTTCACTGCTTTTAAAATGTAAAGTGCCTCCCAAGTACTAGAGATAATTGTTCTGCTGTCGCTCTGTAGGAGAGCATTGTTTTTTAGGGGGAAGCAAAGAATGATGGATAGTGCCATCACCCATGCTTAAGCTGATCATCATGTTATGTGGTTTGATTTGAAACAGTTTCGAGCATCTGAAGGGAAATTGCCTTGTGTAAAATCCTCACTCTTGGGTTGCCTGCTTTCAGATACATTACAGGAGCCTTGAATTCTTTTGAAAGAGTAATTTCTATCTCATTTCTCTGATGTGCTCCCTGGGAACACAGGCAGTGCTTGTGCTTTGAGAGTGGGAGAGAGCTCTGACATGTATCAGATGAGTGGCTTACACCTGCCCTCCCTGGGTTGGTGGCCACAATCTGGTTTTTTTGGGCTGTTATGGGAACAGGAGTGTCTGACACTTGTGTTGCCTTTACTGCTCAGTTGCAGAAATTCTGTCTTTTTATTGGATCTTGAAAATGGCGATACTGGCTTGGATAGCTTTTGAGCTGTCAGCTATATATCATTATTTCATTATATTTATTACTTTATAGCATAGTAGCTAACAGTATTTTATGCTTTCTTATTATGTTGCTTTAGTCTCTATATTTCCTTGATATTTTATTTTGTTTGCTCATTTCATTAAATAGACTCCCACTCACCTTGGTTCTCAATCCAGGAACTGTCCATTGGAGTTTTTCAGGCCCTCCTAAGCCAGTAGCAAGGTAATAGAGCCTGTGGATGCCTGTAGGCATCAGTACCTTGCTGCTAGCTTAGATTTCCATGGTGGCCACAGGTATCCATGAGTGATGGTTCCTTCTGTATACTGGAAACCTTGAAGAAGTATGTTGTTTTCAAAGAGGCACATTTGGTGTGCTGAGGTCCTGCATGGTCACCTGTATAGCCCTTCAGATTTAAGCTTGCCTTTGCTGTCTCCTCAGTGAGTTTTACTAGTGGTGATAATTGGGGAAGGAGGAGTATAGTCCACTTAATATTGAGCTTTTCTCTGGGTCCCTTGAAGGAGATAATTTCCTCAAAAAGATGATGTCCATTTCCCATGGATTGAAAGTTATCTGCCTGAAGTTAATTCTGTTGGATGCTCAGCAGATCATGTGGCAAAACTGAAAGGAGTGAGAGATCCAAGATTGTCATTCTCCAAAAAGTGGAGCAGGCACAGCTGGCTATCAGTTCCATGCAGCAGCTCTCTTTCTGGTTATGCTGTGCATGTTTGTTGGTAAGCTGAAGGCAGTTCTTGACTTGCCTCTACTGGGTGTACCCCACTGCAGAGCTTTGCTTTGGCTGTTTTGGCAGCATTTCAGACTCTTTAAAATGCTGGTATTGATGTAAAGAAAGCATCTGGTGATTTTCAGCCTCCACTTAAGAATCCTTAAAATTCACACCCTGATGAAATACAAGTTTCTTCCAAGTGGTAGATTGATAAACAGGGGCACTATCATGTTCTGCTGGTGATATTTACATATCTTGTGTTCCACTTGTGTAAGATGGCCTAATGTGTTTTAATAAGGGTGTGAGCCATGTCCAAGTGCTCACTTGGATGATGAAGTAGATGTACAGCACACATTAGAAAGTTGGATATTATTAAAAGCAACCCATCCTTGTCCTGTCCTAGACTCTCTCACAGCAGAGTTGGCTGTGGGCACACTGTCTGCTTTCATTCTGCTTATGCCTTTTAATCCATTTTGCTACTCATTTACTTGATTTCTGTCCAACTTTTGGAGGTTGAGAATTCTCAAATTGAGACTTGTGTCTGTCGTCTCTGCCTTTGCTGCCTGCAGTGCAGAGACAGGCTGTCACAGTATGAGAGACTTCTCTAAATTACAACACTGCTCGCCCTTACTGCTGGCAGTGTCTAAAGGAAATACTCTGGGCAGCTGATACACAATTTTCTCTACACAGCACAGCATTAAAAATGTGAGGCAGGTGCCTGGGAGTCCACAACATTCTCATCTTTCAGTTCTTTTCAATCCATTCTTTTTTAGCTTGCTTTTGTATTTGTATCCAGTAACATGCAACCCCTTTGTTTGACCATTACTCATGAAGTAACCAGTGTTTGTTTTTGGGTGCTCTGTCTCTGCAGTCAGTATTGTGCTTCATCTGTAGCACTGTCCTACTAGTGTGTTCTCATGCAGTTAGAGTGCATTTTCTTCATACTTCTGCTGTTAGCTGTTATGGAAGGAGAATGTATTGCGTGCATCCATTTTTCTTAATCATTCATATCTCTCCCTCTCTTAAGAGCCTTTACTGTTTTTAGTAGGATTGTATTATAGAAAAGACTGGCAGATCTTCTCTGCTTAAGAGAAATGACTGCTTGTGCAAACCTGTTGTGAAGGCTGCCATTATTTACATCTAAGCATGAGACCCAAGAATGAGAGGTTTGCTTCTAGACAGTCTGCAATTTCAAGCAATTATTTGTGTGGAAGACTCCAGTGTGTGACTTGTACCCGTAGTTCACCTGTCAGCTTTTTTCCTTGTACATCTGAGGTGAGATTATTGTACTCATGGACCCTAATTTCATGCATAATTTAGTCTGTTTTATTTACTATATGCCCATTTAACTCACTCAGAACCATTGGACATTTTGGTGATCCAGTCAACTTGGTTAATAGCTCATCTTGTATTGTCTGACATCAAAGGTCAACCATCAGAACCATTAATTCAGCTGAGAGCTATGAACTGGGTTTTGCAAAACTGGAAGGGATTTGACAAACCAAGAATCTGGCAGAAGTCTCTATTTGAAGTTTAAATCCTAAATATGAAGGTTTCTATTTTGTTCTGTACTGTTTTGTTTAAGGGATACTAATACACACAGTGTATATGAGACCACAGAAACACTGTAGAGGAACTTCATTAGCTTGGGTCTAGACATTTACGTTCTCTATACAAATCAATAGACATCTATAAGAATATATTTATATATTCTGAAGCATGCAAATGTCATTATTTTTATATAAACAAGGAGGGATACTGTCAAAGTATTAGCACGTTCATATTATGCATACATACCTCTGTTGTGTTGTCATCAAAACTGGTAGATTAGGTTTTACTCTGTGCATGAGAAAATTCAATAATTGCTTTTCCTGAACACTTAAAATGTGCTACTGCCTTTTCAAAACAGCAAAGGAAATCCCTCTTGTCATTAAATTCCTCAAGGTAAACTCCTGACAATTAACTGCTGGTCTTTTCCTAAGAAAATACTGTGTTCTTTACCAGGTATAAAGCTTACTAAATAACTTTCTGCAAACATCTTTCAAACATGTAGGATTTCAAATATCTGCAAACATGTAGGGTTTTGTTAAAGAATATAGTTTAAAGCTCCCCTTAAGTGTGCATATGTCTCAATCTGTGTGCACATAGAACTATAAATATAAGCTTTTAGAAATGCTTGAGGAGCAGAAGTTAGCTTCTGTTAAATATCTAAAGCTGCTGCTCTTTCAGATTCAAATAACTTCTTAACCTGTCTTTCAGGTATTCAGGTTCTAAATGGCTTTTCCCCAGTATCTTTCATTAGAGGAAGATACCTCTGCAAGCCTGTACAGTACACCTTTTTTTTCCTTAGGATATTTGTTCATGGCAAAACTATCCTTGTGAAAGGCAAATCTATGTAGAAATAGCATATAGGTATCATGATTACTTAAAAAAACCTTTCATCTGCTATTTTGTTCCAGAAGGGTGTTTATCTTATAATTAAGGAAGAAATACTCCAGAAGGGTTTCTTTCTGCCTCATCTGTTTTGCAACAGTAGAGCTCCCCTAAATGATTGAAGATTCCTGCTCTACTTGAATAACAAAACTTGGATTGCTTAAGAAAAAAGCAAACTGTCAGCCAGACATTAATGCTGCTGAAATTTCACATCACAAACACCGCTCAGCATGTAAGGTAGTTGGTTTGTAAAGAGCCTGAGCAGGCTGCTGCAAATTGTAATTACTAATGTAATAATTACCGTAACTAACAGAAATGTGACTTGACTTTGAGCTTTCTGTCCTCATTAAACTTGTTCACCTTCTCTGAAACTCTCCATGCTGCATGCTAGCACGGAGCAGTCGTATCCCCCGACCCAGCATGAGTCAGGGGTGCAGTCGTGATACCAGCCGTGAGAGCAGTCGAGATACAAGCCCTGCTCGGGGCTTCCCTCCACTTGGTGAGTACATGTAGGCATTGGAGCTTTAAGGGTCAATATTCTTTTGCCTTTTCCCCTTGTTGTGATTGCCCTTTCAAGACACTGCTAGGTGGAATGAGCTCTTTCCTGTCCTCTGGATTCCTGACACTCCTCTTTTCCAACCCTGTTTTTTTTCCCCCCTCTGTTTTCTTCTGCATGCTTCAATTCTGGTTCTCAGCATTTCACTGTTAGCAGGAAAATAGTTTAGTTTGAACTTTTGCAATTTTTAGTTGCATTAAATCAGTTTGTATGGGGCTGCTGTGCTTCGCTTTACAACACTGATGGGAGGGCAAGCTGGAGCTTCTAGGTCACAGTAAAGTAGCTAAAATGACTATTCATGATCTGACTTTCTTACAGCTAGATACAGCCACAGTATATAATTTCTATATTAAATCCTCCAATGGATATAGCAGCTCTCTTTTTGTAGAGGTTTTACAGGACATTGTTATTTATCAGTTAAGTTGCACATGCTGTTTTGTAGGAAACTGTCAAATCATGAAAAGACTGAGGTTTTAAAGGACCGTAGTTGGAAGTGCAGCTTAAGTGTACAGTACAAATAGAAAATCTCATTATACTTAGAACATGCAGTTTTTCTGCACAATGCTGAATGCAGCAAGACATTTAATGTTTCTGATCAAATACCATATCAAACCATTCAACCAAATACATTACTTGTTGTATCAAAGACTTGTCATCTCAGACATGAAATACAGTTGATCTCTAGACCCTCTTTGTTTATGTAGTAGTTTAATGAAGAATGGTGTTGCAGGATCTATTTTGCATAGTGAGAAAATGCAGGTATATGATATAGGCATAAGTGGAACATTGCATAGTTATTATTGGAGAGGCTTTTGGGTTCAAAGACTTCATTATGTTGAGCTATAAAATTATCTATTTGCATTGTCTCTAATATCTCAATTTTTGGTGAAAAATGGGAGGAATTCAATGTAACATTCATAACTGAAGCTGATTTGACACCAGAACTATAAAAAGACTATATAAACAGCTGTAGCTCATTTTTATAGTTAACCACCTAATTTCAATTTTGGATGAAGCTCTTTTTCCTCCAGCGAAAATGTATAAGCAGGCTGGATTTCAGGGGTAACTTGTCACTGTTCTATGTTGCTGTGCTGTGTTTTGTTTATTTTATTGAAAATACAGTAGTTGAAATATTATCTTGAACCTTTGTTCTGAAAAGAAATGCAGTGTACCAGAGTCACGGTTGGCATGAGCTTTTTGCACCTTCACCAGTTCTGAGGCTGACTGAACACTGACTATAGAATTTAAGTTACAGATGTGAGTCACAGTGTTTGTAACAATCTTCATCATGAGGAGAGGGTCATCTCATTTTAGTTCATGGTATTTAATTACCTGAAGATTAATGCATTTCTAGAAATACATTGTTATTAGGTCATAAAGCTTACATGGGGAGGAAATATCAATGTAAAAACAGTAGCCCAAAGTAGCTGATATCCTGTTGCCTTTTCCTTGTGTTTTCTTCAAAATCCTTTAAGCTTGAACATGTTCATGAACTTGTTAATTATGTAGTGTGCAATTCATCTCAGAGAAATTTATATGTCAGTTTAAACCAAAAATATATGGTTCTATTACAGTGTTTTTAGAACCTAGTTAATGTTGCAATAATGCAAAGATAATATAATCCTACTGTGCATGGCCTGGTTTATCTCATAAAGATTAACTTGCATATTTGTGAATTAAAGTAGCTATATATATAGACAGGCCTCTTGCATTTAGTGGTGTTATGATCAATGTCAAGACTAACATCCTGACCTTGCAAATTGCTCTTGGTTTTGGGTTGTGTGTGCATCAAGAGTCTTGCTTCCTAAGTTAGTCAATACCAGTCAGGAGTCAGTCTGTGCTCAGCCTCCTTGCAGAGATGTGGGGTGTTTTATTTTTTTAATTATTCTTGTTTCTCCATGGGCCCTGATCTTGCAAGGATGTTCACAGGGGCACAGTGGATGGCTTGGGAGAAAGCAACTGTGAACTAAGAACCTTAGTTGTGAGGTTCAGTCCATACTCCTGCACTGATCCTGCAAATCTCCCATGAGTTTAGTTATGCTGTCAGTGGGATTGTTCTCTTGAATAAATGCATGTGTTCTCCATAGTTAAAGACCACATTGCATATTCTTTATATCTTTTAATGAAGCTCTCACAGTTGAAAACCCACAAATTTTATTTTTCTCTTTGCTGATTTCTATTTCATAATACTAGTATTTGTGTTTATGAATTCTTTGCCTTAGAAAGAAGACTGAGAATTTTTCTGCTGTACATGTATATGCATAATTGACAAAGCCTATTTGTATTAGAAGGTGATTTAGTTTTATTTTTTCAGTTTCTTGACAGTACTAGTTACGATGTTAAAGCAACAAAGCCTTCAGTGAGTCTGTGGTGATGAATTGCTCAAATGAACTATCAGTTTCTTGGGTCAGTTGCTTTGAGCTGGTGAGCATGTCACTGCTAGACACAGGGAAAACTTCTTTAGAAAAACTAAATTTACGTAATTTGGAAATGACCAGACCGGTTTTTCATTTGCTTTCGTAAAGAACTCACTTGTATGCTGAATCTGAGAACTGAAAACCTCTCCAAAGGTGTTTTGTGATTGATGTGCTGCTAACAACTGGGAACTGAAGTGGGAGCTCTTTTTGGCTTAGGCTCCTCTGCTACTGTGTGTGCTCCATTGCTATTAACAATTTGTATACATGTGTGGTTCTAGATGGGTTTGTGATGTGCATATTCTGATTACCTCTGCATGTTCATACTGAGGTTCAAGAAACATGTATACAGAATTTGTTAAGAGCAAGACACCTTTGGCAGTAGCAAAACCTGCAGTATGTGTGTACCTGTGTTTACTTGGAAAAGAAACCCAAGCCAAGGACTGACACACAGTGGTTGGTGACCTCCCTGTATGACTCTTTCTACTTATGTGGTTACGCATTCTCTTTGTTAACGTTGGGTTTTTTATGCATAGGCTAGAATGTTGTGGAAAAAATACCTGCAAGCACAGTTTGTAACCATTCATCATGGCTTCACGTTGGGGTTTAGATCAGACCCATCTAAACCCGCTCTGTAGTTCTGTGCTCCACGTTCTCGCCATGGCCGTCTCCCAGGCCTGCGGGTCTGGAACGTGACTGATGTGCACTGGGGTGATACTGCTGAGCTGCACCCGGTTTGGGACTGTTACAAATGAGTTGTGTCATGCATTGTTTTTATGGTCACGAGGGGAAGGCGGGGAAGCTACAGATGGAGGCGTCGCTGTGGGGCTTGCACTGTATCTGTTATGCATTCATATACAGCCTCATTTCCCTGTCACTATGAAACACCTCTACCGGTAGCGGTCACACGCATCCCCTTCGGACTGTGGCATTTTCTGTCTCGGGTTAAATGTGTGTTAATCCTGTGGGTGTTGCCATTCCTTCTACTTGCAGCTTCTCGACGTCATTCCAGGTCCACTAGTGCTCTCTCCACTGCTGATTCTGTTGGGCAGTCAGGTGAACAAGCGCTAACTGCATGAATCCGCTTCTTATACGTAGTCTTGTTTTACACCATCTTAACATTTGCCATTGTGTGCATCAGCCAGCACTTGGCATGTGCTTCTCACCACGGCGGGGCTTTCTGTTCTGCTTTTGTTCAACGTGGCTTTTTGTTTTGAGTTTCATTTGTTGGATGTTTTTAATTTCGTGTATTTTAGGAACATTGTGAACAGTGTTTAAACAAAGGGTGATCCAGGGCTTACTCAATTCTCCTGTAGATTGGATCAGTTGTGCAGCATGGGCTAAATCATGACTGATGCAGAGTACTTGCAGATCCTATTTCCTCTTCAGTAGTGTAGCAGTTTCCAATGCCTAGGACCAGATCCCAGTGGGTTTCATCCCATTTATCACTAAATATTTTGGACTATTGTCTCTACTAATGAAAGTTCTTTGGAATCCTCTCCAAAATACACAAGAGCAACAAAAATTAAGCACCTGATGAGCTTTCAAAATTAACTTTGGAGCACAACACATGCTGATGCGTCCTTCATATAATTCTGAAGGCCTTGTCCAGAGTACATGGAAGTTTTGAAACCCCCCAAATTATTCCCTTAATTTCACTAGCTTTGCATCAGGCAACTGATGCTCATGTATAATTAGAAAAATCTGCAGATTCCAGTTGCTTCTTCCTCACCACTGTGCTGGATTCTTATTGAGAACCTGTAACTCCCTTTGAAATCAGGATATTTACTGGGAGTCTTAAAAAGAATTGAATGAGGGCTGCTAGCTTTGAGACAATAGAGATTTAATTGCGGGGACAAAGGTGATGTAGAAGATGAGGCCTTCAGTGTTTCCTTGGAGGCTAAAATTGCATAAGGAATTTGTGATACTCAAAGTTATTTAAGTAACGCCCTTCAGATAGGCAGTGAAAAGTACTGTTTCTCATGAGTATAGTTAAGTGGCTTTCACTTACCTAAAACTCTCAAAACATTTCCCGTATCAGGTTACTCAACAGACACGATGCAAGCTGATTTGACTGGCATTTTCCAAATAACAATTTGAATTTGTATGTAATCAAAGGAATAGCATGATTGTAATAGAGATTTAAGCTTTACATTCAGCTTCCTGTGATAGTCCCGTCATGCTTGGCTCCTGTGGTTTGGTACAAAACATAATCAAATTTTGTATGGTTACCTGTGTCTTACAGAAGGCCAAAATTGTCTGAAAAATGGCAAAATAGGGTCAAAAATGGTCATTGCAAATGCTCACCAAGTTTGTAACAAGTATACTCAATCTAGCCAGGGAGACAAGGGAATGTGGTCAGAGCATTTTCTGATTTTTATTTGCCCAGTAATATTGGGCTTGCTTGTACTCGTTATTCCTGGAGCCAGATGTGTTCCCAGCCCCACGCTAGAGATATGCTGAGGTCTCTTCTAAGGTCGTACTTCTGCACTCAGATATGGCAACAGTGTCTTGGGGAGAAGCCCAGAGTAACTTGGGTGTGATGAATTTAAAGATCACTGAAAAAATTAGTTCAGAAAATTCCTGATAGCCATGGAGATAGATAGAAGCCAGCATGCCACACTGCACTTAATGTGTTAAAAAAGCTCAATTTTATTTCTTTATGCCAGGTATTTAAATTGATCTACAACTGAATTACTTTGTCATTTTGTTCTTCATTTAATAAAAACAAACAAACAAAAAAAGCTATCTACCCTTTTCTAATGTAATACTAGATTTCTGTGGGAAAAAAAAATGACAGTGGTATTTTTGATGCTATGTAATTTCAAAAATTCAAGCCAAATTCTAATCTCAGTAACACTTGAGTAATGTCATTAAGTTGGGTTTAAATATAAAACTGAGTCCAGGACTTGTCTCAACATTTACAACCCTTGTGCTGTACCAGACATTATTTACACTTAGGAAAATCCTTATCTTCTGTACATCTTTGTAGTGTACATCTCTGCAGTTGTGACTTCAGTTTCAATCAGACCTAACACGTGGTCTCCTCTGTGCTTCTGTTAAGACTGCACAGATCTTTCTATTTCAGGGAAAAAGCACTATTTCACCCAAATATTTGAAGTGATTCTTCAACCCAAGTACATTAAAAAAGGGGATAGTAATAACACATACAACTTTTATTTCTTTGTGAAATGTCATGGTTTGATTACTTTTTGGCAGTAGTTCTAAGAAGTTTGTTTATTTTTTTCCCCTTTGTAATGTGTTTTGTAGAAAATGTGCTTTTGTTGTAAATCAGAAATGTCTTGTCTGGGTTTATAACTCTAAGAAGCAGTAAATTTTGTTAGATAACACTTCTGTTTGAAATAAATACTAGTTTGCAGGGTTTTTTTTTTTCTTCTCAAAATACTTTGGATATAAAAAAATCTTCCCTGTTTCCTTTTAGTAGCTTGATCTCTGACACACTCAAATAATGCTTTGGAATTAGGACAGTAGATCAGCAGACTTCAATCTCTGATTTAAATTATGCATGTAATTGTGAACTTATTCCTTAAAAGATATTTTGGTGCAGTAGAGTCTTAAAGAAAAAAACCATGAAGTTCTATGATAAGCACAGTATTTTCCCAAAAAATAAATTAAGCTGCTGAATACCATGTTTGACCTCATTTTTTTGTAAATCCACAATATAGCTGAGCAATTTGATGAGCAGTATTTTTGCATTGTTAAATTAAATATAGATGAACTATTAACAGACCTGTGTGGCTTGATCCCTCTGTCCTGCTGCTCAGTTGCTGCCTCCAGTGTGGATCAGCTGAAGGTCATGCAGCTTGGTCTGCGTACTGCTGAATTTGCTGGCAAAACTCTTACTGGCATGTGTGTGTGCAGGGGACAGATGTGTAATATATGTCCCTGGAGGAATAATCTAAGTTCTTAATGAGCAAACACGAGGTCACATGGAAACAAAAAAACTTGGAATGTCAAAACCAATCTTCCTGCCTATGGACTGGAGCCAGGATCCCAGTAATCTGGTATCTGATCTGCCCCTCTCTACAAGGACTGGGCTGCCAGAGCCGGGCGTGTGGTATTCAAGTCACTGATCGTGTCATATCCCTGCTAGCTTGCCTTTTTGAATTTGGACTTTGCTAAAGAAACTGATTTCATTAACTTTTTTTATGGACTTTGCAAATGATAAAGTAAACTAATTAATGTTAGGAGTGTAAATGGGATTTTAGACTCAATCCCTGTTGCTTTGGATGCCATTGAGAGCTTTGCCATCAAATTCAGAGGGCAAAAGATGATACTGTATGGTCAAAAAATCAGTTTTGATATTGAGTTTTGGCATTTAAACTGCTTCTTAAGAGCAGCACTAAACAAAAAATTGGAGTCAAGTCACAAGTAAATAATAAGCTTTATTTTCATACTGTGAGGGCATAGGGGAATGTTGTACTGGTTAATCAAGCCTTGAAACATAAAATAGGCTAATCTGATGCTGCTAGTCTCACATCCTTGCCTGAGAAAAGGCTGCAGGATGCTCGAGTAGTAACATGTTCTGACACTGGAAATGGTTCTGTCTCTCCGAAGTTAATGAGAAGCTTTCTCTTGATTTCTGAGAGTGCCAGATTGGGATGGGCATGTCTGCCTCTGACATTAGGATAACACTTTGAAACAGCTGTGTAGAAAGAAACACAAAATAGATAGCCTGCTTCCCAGATTAAAATAAATAAATACAAAGTTGCCCTGAGGATCCAAAATTGTCTGTAACACCCAACAAACAATAGTTAATTTCTTACCCTAATGGCAAACTCTCTGGAGCTCTGGGTAAAAGGGTGTTTAATGGAAAAGCACTGTGAGTTTCCAGAGCCCATGGGGAGAGCTACTCGGGCACCTGATTAGGATTCCAAGGGAATGTGAATTCATTTAACATTGCCTTTCAATGTTGTCTTTTGTGCAGACCGGTTTGGACTCGGCCAGCCAGGCAGGATGCCTGCTTCTGTGAATGCCATGCGAGTCCTGAGCACCAGCACAGACCTGGAGGCTGCTGTGGCCGATGCACTGGTAAGAGGGAAAATACAAAATGCTTCCAACACCGGAAAGTGGCTTAAAGTTACCTGTACGTATGTTCTCCTCTTTCTAAATAGCTTTGTTCTGATTGTGTCAGTGTCTGATGCTGTAGAGTTAGTTACCCTTTGCTGTTTTGTCCTTGGGTGTATTGGCAGCAGTGTGTTTTCCCTTGTTCCATGTTAGTTCTCTGCAGTTGTTCCCAGGCAGGCTGCTGTGGCTTGGTGCTAGAGCTGCAGGAGGGGTTGGATCAGCTGTTTGTCTTTCACTTGGCTGTCAGAGGATGTTCACAGCACTGGGAGGGTGCTCCTCGCTCTGGGGCTGGGGATTTCCATCAGTCCCATTACCTGCATGAAGACTGTCAGAAAAGCAGCATCCTCTGTTAGTGTCGATTCCTGATCAGGTTTCAGCAAGAATTGAGAATTTCACAAGTTCCTGCCCTGTGTTTATTTGCACCTGGATATATCCTCAGTTAGCTCATGACTTGGCTTGCATGGGATTGGTACCATCTCATGCAGTTAAATTGAAGTGTATTTGTCTAGTTTGCTGCTAGTACTTTCAAACACTCACTGCTTTTATTGTCATTTAAAAAAAAATTATTGTCCTGTATAATTTTACTCTGCTATGGTATCTCTTGGCTAGAACCCACAAAGTGTCTTCTGCTCTTGAGAAGGCAAGTGTTAAGCCTTTGGATTTACCTCAAGTACTTGGGAGAGAGAGGATGTGTAGGGACAGGAGAAATCACTGTCCAGCATTAGCTGGGTACCAGTGGGTCTTCTCCAGCTCTATACCTGAACTGAGAGAAGCATTTTCTCATGTATCTTGAGACAGATGTCTCAGAATCTATCTCAGATTCTCTTTAAGGAGGATGAACCAGGATTTGTGGTGGATGGTCTTTCTCCATTTCCTGGTTCACTTTCCCTAAGGATGGTTAACATTTTTTGTGTTATATCTGATTATCACCCAATTCATGTCACCTATTGGAGTACCCCTAGAAAAACGTCCCTTTTAAAAAAATTTACCTTTCAAAACAAAACAAGTATTTGTGAATGATAGAAAGGTAGGACAGTATGTTATGGATGGCACTGTTGCATTTAGTGGGCTGAATCATTAGTGAGCATTTTTATTACCAAATACAGCAAACAATTCATGAGCCAGTATCTGCTCTCAGCACCTCAAATTTGCCACCAGAGCAGTTCAGGGTATAATTACAGGCAATGGTTTGCCTGTGTAAATGAAATCAGACTTTATCCTTGCATGTGAGCAGCTGCTGAATACAGGTTTCTTGAGGGAGGAGAGTGTCACAATGTTTCAATGGACTGCTGAGCACTGAGATTTCTTTGGGTGTGACTTAATTTTCAGCTAGACTTAGAGGTCCCTTTTAAATATTTCACCTTATAAATTAAATAACATTGTACTGAAATGTTAAAATCTTGAAGGGTTGAATACTAAAAGGGAAATACTTAAGTCTAGTTGGAAACTAGGTGGTGCTGCTGCCTTGGTTGATTAATCTGAATTTGTACAACTTTAGGGGATGCAAGACAATCTTGTTGTTCCCTTCTTTTCCACCACCCCAATTTGCTCTTTTCTTTGGTTGCCTTCTCACAACAGGCAATTTACAAACTCTGTGCAGGCTCCTTTTGAGAGAGTAACGTGACGCCAGCTTTTACCCAGTAGCCTTGTTTTCAGAGGAGTTCTCTTTTTCCATGTAGTAGGAATTGAAAAGAACTTCTCCAAAGATGGCTTCAGCCAAATTCTCAATTTAAACAAAACGTAGTGGGTCATTTTGTGGCCTCTACTCCCTCTGTACAATTCCTGTTGGGTCCACTGCTTCTGATTGAGCTGGACTTGGCCAAAACCCATAGTGTCTATACTGGGAGTCAGTGCTTGGATCTGTCACAAGAGCTCAAAGGGTGATGGAAACTTTGCTGTTAAGTGAGGCCTTTAAGCCAGGGGTGCCAGCCAGGGCGTCTTAAAAGAAGCTAATCTTCAAAAAAGTGTGGTGTAAGAACTGTGGGTTGAAAGAGAACTTGGCAAGTGAAATTGATTAAATGTGCTGTACTGTAGATAGTGGCTTTCTCACATCAGAATTTCTTTGGAAGACCCTAAAATGAAATGCTACTAGTAACGTGCTGGGAAAGAAATCATTACCCAAAACTCTGGTATCTTTTAGTGCAGGGTTTCTGAAAAGTAGGCAGAGAGATACTGTATATAGATCTGTTCCTAAAAAACTTACCAACAGAGAATCTGCAAGCTCCCTTATGGAAATTGTAGGCAATATGAGTAGTGCAACAGGAGATGAAGTCAGGCATTATTATACCCACTTTTATTTTGCATAAACTGTATTTTTTTTAAATTTAATTTGCTAAGACACATTTGCTATACGTTTTTGTTGCATAAACAAACCCTACATAAGCTTCTGACATAATTCTCTATGCTTTTTCCCACCCTTCAATATTTTCCTGCCTACAGCTGTTAGGAGACTCCAGGAGCAAGGTACTAGTGCTTTCTTGACTTTTTATTTCTACTTTCCAACTCTCCCCACCCTGTTGCTAATGCCCATGATACTGCACTTGAGTTAATTTCTGTGCTTCAATCCTCCAGTCCTAGTGGAAGCAAAACTGCTGGCTTCACAAGTCCAAAAACTGCAGGACTGGACACTGAAGGAATTCTGTAGCAAACACTTTAGAATATAGATATTTTTCTTACACATTGTCTTACCAATCCTGTTCTGCTAAGGTTCATTTAAGAGGTTTTTTTTGCTGCCATAATTCTTCTAATACTCCTTCTGTAAAGGTCAAGGTTATAAAAGATGTACCTAAGGGAATTAGGTCCTCTAATGCCACGCTGTGAAAATGAGTGGGATGTGAGTTTTCAACTCCCTTATCAGCCTCTGGAAAAATCCTAGCCCAAACTAACAGAGAAATTGGAATTGCAGTCTCCTATATCCAGTGCATTTCTAGAGTCACTTCATTATCAGTATCAAAGTGACTGTGCATGCCAGCACAGATTCTTTCAGCTCTTTCTTCCTTTTTATTTTTATTTTATTTTTTTTTTAAGTAGAGGTTGTATCATCATAGCATCTGTAACAATTGAACCAACCATTATTGCCAATGAAACAACATTTAATTTCATTACCAGTAACTAATTCCACTGGGCATAAATACCTTGCTTTCATGCTGGGGAAGGCAGGCCCTACTCCCTTTAGTCACTCAGATAGTCTCAGTGAAATCAGTGGGATCTGTCTTCCTCTGCTGTGAGAGATAAGCAGGCAGTGCATGGTGATGTCTTTAAAACACTTATGTCACTATAACAGCAGCATTAATCTTCCTTTTAGTGATTACAAACAATGTTTTTCTATTGGCATTGATGTAACTGTGCATAACCTGGTAAGTGTGAGTTTTCCCTTTTGCAGAAAAAGCCCGTGAGAAGAAGATATGAGCCCTACGGGATGTACTCTGATGACGATGCCAACAGCGATGCATCCAGCGCTTGCTCGGAGCGCTCCTACGGCTCCAGGAATGGGGGCATTCCACACTACCTGCGGCAGACCGAGGATGTGGCTGAGGTCCTGAACCACTGTGCCAGCTCCAACTGGTCTGAAAGGAAGGAAGGGCTCATAGGCCTTCAGAATTTACTGAAAAGCCAGCGGACACTGAGGTGACCTTCACAGTTTTATGGTGTCAGTAATTCATTAGTGATGGCTGCAGTCAGAAGGCAGTAATATGTACCTGCCTTAGGGAGCTGGGAAGGGTCTTTCATGGCTGTGAAGGCTTTGTCTCCACAGTGTGGGACTTGAATTCACCTTTGGAAAAATTTCTGCTATGTCATCAGTATAATTTATGTTAAATCGTGACAGTAATTTAGAAAAGGCTCAGGTAAGCATGCTGTCTTCTCTTAGCCCTCCTCTGTCTCATGAAGACCTCCAGTGGTAGGTGCTTGTTGCAGCACTGTGAGATTTCCCACAGTGATGGTGTTGTAAACATGCTCAAAGGGTGGTACCATTTTCACATTAGTCTGCTTAACCTTCAGTATTTTCTTCCACAGCAATTTAGTTGGTGAAGCAAACACTGCACTTACTCTAAAATGACTCAGGGTGTGTGTGTTTCGAAGCTGAGATCAGACAGTGCTTTGACTCTTTATGAAGGCTGTAATTATAGATCTTGTTTATAACTCTTGAAAAATCTTAAATCAGAAACTTGTATATAATGTAGAGTGAAATTTCTTAGGGCAATGAAGTAGGTGTCCCAACTCTGAGAATTTGCTTATGGTAGGAGAGGCAGACCTTTTTCCCTGTTGAAAACCACAAAAACCCTTCAAACAACTTTGACAAGTCACATGTTAAAAGAGGACTTCAAATTATCCGGGAGTTCTGTGAAAACTCCCTATGGCTACAGGTCATGTTAACTAGACAACTGACTCTCAGGCCATAGACTTTTCACCCTTAGTTTATGGTGAAAGTATTTGAAAACAAGCTGTTTATGTGTTGGCTCCTTTGAAGATAACATTCACAAACAGCTGTGACAATTTTATTTTCATGTTATGAGTACTATATACTTAAATTATGGCCAAGTTTGTAAGTGGCTGTTGTATGGTTTGTAGCTTCCCTGTACAATTATTTCCATTTTAAAAGGGCTTCACACTGGCTGAAAATACTTGATGGTTCATGTGTGCAGTCTGGGTGAAAATGTACTGAGAGCAGGCCTGGAAAAGTTGTTTTCTTGCCACTGTCAGAATATTCCAGCACTTCACATGATGTGATACAGGCCTTAAATGGGAAGTGCTACAGATGTTTAGAATGGGTAGTTAGAGTCTCTAGATCAGAGATGCTTTTTGATGTGGTCTCTTTATGAGTCTCTTAAAAGATACTTCCCACATGTGTGGTGTCTTTTTTCTTTCTCTGTAACAAACTGGAAGAACTGTAGCACCTCATATACTTCCGTGAAAAAGTTGGGTGAGACTTTGATTTTGCCACAAAGGTATGTGAGGATTATAACCAAGGATTGGAGTGCTGTTGGGGATAGTTGCAAGGGAGGAAGTGCTGAGAAGTTTTGGTGATGGGCTATATCCAGATCAGTAGCTCTTAGGAGAAATGCTGGTGGAATTAAACTATTGATTTCAACCCTGCTGGTTGCAGTGTTTGAGCTGTGCTAATGTCACTAGTCCCTCAAGCTAGCAAGTCATCTTAGCTTTGATCCTGAACAATTTTTAAACCTGTCCCAGAAACTACAGCTCTGCAGAGTTCTTTTTTAATTTGATACTGGGTTTAGTTCTCTATATTTCATTTTGATTTTCTTTTGATCTGCTTCCTCCTTGGTTCAGAGTTGATCTGATGCCTGTTCTAATGATTAGATTTTATCAGCCTGTTTGTTCCCACGGCATCTTGCAGGACATCATTAAGGTCATTAGTCCAAGGGACAAATCCGTCTTCTAATTAGACCTTATATCTTCTGTTGTGGTATAACAAGTTAATAAAAGGTAGTGATGTGGCTAGGTTTTCTTTAGTATTCTGAACTGAAAGGTGGTTGATCCTGTATTAGCTGGGATTTGCATATCCAGAGATGTGCATGCAAAGTGGAATGGCACTTACATATCCTTTGTTTCACACAGCTTCGTGTGGCCTACTTTTCTAAGGGCTCCCTGTAAGGTCTTCTAAATAAAACAAGGCCAGTGAGTCCCTTAAGGAAATGTTCTTCCACTGCCTGCTGCAGTTTAGTCCTTGCATTGTTACTTTGGGTCCGTGAGCTTTTAGAAACAGGCACACTTACACTTGCTGACTTTATGTAACCTTTGTCCAGAAGAAAATTCACTAGAGTAATAAATAGGGGTTCATTCAGAGAGCTGCAATCTACTCGAAGTCAGGAGTGTTGTAGGCTGTGTAGCCTCAACCTGAATTAAACTGACAGCTTCCTGTGATGTCACCACAAACACTTTTTCCTCTCTATCAGTCTCTTAAAACCATTGTTTTTGTGCCTTTTTAAATTTTATCAAACTTTCAAGGCATAGATTTATTTGAAAAAATGTCCCGTGTTACTTATAAATAATCTAAAATAAAATAGCTGTAGGCTACTAGCATGTTCTGGCCTATTTGAGGCTTATTTTTAGAAAGAGAGAAGTTGCTGGACTTTAGAATTAATGTCAGTCTGGTAGTCAAAACCTTCGATAGCTGTTCTCTGAGCAATCTGTGTGCATTTCACTAGTTGCTCTGGTTTCATAATAAGTGTGAAAGATACCTAATTGCATCTGGAGTATGCAGGAAATGTAACTTAACTACCTTGCTCTTTGTACCATAAATAAGCAAAGCTTTTGTGTTCTTTGCCAGTTTGCCTTGCAGGAAAGCTAGGAATTTGGTTTTCAATACATTTCAAGTAATAGCTTTGGCACCAAAGAGTTCTGCATTTAACTCAAATTCAGTATTTTGTGCATCATTTTTTTCCCCCCTGCCATAAGAAGAGCACTACTGTGCACCTGATAATCCCTTTACTAACGGGAAGTTAGATTGTGCCTTGATGTAATTATCTTCTGATAATTTGTTGATGTGTCTTCCATTTTTGTGTATTTGTCTCCTAAATGTGTCTGCTGTCAGATTTTGGGATCAGTCCTGATCTGTTAATAATGTGTGATTCTAGACTGATATTACTGAAGCAGCTAAGAATTTAGGCTTAAAAATATTTGGTTAGTATACAACTAGACAGTATGAAAGTTCTGATTTCACTTGGAAATTTGAAACCCCTGACAGAAAGGAGACTTGAGAAGCCTGTTGTTAAGCTGAAAAAGATGCATGATTGAGTGATTCAGCAACCTTGACTCAGGCAGAAAGTAAGCACTTCCCAAACATGCACATTTCAAGCTGTCTTCTGAAATCCAGAATACAGGTATAGAGAGTTTTCAGAAGTGTGACTGAAGTAATGTTTAAATAAAGGTTAAATCCTTTAGCTGTTAGTATTTCTTAGCTTTTTTTGGTTTTTTTTTTTTGCTGCCACTAAAACTTTAGCATTAATATAATGTTTTATTTATGCATTTTAGCCGAGTCGAGTTAAAAAGGCTGTGTGAAATATTTACTCGCATGTTTGCTGACCCTCACAGCAAGGTAAGATCACAAAGACTTGGCTCATGCTCTTCCTTTACTATGTGTGCCCATTTGACACTGTTCCAAGATGAGTGTTTCGTATTTCTACCCCTGCCATCTGCTGGGGAAAACTGGCATTTATAAATCTCCTTGATTTTCCTCTGTTTTGCAAGGAGGGGATGTGTCTCAGTGTCTCTTATGTTGCCAGGAACCAATCACTCCATGCTTCTTAAGGAGCAGCCTTTCTGAGGTCTCTTCCTGAACTGAGAAATTCAGTTTGATCTGCACTTCTCTAGGGAGTCTCATGGTGGTCCATGAAGGGTCATGAGCAGCGTGGTCGTTGGGGTTTGTGTGTTGGATACACCTGGAGCAGTGTAGGGTCTCACCAAGATACTGTTCTGAATCTCACAATTAAAATCTTTAATATAGCACCTTGCTGCCTTTATAACACAGACCTTGGAAGTTAAAGGGCATGGCATGAATTTACAGACATTTCTTAAGAAAAAAGGTGGGCTAGAGGGTGGGGAGTTTGGGTCCATAAGCATGTTCAGGCCCACCAGTCTGCTGTTGACAGGTAAGTGGAAGCAGGGAGGTTTGCTCTTGAGGGCAACCAGTAATGTCTGGGTAAAAATGCCTGCTGGTGGGTAAAATACGGTTTGAGAAAGAGTAAGTTGTATAAATATTTGTACTTCAGGACCCCTTGGTCAGGTGGAAATTCCCTGGGCAGGTAATGTTGCCTGTCACAGGTCTTACTCAAAAGCTGTGGTTTTGGCCTTAATTACAGTGTGGACCAGCTGTCCCACAGGTTTCCTATCTGTAAGGTTTTAATGTTTTGGTTCTCAGGGATTCCGCATGTGTTATGGAGCTAGTGAAGGTGTAACTATTTGTTTGCAAAATATTTCCAGTTTCTGAGTAAGGTGAGAGTTTATTGCACACTGGACTCAAGTACGTCCTTTGTGACAGCAGTGATCTGTTATCTGCACTGCTTTTATGGAATTATTGCTACAAACTCATTAGTTGTGGTGTTAAACACATGTAGACTTTGTTCATATAAATATATATAAACATGTTACTTTCATGACTGAGGAGACTGGGTCTGATTCAAGGTATGTCAAGTTTTAAGTAACTCAGCTGAGAAGACATTGTGTTTTAAGAGAATGTAAACTTTCAATGAATGTGTCTTTTATCTGTTGACAAATTGCATCTGAACAACCAGCCTTGATCACTATGTGTGCTAACGAGTGGTTTGTTTTGTTGCATGGTCTGCTTTGCCGTGGAATTCACAACAGAGAGTAAGTGTTTTCTACCCCCTTCCTTCATTCGTTTTATGTGGTATTTTAATACAACACATTTTAGACTTGTCTTGTTTGATTTTTTTTTTCAAAGTAATGTAGTCACTAAAATCATTCATTCATGGAACTGTTTATAACAAAGTCATCCTGAAACTCAGATTGTAAACTACTCCCCTTTGATTATTTTTATTTAAAGCACTGTATTTCTTTTTATGACTCTTGTTTTGTTTATAGGTCTTCAGCATGTTTCTGGAAACCCTGGTTGATTTCATCATCATTCATAAAGATGACTTGCAGGATTGGCTTTTTGTTCTCCTGACCCAGCTGCTAAAGAAAATGGGAGCAGATTTGTTGGGGTCTGTGCAGGCAAAAGTTCAAAAAGCTCTGGATGTCACCAGGTAGAGTACTCAGATGGTACATGTTATGGAAGTTTTTTTCAGGATTACAGGAAGGCACAAACATTTTAGAAATGCAGCAGTGCTGTATATTTTGAGAGCTCAGTCTTGATGAATACCAGAAAAAAGGAGAACAAAGTTATGTCACAATATTTCAAGCCTTGAATTGAAAAGGCCTGTCTCTCTTCTAAATAAAAAACTTTAAAGCATAAATTTTAAAATACGTAGCTGATTAATTTTAGGGTTTCGGTATGTTTGTGTGCACTCAGATATCAGTTTTTTTAACTGACAGGTACAAAAAAATTTGCAGGATTCAGAATATGAAAGGTGCTTTACCATGAAGTTTGGAGGAACTTTCATGTTGTTCAGACAGCAAATAAGAGTCGTGTTGGGATCAGACCTTGAATGCTATTGTGATGTTCACACAGTTCTGTACTCCATATTGGTTTTGAAGGATGTCCAGCACAGGACACTCTTATGATAAAGTTCAGCTCATTCTGAAAATGGGATCATTAAAAAAAAAAAAAAAAAAAGGCAGTGATAATCTAGGAAAAATAGAATAGAGTAGGGAAAAAAAGGAAAGAAATCAAAACCAGGTATGAACTCTGAGGACGAGATAAACCAGGCTGCTTCTAGAGATAAGGGAATAAAGCAGAGTTTGAAATGAAGAAGCAATGGACCAGTATCCCAAAAGCTGGAGAAGTGTACAGAGAGTAGGTAGAGTAACAGTGTATAAAGATACTGATTTAGAACTTTTCCCCAGTATTCTGTCAATAATCAGCTAATCCTTAAATTTGGAGTTTTTCTGGTTGATGGTAAAGTTAAGAAGAAAAAAAGTGCAAGTGTTGAAATCTGGTATGTAAGCTTTATGCAGTGAGTTAATTTAGTCCTAAAAATTTGTTGCATTACGTTTTTACCTTTGTTTTCTTTGCACAGGGATTCTTTTCCATTTGATCAGCAGTTTAACATTCTGATGAGGTTTATTGTAGATCAGACCCAAACACCAAATCTCAAGGTCAGTATCAAAAGCCATTTCACTAAAGCATCAACAGGCTTGTCTTAGCTTGCCATGTCAGGCATAGCATAAAGCATAGAACTCATGAGAAGGTAATTAATTGTAAGTATGTGTGTGATGTAGAAACTGGCAGCTTTGATTAACTCTCATTCTCCATTCTAATACATGTAAATACCTTTAAAATAGGGCCCTATAACTCATCACAAGTGTCAGTAAGAGTTGGGCTTTAAGCACACTGGACCATATTAAAATTTAGACATGGAATTCCTCTTCATCCTGATCTTGGTGGGTTGGCTGTGCAGGACTGTGCTTGTCCTGGCTATGCAGGACAGAAGGGACCAGACTCTGAACATGTGGGAAGCTGGGACCCCAGACACACCTTAACAAGTGCTTCCCACACAGATCAGGTGTAGCATATGCAAGGTTTGGAGAGAAAAGCCCTTCAGAGCTTTTATGACCTTGAATCCTCCCTAAGGGATACTGTTGTGCAGGCTGTTTTTTCAGGAGGTCGCTGTTTCAGGCTATAAGAACACCATAAACTCTGGAAGTCATACACATTTGTCTCCCAGAGACAGGAATATACAGGATGCCAAATGACTCAAGTGTTCTTTCTTCAGTTGCCCAAATTTTGGATCTTTTCAGACTTTCAGTATCAGGCATTTTGTTTGAGACCAAAAGCCATGGTTTGGCATCTGGAACAATTACTGCTAGTGAAAACAGCATGGTGGAGTTCTGACCTGCTTTTGCAAATGTGCAAGCATACATAGATATTTCAAGCCAATTCTGATATTCCTTTCCAGACTCTTAGTACACAAAATGTATCCATGGCAGAAAGTTGCCCTTGATTTTTGGAATGTTGTAGAGACATGTCACAGGGATACTTCCCTCCCCCCCTCCATGGCATGTCTTGTCAATCTGTAGTGGTATCTGTTTACTAGGGGATAAATCCATCTTTGCTGACTCCTGAGCTTAACAAATCCCTTTTCGCTTCTCAGGTGAAAGTTGCTATCCTGAAGTATATTGAGTCCTTGGCAAGACAGATGGATCCAACAGACTTTGGAAACTCCAGTGAGACAAGGCTTGCTGTATCTAGAATTATAACTTGGACAACAGAACCAAAGAGCTCAGATGTGAGAAAGGTAAGTCAGAATGATGAAGTATTTGCAGTAATTGCTGGTATTGAAAAAGGAACAAAAGCCCAAACAAACCTGTCATAAAGGTAATTAGTAATTACCTTGTAGGTACTTACTCTGTGACTTTAACTAGTATTACCATGCAAAAAGAGATGATATTTGAAAACACGCTTTTTCTTAAGCAATCTGGAAATATCTCTAGGTGGTTTTTGTTTTGGTGAAGGCTCTGTGCTTTGTAGACTGAAATCTAGCACAGCTTCAGTGTTATAATATTGTTAAAAGAAAGTAAACAAATCAGTAAGCTGCCAGGGGCTCTCAACCTTTTTCTTTTAAGAGCTGTGTGTTTATCTCTACCTGAAAAAAACTGACACAATTAGGTCAGGCCTGGGTAATAGTTACCTTGTTTTTTATCTTGCTCTAAATGCAAGTGTCAGGCAAGCTAAAATGGGAAAGATAGGGGGTATTCATCTCTCCCAAGGGAAAAGTGAGACTTCATTTTATGTACCTGGCATCTGTAACATAACTTAAAATTACCTGCTATTCCCAGTAGGAGTTAAAGGCTTTGAAATTTACTTGGATTTCAAAAAACCCCAAGAAACAACAAACAAACCCAAACTTGAATAATTCCAGAATGTAAAAATTGTATGAGAATTTGACACTCCATATACACATAAAATGTTGACTTAATATTAGAATAACATGCGATTTTATAACTTTGGAAATAATAACATTATTTTTATTTAATTCCAATGAAAAGATCCCTGGCTATCAAATGTTCTGCCACTGCAGCATTATGTGATAGCTGAAACAAGGCTTCAGGGAAGCTGTATGTGTGTGTTGTTTGATGGATCAAATACAGGTGATTGATTCTAGAGAAAAATGTCTGATCCTCTTTTTGGAAGTCTTTCTGTAGGGATTATACACAGCAGTGTAACTGAAATTTTGCTTCTGTAAGATAGTCTGCCTCAGGAAAAAAGGGAAACTTTAAATCCTGGATTTAGATCTAGAATATGCATTTGCATTTCAATGTTTGCACGTCCAAAGTCAGAAAGAATTGAACAGGCAGAGCAGCTGCTGCTCTGTTAGAGTTCAGGTAAACCTCAAGCATTTCACTCTGCTGGTGATCTGTGAGGTGGAGTTGTTAATTACTTTAAGTAGAAATGTACATTGAAAAGCAAAATCTCTGCCTATTGCTCGCAGGAGAAACATTCCACCATTAGGGGTCATCATTGCTGCATGCAGAGTGGAGCAAAGAGTATCTGCTGCAGCTGAAAAATTGGCTGTTCCCTGTGGGATGTGGGGAGCAGTTGTTCACAGTGTGGTGTTCGTCCTTCTCTCTGTTTCAATGACTTGCAGAGCTCTGGCAAAACTTCCAGCAAACTCCACCTGAGCAGTGCTTGGGCGAGTGCCTTGGGGTTGACAAGAGGTTACTGAATCTGAATTCTTTTCATTAAGCCTGCATGTGACTTGGATTTGCCTTTGCTGCCTGTAGCTTTCAAATAAACTGTTACACAGTTAAGCTAATGCAGGCTGCTAAAAACGAATGCTCAGGTGATTTTTATTTCATCATACCGTTGCTGTACTATGATTTTATTAAGAACATAGTACAAACCACAGGCTTCAGAAGAAACGGTGCAACAAAGGATTTATAAGCAATTGGCCATTATCTCTGTCAGGACTGTAGTTAACATACTAATAAATTCATTATACAGTAGTGAACTGGATTNTTTTTTTTTTTTTTTGAGACTAACTCAGAAAAAAAAGAAGTACTTCTTTTGAAATGAATAAAGATGGTTCATTTAAGCATCAGAAGATTCTGCCCTTGTAAGAAGGTATTATGGTGACCTTCAAGATCTGAGGTTTTCTAAATGTAGAGCATACCATGAATGGTAAACACTGACAACCTAAAACTGGAGACAGTAGTTGAAATTATTGGGGAGAGGAAAAAGCACAGTTCCATCTTCAGATGATTGAAGTACCATAAGAGACCTGTAAAAAGTGTGAAATAAGGTAGTTTTTTCATAGGATCTGGACTTGAGAATACCAGTGCAATGAGCTCATCTCCTGCAAGCTAACAAGAGCACATGGCATTTTTGGTACTGAGGACTCAGCTGGTGCTGTCCAGTCCACATTTATGACTGTGGCTGACTTGGTGGGACCCTGATGCCAGTGCTCAGCTACTCATGGAGGCAGGGGCTCCTTCCCCCAAGAAGCAGAGTCCCACATGTCCCTCTCACCCAGTTACAGAATGCTACCTTAAAGCAAGTCCCATTTGTGTGTGTGATGGCCATGCTGTTCTGTCTGGATTTTACCACTGAGCAGAGGCAGATAAAACAAGTTTCACTCGTGCTGGTGATCTCTGTCACTGGGCAAAGGCATGTGGCTGCTGTGTGCACATGGCAATTAGTTGTGCAGATCCAATCCTATGGTAGTAATCAAGGTGTCTGTTCAAGAAATGGATTATGTTTTCAGTCAATACCGAGATTATCCTTTTATTAGGGATCATCTGTCCATTACTACTATTTACTATGTGTGATGGCCATGGAGGTCCCAATCTCCTAGTGCTAAGGCACTGGAGAAAAATAGAGCACAAAGCATCATTTAGTCCAAAAACTTTTTCAAACTGAATGATACAGTTTTATTAAGCTTTGGCATTTTTGGGACAACTGCTTAAGCACACTTAATGAGCACACATCTGACACTTGGCTTGAACTACAGATTGTGTTTTATAGCTAGTGAAATCAGAAAAAGTCAAAGGAAATGCTGTTGTGCATAAAACAGTTTATGTCCCTGTATGGAATGACATCTGTAGTTAAACATAAGCTCTGTTAACACAAGAAAAATGTGACTTACTCTGAGAAATGTGCAGTTGATACTAAAGAGTGTCACTGACAAAATGCCGTGATTCCCTTTCAAGGCAGAAACCATTTAAGCTGCTGACAGTAGCCATGAACTGTGTACAGTTAAAATAATTGTAAAGCTTTAGGTTTAAAATAAGGTGATGCACAGTGTGTTACAGGTAAATATTTGTCTTGTTTTAAAGATTGTTAGTACTTTTGGGCGTTCACCCTGCATTCACATTAGGATTTGCTTCCTGCAAGCAGTGCTGGAAGAAAGGTGAAGACATTTGCCCTCCATGCTGAACAAAAGCCTTGGGGTAGGAGCAGGCCCTGCAGCACTGCGTGGGGACAGGGACAGGATGGGGTTCCAGTGTGAGAAGAGCACCTGCTGGTCATTCCCACACATCCTGCCAGCTCGCTGCTTTTTCCCCAAGCAGAACTGATCAGTGGGCAGGGCACAGGCCAGGATTTCAGATAAACGAGCTCTCATTTTGACTGTGGTAGCATCTCACCTTGTGTGATGCACTTTCCTCTTCCTTGGTTTATTTCTCCCTGTAGCAGGGTGTTAATTCTGATTTTTCTCTGGAAATTGGTAAAGATTTGACAAAATAATTTTACAAAAGCCAGTTAATTACTACACAGAAAAGTAATACAATGCCAACACTGTGATGACTGGTCTGAGGACATTAAGTCAGTAGCTTCACCATGTTATCCCATTGACTGCAAAGTTATTTTGCAGTCCTTATGTAGGTGAAGTGCTTATTGAATTTAGATGACAGGCATGGGCTCTGTGTGAGAAAATACTTTCATCTTGGAAAAGAGCCATCAGTTTGATAATGGAAATTAGAATAAGGTTTCTGATTTGACTCTGGCCAAAGCATACAGAAGTCTCCTGTCCAAGGTTTGGCTGAATGGAAGCTTTTATTAAACATGAGCACCCAGAATTTGAGGGTGTGGAATCAACTATGAGGGCACACAGGATCTTAGTGTTTAGGAGGAGCTGGTACAGGCTGAAGGAGAACAAGGATTTCTGAGGTGAAGGGCCATCAGCAATGCCTAGCATGGAATTAATCAGCCAAGCTCTGGTCTTACCAATAAATAACAAGATCTATATTGCGTGATTAGTGTTTGGACTACTAATCTCAGGGCAGAAGAAATTTTTACCTTTGTGCCAGGTATCCTGACTGGCTTCTCTGTTGATGAAACATTCCTGCAGTGGTTTTATTTTACCAGCCTGAAGGTATTTTTACATGTTATGGGCAGCCTTGTGTCACGTGTACATCACGTTCTGCCTTCCACTTATGTAACTGGGAAAACTTTTTCTTTCAGCTGTCCCACTTGTCACTGCAAGCTGCCCTTGAATACAGGCAGGTGGATGGGATTTGGCAAGGAACTAGAACTGTTGCAAAGAATCAAAAGCCCAGGAGAGTGCTTGTGTTATTTGTGAGTGCTTGTGATTTGCATATAGATTATGTCCTCCTCAGACTACCTTGGGAAGGGCCCTGCTTGGATTGGCACCACGGGTTTGCAGGTGAAGGCTAGGGGTATCCAAAGAAAATGAGTTTGGAATCAAATTTTTCTCCAAGAATTGACCAAGAAATTGTTTCTGACTTATACCAGAAGATGAGGAAGATTTCAGAGAGAAAGCTGCAGGTCAACAAGTTCTTCATAAGCTGATGCAGGCAATGAAGGTGTATTTACTACCTTAACAAGTAATCCTCAAGGTCATTGCTTGAGAAATACTGATGTTGTCACTTTGATAAGGAAATCCTATCTATCAATAAAGCTTAGCTCAACTTTGGATAAAGTATTGCTGTGATATCCATGGGAACACCAGTGAGAGGCAGGATAGCAAATGCTTGTAAGGAAATGAAATTGGGCGCCTTTGCAATGTGGTGCCATGAGACCTCTAAAATTGTTTGAAGTTTTAATTTTCTGTCTAGCATCAGGCTGATTTCAGCAACTCCGGGACAGAAGCTTCACTGTAAGAGCACTCCCAAAGCCTCTCAGTGAGCTGAAAGGACATTGTTTATCTTTACTGGTGTTGAGCAATAAACATTGGTCATGGCCTGTTACAGTAGCAGTGGCAGAGAGGATGTTTGCAGAAATGCTTTTGAGTGGCAAATTGTTTTAGTATTCCCCAGCCACAGCTCTTGTCTTTCTGGGCCAGAGGTTCCTCTGGCACTCTTGCAGTATTCCTGCACCACACTTGTGCATCTCATGGACTCCATGATGAGCCAAGTTACCAGAGAAGCAGGTATTAGGATTTCATTTTGGGCTTATGGAGTCTTAAATAGGACTATGTCCATACTGCTGAGGTCAGCCTTTTAGCCAAAGGATATTCCTAAATAAGTCAAACTCAGTCTAAGTGCTCAGAGGAATTCCTTTCAGGCATTTAAACATAGTCAGTGTTAGGAAAAAGAATGTAGTACATAAAAAATGGCACCTGGTGGACTTTAGTGTTTACTCGATTTAATGCTATTAGAACAAAAAGGATCTCTGTGTCCTAGCTGTGTTTCCAAAACAGTATCCCTCATTTTCTGTTTGTTTTGAATTTGATGCTACAGAGCTATGAGAGCCCAAATGTTTTTAGTGTACGCAGTGTGAGGAAAATGGCTTTTACCCAGTGTTAGTGGCCAGAAAATCATCATATACTTGTTGGAGTCACGGTGCTGGGATAGATTTCCTTAAAATGAGTCTCTTCACTATATACAGCCTTCTAGTATCCTTTGAGTTGAATGCAGTTTGCAATATAAGCACATGTTTGTTAGAAGAGCTAGTGCAAACACACACACACCTTCTAAGTATAGGTGATGTATCTATTTTGAAAATGAAGTCTAGAGGTGATGTTTACATGATGCATTGTAGAGCTGTTTGTACTGTGACAGGTGACTCTGCCAGACTTCCTTTTGCATTTCACAAATCCATGCAGATTAAAGTGTATGTTTTTATTACAAACCATATGACTTCTTAGTTTATATGTAGGAACTTTTGCCTTGGAATTCAGACTTCTGTCATGCCATATTTATAATGAAAGTTTCTCAGTTGTTAATGAAATGTAACTTTTGTTTCTAATCCTGAAACCTGTTTCTGCTACACGTCATTTTGTAATGACCAAAGTTACTCAGGGTAGCCTTCATCAGCTTGATTTCTGGGGTGACATTTGGTTCTCAAGAAATAATTTTTGCCATGCTCTTTCCTGTGCCCAGGTCACAAAAGAACACACGTAAGGAATTGTAATCCGTTATGGAACAGTAACCCCAAATATGTGATGATTCAGTGCTGCGTCGTTTTTGCTGTCACTTTTCAGTGATGCCTTTGACACTTGTAATGCAACCATCTGACTTGTAAAAGCCTTTTGTGATATATAAAGTGTGTGCTGTGTAAAACACAATAGCAATGTGGATTTAATCTGTGCATGAATTCTGTATTTAAATCTGTTAAACAAATTCTTCCTTTTCAGGATGTGGATGTGTACAAGCCTTTTGGGAAAACTGTGTGTATAAAAACTTGTACTCAAGCTAACGTGCTTGGAATATGTAGAAACTGCTGAAGCCATTGTGCTTTATATTTTCATATCAGTAATGTGGATGTCCATGCTCAGCTGATTCTAGACCTGAAAAAGTAACAAGGAGGTTTGGTAGATAGCTTGTTAGCTTAGTGCCAGCTAACACTTAATTGTCTGCTGGAAAGTACACTGAAATAACACTCATTTAGAGCCTGCAAACTCTCAGTAGGTGTCAATAACTCGCTTAACATCAGCTGCACTCACTGGAGGATTGAAGCCCATGTGTGCTAATACAAGCTGCCTAATGCATAAGTGCTGCCTCTTGATCTCAGTGGATCTATATTTGATCTGCAGTTTAGTATAATTCAAAGTGACATGAGACAGCTTCTCTGTTCCAGTGTGCTTTAAGTTACTACAAACCACATTTGCCTTAGACTGGATAATGAAGTGTGTAATGCATACAGAATCTGATTTTGTTTGTCAAAAGTGAGCAGATGTTAGTGAGGATCTTCCTCAGGCCAGTCACATGATAAAAGGCATTTGTAGACAGTGTTGGTCCATCAGATAATGCCCAGACTGGAGGCAGGAGTTTCTAACTGTTTATTCCTCAGAACTCAAAGAGATGTCTGTGAGGGTGCAGGGAGATGCACCTATTCCCTTACTCCTGGCTGGCCAGATGTGAGTGCCATCTCAGTTCAGCACTGCCTGGGCTCTGTGCCTCAGCAGAGGTTTTCAGGTGGTCATGGAGGCCACCAGGACGTTGCTAAAGGTTTGCCTTGCAGAAGAACTAAGGGATGATCTCTAAGCCTGAGAATTGTGGCTGAATTTAATTTTGAGCCAGTGCTGCCCTCTGCTGAAAGGAATGCTCTTCTGATGATACCAAATAATGCCTTTGTTACTTCAAATTAAGCAAGAAACTGACTAAAGTTCTTCTGCTATAACATAGCATGTGTACTCTGTAGAATGACTGAATTGAAATCTTTGTTTTCTTTAAATAATATCAACTTTCCTGTTTGTTAAACCCAGACGATGCATAGTTGGGTGGGTGAGGATTTGCCAGCTAGGACAACTACAGCCTCCTCAGGGCCTGGTGAAGGAAACTTGGAGGAGAAATGTAAACAGGTAGACTGAAAGCCTTGTGCACTAATCACACTAATTGTGTTTGGAGTCTCAACTCAACTGTCTAGCTGTGTAAAGAGACCTGGACTGGAAGCTTGAAAAAAGCGTGTCTGTCTGAAGTAATTTTTGGCTTTGCTGTGCTTTCCTGTTAACTCTCTTGTTCTAGTCTCTCATAAAGGATCAGGGTACAAAGTCCTCTCCTTTTATGGGGCTCCAGTCTTGGGAGCCCATTGCCAACAGATGTTTGAAAACTTGGAAACTGCCTTCATGTAGGGCAGGCTGCTGCTTATTCTGCTTGGTCTATTGGACCAGCAGCAGCAATCATAAGGCACTTGTATTAACCTTAGGTCACTGACCACATTTCCTTTCTGAAATCAATGGAGTTTTCCAGTTAGCCTTGATCTTTTTGCTTAATAAGCCCAAACCATTTCAAAGAAATTTTATTATACTTCAACCAAGTTGTGAAGGTTACAGATTTTGACAAATCTGGCTGTCATCCACTGTCTAGGTGAAACCAAAAAACAAATGCTGCTAAAGCATTTGTGTCCCTTTAGCAGCCAGCGCTGTTGGACAACATGAATTGCGCTGATCTAAGTGTGAAACTTTGAGAGCTGTTACCAGCTTGTGGAACCCAATCCCTCACTGCATTGTGATAAGGAAAATAATGAAGTTACATAAGCAATCCTTTGCAAATGATTCAAAAGCCTGACACGGAGCCAGACCCCCTCTCTAGCACAGTCAGGCTCTGAAGTCACTGGAGTTTCTCCAGGTCAAGCCAGCAGAGAATGGCTTCATTAAGATTAGATAACCTATAAGGTCTACATTATATGTCACTGAAAGGAGATGGATTTGTGTTCCGTGCTAATGGTACAGGGACACAAAGGCAAAGGAAAATTCAGATATTACTCTTTCTTCAGACTATGTATCATCAAGCATGAGTGTTGCATGAAGAATATTTGTATAGTGTACAGAAACAAGTTTTTTATTGCTTGTTAAATTTACTCTGTCAGTAATCTAATGAAACAAGATTTTCAGAAGATGACCAGTGCTTTGGAGATTTTGAAAACGTTTCTGGTTTGTCACAAGCTGAAAATGCACAGATTTAAAACTCTTAGAAACATTATCTGTAAAATATATCGTTTGCCTAGTTAAAAATGTGTTAGATATATGAAACTTAGAGGATTATCAAGTGTGCCAGATCTAACTGTTAAGACGGGTGTAGAAGTGCTGCTTCTCATGTTCTTCATTACTGAAGTAAAATTAACTGTATTAGAACTGGGAAGTATTGCAGTAATGAAACTTGGAACATGTTATAAATGTGATTTCAAGCTAGAGTGGACCTTCCAGCTTTTGAGGCCAGTAGTAACAGTGTTGATCTTATGGTAGCTGGGACCAAGACCTTTATGTGTTAAATGTGAAGTAGGAAATTATGCCTGCCCTTTCAGATAATGATTTTTGCCTGGAATAAACCTGGAAGTGCAGTTGGGTAGCTGAGGACTATTTAGAAAGAAGACAGACAGGGTTTACCCACGTAACTCCAGTGATGCCTTTGAGACCTTTACTGGAGCACCACCCCCAGGATGTAAGTAGTGCTTGGCTGTATTTCAAAAAGCATAGACTATAGGTCTCTTCTCTTTGAGGCCACAGAACATTGGGAGCTACAGTTCAGCACTTCATTGAAAGCCCAATGACTATTTGCAGGTGACAGCAAAGCTACTAAAGAGCAGTGAGTACACAGAATAATGGCAGACACTCCTAAAGATAAGCTGTATTTTGTGCAAAGAGGGAGAGTGGACACAGTTCTGTTTTTATTAAAGCTAAAACATGAAAGTGGAACAGAATTGAAGTGACTGGTGAAACCTGAAACTTTTCTCAGCTACTGATTTAGGCCAATGTCTGTACTCTTACAGTTTGTGTGTTAGGGTTAAACTGTCCCAGATTAGGTAACTCTGTGCTTCCAAGTGAAGCCACAGGATTATAAGCTCCCTGGTGGAGTTTTGATGAAGGTTTTCCTCACATCTGTGAGATGCATTTTGACACACAAGAAGAGTATCTCCAGAATGTCCCATTGTAAAGTACATGTGCTCTTGCATCTCTTTGCTGTATTTACTTAGGAGGTCTTCAAGGATGGACTTTATTTCTGATCCATCAGTGGGAGATATGTGGGACAAAGCTGTCTGAAATCCTTTTCCACGTTGGACAGGCCCCTGACTCACCAGTTGATTTCTCCAGATATTCTTGTCTGAGCAATCTCTCAATCTGGGAACCTTGTTGATCAATTCTTGTGGGGTTTGGTTTGCTTTGGGGGTTTTTGGTGGTTTTAATTTATAGTATTTATTTTTTTATCTCAATGAATGTGAGATCTGCTTGTTCTGACCCAGAGGATCTGCATGTCCACTCCTAACCATCGAGGCTACGCATGCCATTCACAAACAGGAATGTACTTCAGCATGACTTGTCACTTTGCATTCAGTTCAACACTCTGTTCATTGTTCTGACATATCTTGTTTGCAGCGATATTTTTATTACAGAAAATACTGTGCCGGTGAAAACTTAAAAGTTCTTGCATCAAAAATGGACAGAAATACACATCCTTGTTGGATACCAGGCAGGCTTCATTGCAGAGTTGCCCAAAACTTCAAATCAGAGGAGGGTAGACCATGGAGTTAAGAAAGCCATGGGGAAAATTATCTCCCTGCTTCTTTCATCTTTAGTATGGAATGAATAATGACATACTGTGTTTCTGTTCAAGTCAGTGAGAGGTTTGGCAGGAGGCAGCATGATCCATCTGGAATGAAGTCTGAAGACCTGTTCTTTGCTGCAGTCCTTGGAAGCCTCTTGAGTGTTTTGTGCCTCAGTTTCTTTGTTGGCCATATGAAAAGGATGATACCAAAGTTTCATGAATGGAAAATGTTTTCATATACAAGGCTGTGTTAGTTGCTGCTGATAGCAGAAGGAACAGTATAGCCTGAATTCAGTTTGTACACTGAAACAATGAGGTACTTTGATTCCCCTCCACTATGAAAGGGTTCTTGTGTACCCAAGTTCATCATCTGTTAAAGAATTCCACTCCACAGGGAACTGCACATACACTTAATTATTGCTACTTTACAAACACATTACTTACTAAAAACTCCTTCTTTAAATGGATTAGAACAATGAATGTACATTTATCCCCACAGCAGTGAAACACATTTGTACCCTCTTCCAAGTTCCTTTTCATTTTTAGCAGGTTTTAGAAAGTTCCTGAAAGGGTCAAACACAAGTGTCTGCTCTTCCTAAGCCTGTGTGTATTCCTAAGCTGTTCCAAAATGAGAGCATGTGTAGCTTTTGCTGCTTACTTTGAGCCCAAGCCACTGCTTTGTGTCTGGATAAGTATTGTGGAAGTTGATGTGTCAGTGGCTACACCCCCACTGGATAAGATGCTGCTGCAGACCATCACAGGTCCTTCATCATTGCCTCATTTTTATTGTCGTTTTAAGCAATGTTTGTATTTTTGATTACTTTGAAAGTAAAGGTGGGGGAGAATAAACCAGAATTGGTGCAATCCACATGGGTTGGATGCTGCTAGGGTAGTCTAGTTAGGAACATGTGATCCTAATTACTCTTGCAGATCTGCACACTGTGATTTATTCTGCTTCCTTTCCCATCTGATTCCATTGTCTTAGTTCACGATATGCAGAGCTGTATGTTTGCTAATGGATTAGTGGAGATCCTGCTCTGGCAGTGGTTCTTTGAGGCAGATAAAACAAACCCTGTCCAGTAAGATGGTGAGATTCTCAATGGTTTCAGCAGTACCCTGGTTTTGCTTATTAAATTTAGGAAATCTGGTGGGGTTTAGCCTGTCCATGGTCAAGAGAATGGTGGTTCTTGCCATCCTAGTAGATCTTCCACTTCAGATGGAGTCTTCTGTTGCTGAAACAACCTCAGTGGTGAGACTTGCAAGGAGAGGTGGATTGTCTGAGGAAACAAACTTCTCCTTAGAAGAGGAGAGGTTGGGTGGGAAGAGAACTAGTCCCATTCACACTTAAAATAAAAAGCATAGGAATTACAAATTGCAAATTCCTAGATCCTTCATACTTATCTGAGTTTCTGGTTTTATTTGTTTTCAGTAAGTTTTTGCAGTAACTTGTTCAGTTGAAATACATGCTGGACAGGAAAATGGTAAGTGTTTCTCTTTAGCTGTGAATAGCTGTACACTTCACATCTAAGAAATTAATGATATAAATGCAAAAATATATTTTAAGCTCTAAGAACTAGAAAATTAAAAATTTGCCTGGTATGGGAGTCTTCTTTTGGAATGAAACACATCTCCTTTCTGTAAGGATCATTGCTAACAGAATGCATGTTCTTTTCAAAGAAAAAAACCTGATAATCTCTTCTTTCTTCTTCCCTTCAGGCAGCACAAATAGTCCTGATCTCTCTCTTTGAACTGAACACTCCTGAGTTTACCATGTTACTTGGTGCCTTGCCAAAAACATTCCAGGATGGTGCTACCAAGCTCCTGCACAACCACCTCAAGAACTCCAGTAACACCAGTGTGGTGAGAGACCCTTTTCCTTGCAAACAGCAAAGCTCTAAAGACAGCAGCTCATTGATAAGCTGTTGCAGATGTTCAGTAGTTTGAATTATCTGTAACTGTTGTCTTGAAGCAATATGGCAACAGAGGCTTTTGTTTGATGTTACTTTTATAGGGACCATTAAAATAAGAAACTCAGTTATTTTCAAATTTAATATAGACCATGACCAGAAGAGATTAAAAAAATGACTGAGAAGTGCATTAAAATTGGTGGGGTTTGTGCTTTCAAGTTGGTGGTGCTTTTGAAAATCCTGCCAGTAATGACTTTTCACCAAAACAGATCCTGATACCACAGATTTTCTGGGCTTTTGACTATTATTGGAATCAATTTAATAGCAGATACATTGTCTGTTAAGAATCTTGCAGGACCTTTATTGTGATCTACAAGTCTATGCCAATTACATTCTGTTTTGCTTTAATATAAAGCTCGTACATGTTTTTATTTCTCTGACGGAGTATGTTAGTGGAGGATTTAAGTGATAAATTTGCTTCCCCTCCCAGAGCACTCCCTCCCTGTCTTTGCACTTCAGCAGGGACAAGTAGACCTTTGTGTAAGCTAGAACTGCAGCATTAGGCTCCCAGGCAGATGGTCTGGATTCTCTAGCACTTTTTGTGTGAAGAGTGTTAGAATTGAGAGCAATTTCTACTCATTTTGCTGTGGTATAAATGATTGTGCAGGCCAGTGGAAAAATGAGAAGTTAGACTGCTTGCTTATGCTCGTAACAAGCATAATCAGAATGCTTTAGACAATGTGGAAAATGGCAGTGCAATTAAAATGTTAAATTGCCAGGATAATGGTCTGCATATTTTGGAGTCTGGCAAATCGTGTCTGAGAAGCTGGATAGCCTGCTGGATTGATGAACCATTTCTCTGGCAATATTTGCATGTTGTGTAGGTAAAATTGGAGGTACTGTGGATTGTGGGGAACTGCACATATACTTTCTTTATCCTCAGAGTAGTATCTTCATGAGCATATTAATAACTGTATGAACCATGGCTGCAGTTTTTTAGGTCGAGAGGCAAAATCAAAACTGCACTAAGCTTGTCTAGGGCAAATAAAGGCAATGTTTAGACCTGTTGTTGTACTCCTGCCTGTGCATTGCAACACGTTGCTAATCCCTGCCTTCCTGCTTCTGTGTCAGGGTTCCCCCAGCAATACCCTTGGTCGGACTCCTTCCCGGCACTCCAGCAGCAGAACCAGCCCCTTGACTTCACCTACCAACTGTTCCCATGGTGGACTGTCTCCAAGGTAATGTGGCAGGCTAATTAAACCACTTGCAAAATATTAAGGGATTTCAACACTGAGTGTGCATTTGCAGAATATGACTCACTTTGAAAGCAAAAACAAGGCAAAAAGGTTACAGTAGATTGCTCCAAAGAAACAGGGTTTGAACATGATAATACATGGTTGGTGATTGACTTCGGTGTTATCTGTGTAATCTTAATGTCTTTTCTTATAATATTAATTTTCTTTCATAACTAAGCCTTCTCCAGAATTACATTTGTGGGGTCAATAAAAGTAATATTAAATGGCTGCATTAGAAATAAGATCTTGTTGAGGTTGTATATATCACAAAATATAGGATGACTTTCAGGTCAGGGGTTTCAGACTGTGTCTACTTTTTAGGTGTGCACAGGTGTGATCAGTAATTCCTCTGACTGTAGCAGAGTGCTTGTGCTGCTGAGAGTACTGCATCTCCTGTTTCCCTCTTACTCTGTGAGGATGCAGGCCAAGCAGAGGTGGTGACTGTGTTTCAATGCTGAGCATCCCTCAGATTGCTCACCTGGCTGCTCACTAGCAGAGTAGTGGCCTGATCTTTTGGGCAGTGGTCTGTTGCAACCAGTTGTTTTGCTAAAGCTGCATATGCTGCCCTAGATTGTATCAGTCCACTCCAAAGTCTTTCATTGAGCCAACATGGACTCTTGGATTTTGGGAAGGCAGATGTTTTGCACCATAGAAGCTTAGAGAAGAGGAGATAACAGTTTAAACACTGTGTTCTGGGACTGTAGAAATACTGGAGGAAAGTATTAAGTTGTTACCTGGACAAGCTGATTCATGCTAAGAAAGCTTAGAAGCTGCTGCTCTTGTCTGCCTGCTCTCTCCATGGGAGGTCGCTTCCCGTTGTCATGGAAGAGACAGAAGGAAGTACATTGGGTGAGGACTGCAGTTTATAGTCAAGTACAGTAATTTACATTGAAATATGTTGATCTGCTCTTGTTGGGACCTGTGAAAAATCTGTCTGGAGGGTTGTTAGACATGTGAGTTCCCCTGTGTCAGGAAAAGTACAGGCCTTTAGCCTTTAATGAGTTGCTAATTCCAGCAGCATAGGAGCACATGGGGTTTCCTGAGAAAATTTTGGATATCTAAATGTATTTTTGTGACTCCTAAATCTGCTGTAATCTAAAATTAAAAACAAGAGTTTGCAAGCCAAGGTCGAGTTGCCTATTACGAGTTTTTTCCACAAAGGTTTCATTAAGAAATTAAGTGGTAGAGTTTCAGGGGAATGGTTCCAACTATGTTGCTTCCTTTTTGACTAGCTTGAGGATTGTTGCCCTGCTGGTTTCTGTCACAGGAAATTTCTGACTGAGATACATCTCCTTGTGGTTACGTTGTGGCTTTGTTAGCCATGTTTGTATGTGGCACTTATAATTCCACAACCTTTTACCATGCTTTTTGGGTTTTGCCATTGGGACACAACTGTTTTGCCACTTTACTGATTTTCAATTTCTTTGCCTTCTTCACACCTTGATATCAAAATGCAGATTAAAGCATTCAGTGTACATTGTTGCTGTTGTTCTTTAGCATTTTGGATTTAAGAAGTGCAGAGTTTTTTACCCCGTGTGATTTGTTCTCAAGGAATAATTAGAGAGGGCATGTGATTCCAGAGCATTCTGTCAATAAGTTGTCAAGACCAAAACTGCCGTGGGTGCAGTGGGCCAGGAAATTCCTTAAGAAAGCATCCATTCCTTCAATTTTCTGTGGAGTTCTTGGAGACGTTGAATCAAAAATTATGGTGTCTTTTTCAAGAAGTGTGTCCTGTTTCCTTGCTGGATTTAGTTATTCAAGAGTGATGTATAAAAGTTACTCTTCAATGATAGGTGAAGGAGGAAGCTACTGTAAAAGCCCTTTGAAATACTGAGGGGAGAAATTCTACTTTGTTTTTGGTGAGTGACCTCTGAGCAGTAACAGCAGCTGCAGATCTTTACCATTTGTAGAGTAGGTGGTGGCAGGTACTGCAGATCAGGGGCAGTAGCTTCTGATGCTCTGCTGGACTGCATCCTTCTTGAAAATGTCTTATGTAGCACAGATTGATTCTGACTTTCAAGGGAGATGTAGCTCTGGTTGTCCTTCTTTCAGGAAAAGGCTTTGGAAGATGTGCTAAGAGATTGAGGGGTGTAGGGCACACTGCAGTATTGCGTTTTTAGGGTATAGGTGCTTCAGTGTCATGTTTCCATTACAGATGCTTGTCATTTGCTATTCATGAGTGTTGTAAAATGTCACTTTTCTCTCTACAAACTTGGAACATAAGCACACCCAGGTCATTCTGGTAGCAGTGTAAGAGGAGAAAGATTCCCAGTTTCTTTATACAGCTCTCCTCAGAAACTAGGCTTGGCTTTACATTTTCATGGGACCCATTGCCAAAGGTTTGTAGGGAGGTTTTGTATGCCTGTTGCTTCCTGGGTTGCTCCCTGTGCCAGCCCTGCTTACCTTGTCCCTGCCTATGTCTTGTACAGGAAGCCTGAGTGCAGTCAGTGAAAGAATTATTTCCAGTTCTTAATGCCAGCTTTAGCTTTGAAGGTTATACTTTGCTTTAATTTTTATTCTTGATGCACATGTTGGGAGTCTTATCTAGAGAGATACATGTCTTTGGGGCTGGGATATGTGTAGAAAGGATGTTTGCACCCTGCAGGAATATAAAAAAGCTGCTAAGCATATCATTTTACTAATGGTTTGTAGACAATATCCTCAATATTAATCAGCAAGGCTTCATTGATACAGACTTACTGTATTATGCATGTGTTCCAAATGACTGATTCTTTGAGGCATGGGTATTTGTGTGTAAATGTATTTGGGCTCTCTGATTAGATTTTGAATGTTTTGGGTGAACTAAACTCTGCAAACAGCTAATTTGCCTAGCCAGATGATAACATCTGCTTAGGTATCCCCTGATATTAGTGTCTTCAGAAGGGTAACATGCTTTAAGAGCTTTGGACAGAGTCCTTTTTCCTGACTTCATTTGCTCCCTCCAGTTCTGCTTCATGACCACTATAACATATCCACTACATCTGTGAGTTACTTCTGCATTTGTTCCTGCCTTTTTTTTTTTTTTTCCCCCTTGACAGTTTCAATTTTTGGTGAGAGGAATTATATATGGAAGAAAGAGGTGCTTTCTGAGGAGAAGAAAAGCAGGGAAGGGTACTTGGGTAGACTGAAAATAATAGGAAAAAAACCCCAGATTTCAGACTGGGGGAAAAGAACATTTCCGAGACAGTGCATGGTTGAATCACTTGAGTTTGTGTTGGACAGAGAAAAATCTGAGATTTACTAAATGATGCTATATGACACAAAGGAAAACACTAAGTTGTGAAGTCCTTTGGTGTAAGAGTACTATTCTGAATGGTAAATGAACTTATGTAAACTCAAGTGTTACATTCAGGTTGGGAAAGTTCACCCAGGATTCTGTAGGAATATTTGAAGGAATATCAAATGAATGTGTTTGCCCTATGGTTTCTGCCATTATTGGTAGTCCAGAAACCTGTATATAGTTCTAATTATTAAAAACAAAACCCACCTAAATAAAAGGTAACAATTTTGTCCTTCAAAGATCTCTGGAGGAAACACATCAAATAAAAGGCTATCAGTTTTATTTGGCTGTGTAAGTTTACATGCTTACTTTTTCACTGATAGTAGAAAATACCAATAAAATTTGACACTTTCAGTATTAAGTTGAGCAAGTCAAGGCATGGAAATAGAATTAAAATAAGCCACCCACTTTATACAGTAAGGACAAGCCTTACATTGTCTGCAGATAGGGGAGACCTGAGCCCTGAGATTTCTGATCAGCAGTCTGGGAGTCTGGGGTACTTCCATAATAATAGTGGCATGCAATAGCTGTGGGTTCTGGTTGCTGTTTAAGGAGGGAATTTCTTGACACTACCCTTCAGAGGGTTTGCTCCTGTTTGCACTGGAGCAATTCTTGACTTTTGTGCCACTTCTGATCTTACAATATCTTTCACTTGCATATCCAAAAATACGGCATTGCAAGACAGGGTACTGTGTAATAGAAACAAAGCGGTGTCGTGAATTCTCCATCAGTTCAAGTATCTGTATTTTCATTCAGAAGGTGATTTTGAAAATCCAAGTAGCATAAAGGGAACAGGACAAAAGCAGAGGTTAGACGAATTGACACAGGGATGGATGTCTTGACCTAAAGGCACTGGATGAAACAATAACCCAAAGGGGCTCCTGGAAGTTTAAGGAGAGATGTGAACCCACTCAGGCTGGTTTCACACAGTCTTTCCAGCTTTGTCTGCTGAGACCTGAGCCAAGTCCCGATTTGCATGATGCATTTACACTCTAGACTGATGTTCCCTTGCTGCATATTTGGGTTCAGTTTCAAACTCATGAAATAGGATCAGATCTAAAGCCCTGTAAAGATTTGCTGATTGTTTAGGGTCTGATTGCAGGCTCTTAGAGAGGCACCAGGAGACAGACTTTATAAGGTACCTTCAGGTGTCTGATAAAACAATTTTCCTTTCTTCCAGGGAAATCCTATGGCTTAGAAATACCTCCTCAGAGTTTGAATACAGATGCATGGTCAGGGATTGGTTATGTAGAACATTATAAGTGTTGTTTATAGAGACTATATCCATTTGTAAAATCTACTGGTTAGCACAAGCAGGGACTGGTTTTTGTGAATCATATAATCATGTTAGGAATAAAAATGGAAATGAATAATAAAGGCCAAACCAATGATTTGTGAGGCTCAACGGAGTATTCTTGTTTAATTTTGTTTCTATTAATTTTTTTTCTCTCTCCAAGGCAGCATGACAGCACTAAGCCACTCAGATTATAGTTTCTTTTTTTTTTTCCTCCCTCTCCTTTCTCTGTTTTTTCTCTCTTTTGTTTCTCCTCTGATCACGGCAGTCGGCTCTGGGGTTGGAGTGCAGATGGGCTGTCGAAGCACCCCCCTCCCCTTTCTCAGCCTAACTCCATCCCCACTGCTCCTTCCCACAAGACTTTCAGACGCTCTTACTCTCCCAGGTAACAAGCTACCTGTTAAAGCAACTTGTCTGAGGTGTCACAGTATTATTTACCTTTCACACTGTGGGATTTGATCAAATATGGGATTTCCAGAGACTTTGGCTGGAAAAGGAAAAGAGATGATGCCAGCTTTCAGAGAGCAGAGCGAGGGGCAGCCGCTTGCTCGCTGCTTGGGGAAGATGCAGCAGCATGCAAGCAGGGGAAAGAAAAAAGGTGGATTTTTTTCAAACTCTTTCACCCATTCAGGAAGGTGGCAGGGAGATGCCTCACAGTTGGTTTCCAACACAGAACACAGTTGCTGAGCACTTTTGGCAGGCACTGGTTGCACTGTGATACTACGGGCGAGAGCTTCCAATTTGGCTACGCTGTGCACGCAGCACACGAGCCTTTCCAAACAGCAGATACAGCTCAGGAGTGACTTCCCATCAAACCTTGCACATAGGATTTTAACATAGTGTGATTGTGGAACATCTTGGAAATTTGTCGTATTGAATTTAGAATTGTTCTTATCACAAGATTTAGAGGTTATCAATCTCTAATTTTGACATCTGTTCCTTCTACCGTGCCCTCACATTTTGTCCCAGTCTGCATACAGACCTGGAATCAGTGTACTGGACTAAAGCTGTATACTGGTTTTAATAAAAAAAACCTTTCTCAATACAAATTTAATTTGTCAGATGTCTCTGAAAATGCTTTGGATTTTTTTTTTAAGTGTATACCTTGACAACAGACTATCTGCAGATGTAGTTTCTTCTGATTTACATATACCTGTTACCTGAGGAAGGACTAATATCTTGTCTTTCCTTGAAAAAAGAAGTTCCTAATGAAAAACTATGGAAAGAAAAGCAAAGAAATTTTTCTTTGAGGGCTTAAAATTTGAGAACCAGTGACATCTGATAGAGCAAATAGAGTACAATAGTTGATACCTCTGTGAATACCTGCAGAGTTAAAACTTTAATGTAGTGTTCTGACTCCTTGAGAAGATTAAGTTATCTGCGGAGGAGATCCATGTTGATTTTTTGAATAAAACTAGCTGAGAATGTTTTTTCTGCCTTTCATTATCTTCATATAATTTATTCCAAACCATCCAGTTCTGGAATTATTTGCCATATATTGCATCCCAGAGCCTGAAAGTGCAAGGAAGTGAGTTACTGTGTACTGCTTGAAAACACTAAACTGTGGAGCATTTACACATAGTTTGGGTTAGAAAGAGAATAACAGTTTATGGAAGTAAAATGTATTTCATGCCAGAGTGGAAAACTGCCAAATTGAACCTTGATAAACTTATAGACAGCTGCATTGATTTTGTGCAGCAGAAGATGGAAAATAATGTTGTGACATCCCTAAACACTTCTCATTTCTACTCACTTCTTATTCATCCTGTGCCTTTCCTCTAGTTTTCTGCATGGGTCATAATTTTTTTTTCCCCTTTTGTGCCTTTTTTTTTTCCTGAAAGGTGAGTGTAGTTCCATTTTATTTTTATTCCCCGCATTGTGTTGTCTGTGAAGTATCCCAGTGTACATACTGTCAATAGACATGTGTGTTCACATGTAGAATTTTCATTCATGTAGAACACAGCCATAATGTGATCTCCTACACAGGCTTAGTTTTGACATATGAAAACCCTGGATTTTTTAGGTTCTTATTAAAATATGGGTTTGTACTTTGACGAACGCATCAGATTGGTGGCTCTGTTGAGAAATTGCTTTAGTTCTTCAGCACTTCGGAGTCTGTACTTGGATTATTCTTTATTAACAGTGTAGGGCAAAGTTCATTCCTGAGGAAAGAAATGATGATTTCAGAAGAAAATTTAGTGTCAGTATATTTGTAATTATTTCTCATTTTTTGCCGTGGATGTAATTGTGTGACCTTTGGTAAGTCGTACCATCTCTTGGTGTGAGCACACAGGTACAGTCACATGTATACCTTCTCAGATGGTGGTTTCATTGCTCACTTCTAGGTATTTGTATGAAGAACCCTTTAGGATCCACGAACTAAATGTGCTTGAGATCATATGAAACAAAGATTTTCCTATTCCTGCCTGATACTTTTAAAGAACCTAAAAACTGCCTTCCCTTCTGTCTGGAAAGCCATCATAGTGCATTAGTGTTATTCAGCTGTCTGAAAAGCCATAAACAGCTGGACTTCTGTAGGTTTATGAAAAGCTTTTATTTCCTGATCTTGGTCTGTTCTTTCAGTTGTTTCTTTGTCCCTGACCTGACAGAGACTGTTTAAAGCTGGGGAGTTGTTCTTTGGTTTCTTTGCCAGAACACATGGTGCTGATGCTTGTGTGAGTGTAGTGTGAGCGTGTTGCTTGGGAGCCAGGGATTATGGCTATTTTCAGTGTGTTAATCTCAAAGGAATTGGGCAGCACCAATCATATCCTCTGCCTGAAGTTCCCAAGTTTCCTCCAGAACAAAGTAGTGTTCTAGATATTTAATATCCTACTTTTAGTTCTAGTGAGAAAAGTATTTGTGTGCCCAGGATTCAGAAGGGATTATCTGGTTTGATTTCGCCCCTGCCACCTCAAAAGGAATTTTTCTTTTGTGGAAAAGAAACACAGCTCTTTGTTGAGCCATCCACTTCCAAGCCCATCCTGTCATCCTTCCCAAACTGTTAAGAAATAGTAATTCACCACTGTAGGGAGCCACTTCTTTCCATTTATTGACAAACAACGTGATGTAAATGTCTGATTCAGTCTATTTGCTTCTGGCTCTGCTAAGATCTGAGGCTCCACCAGAGAAATTGTTCTCTGTTACAGGATCTATTAATTCACATTTCTCTTGGGAAACTGATTGTCATGCAAACTCAACTTATCCTAGATAGAACAAAGCCCTGCCAATAATGCCTTTTAATTTCTCAAAGCTTGTCAAAGCTTCTCTTTAGCCAGATCTTTTAATATCATCTGCCCTTGCATGCAAGGCATTTTATTGTGGAACTTAATTTTGGATAACTCCTCATCCCATAACCTTTGTGGCCTTGTGCTGATGAGGAATTTCTGATGAACAGACAGACTACGAGAAAGCATCAAGATTTCAGTGAGAGAATTCCCAAACTTAGGCTCAGTACTGAGATACATCTTCTATTAAGGCATTGTGCAAGTGGTTTTGGTTTTACTACTTTATGAATTAAAGTGGGCCTTGTTAGACTGAGGTTTATGTCAAGATACATTTTCCATTGAAATCTGTCACAGTTTCATATATTACTAAACTTAAATTTATTTGATTTCATTTCCACCAGCTGTCACAACCCTTTCGCTTCTCATAGTGACTGATTTCATTTTTCTTTTTAAATTACACCACTACCATGCTGGGGAATAGGGTATTTTGGTTTACAGAAGCTTAGCACACTTATTACTATGGAATGTAAGAAACAATGGACCTGGACAGGAATGTAACACCCCTGATTTCAGTGGCACTTCTCCTACACTTAACCCCTTTTGAGGGGAGACTCAGACCTGAACTCTGCTTTGATTCCATCCATGTTTTGTTGCAAGTCACTGTTAGAAAGGGTACACACCAAACCATCTGTCTCCAGCTTGTTTTTGTTAACACTCAGAAGCGGATTCCAGTTTCATTTGTAACATTTCATATGCGTTTGGTCTTTAGTATGCTGGATTATGACACGGAGAACCTAAATTCTGATGAAATCTACAGCTCTCTTCGTGGAGTCACAGAAGCAATTGAAAAGTTTAGTTTCCGTAGTCAAGAGGACCTGAATGAGCCAATCAAACGTGATGGAAAGAAAGACTGTGACATTGTAAGTATTCAGTTTATTAATGTCCCCAGATAGGTGAAATTTTAAAACATTGTGATCAAACCTGGCTGTGGATTGTTAGTGTACAAAATCCAGTTATTCCTGCTGTATTCTTACAGGCATCTTCTGCTTATTGGCTGTTAACTTCTTACACCTTAATTATTGGGTCCCACTAATATAGTCCTTTGCTCCCCTTGAAGTCTAGCCTGCTATGAAATGTGCTCACTGGGCTTCTGTGGGAGTCCTGTGCAGGATGGAAAAAGTGCTGGTGTCCCTCAGGCTCAGCATGGCTTGAGGATGTCTTCTTCTTGCAGTGTGTGTAGTCAGGTCTGTAAGGGGAAATGTTAGTTCTTAAAATGCGTGGATGGTTTCCCCCACAGGCTTAGGACCTGTAATCACTCCAGGTGCACAGCTCATATGGTATCTTGTGCTGCTTGAGTGGTTACAGAATTATCTCCTATGTGCAGTGCCATTTATTTTAATTAAATACACAGCCTTCAAACATTATGAGAATCTTAAATGATGATTGAGATATTTTATGATTCCACGACAGTTTTGCTTCCTGTCTGGACAAACAAGTTGGCATTAGCAGATTAAGTTAGCCTTCAAAGGTGAAAGGTCTCAGTCTGAGATATTTCTTCATGACCCTTCTATTGCTCATTTTGTGTTAGCTTGCTAAACATAATCCAATCTCCTCTGTCAGTGAGTTGTAAAGTTTCATGAGGAGGGTGTTACTTTTGCTTCCTTTCCTTTTCTTAGCAAATTAGTCCTGTTCCAGAGCTTACGATCTTTGCCAGTTTGTGCAGTTTTAGAGATATTAACTATATTTAGGAATTTTAGCATAGTGTCATTCTCTGTGATCATGAGATTTTTTTGAGAAGTTGTAGTTACATGAGAGAAAGAGGTGATAATTGAAGTTGTACTTCAGTATCATGTATAAGTAGTATGTGTGATTCTGTGCCTCTTTGTGTTGATGGGTGACCTCCAAAAAGGCTACAGCTTCCACAGGATTCGAGTAGTCTCCTATCTTTTCCCTCTGCTTGATCCCCCAGGTGTCTCGAGACGGTGGCCTTGCTCTCCCTACGGGTGATGTCCGTGGAGGCAGTGACATTGTGGAAGGGGGAAGGATGGCTCTAGACAACAAAACTTCCCTCCTTAACACGCAGCCCCCCCGCACCTTCTCAGGGCCACGGGCTCGAGAGTATAACCCCTACCCTTATGCTGACACCATTAACACGTACGACAAGACTGCCCTGAAGGAAGCAGTGTTTGATGATGACATGGACCAGCTTCGGGATGGTTTGTATCAGCATCCCTCACAGAATTGCAGGCAGTTTGTTCCCTTGCTGGTGTATTTGGGTATGGGTAGTGCTCTCAGATACATGCCTGCCTGTGCATGTGTTGTGCATTACTTTGCATCTGAGTTGAGGCTTGGTATGAAATACCCTATGTTTTCATGTCCCAGCAGAACCTCATCTGTGGCTATAGAGAAAATATTATACTGTGATTTTAATTTTTGTTTTCCTGAGGCTTCCCTCAAACTGGTCCCTTAAGCATCTACATGCAGCTGTAGGGACACTATTTTGGGACCTTCCCCTCTATAACCAGAATGTCTCACTCAATAGCTTGTTATTACTGAGTGTTTCCCTTCATTTAAGTGGTGCTACACCTCAGCTTTATTCTTTTGCCGTACACTGATGAGTCACTGTACTTTGATCTAAAGGTCGTGCATGTGACTGATGGTTTTGGGTGTGTGTGTGTCTGGGAAAAAACCACAGCAGTTCTCATCTTGCTGGAACTGGAAGAAATCCAGTCATCATCCCTTCCTGGTTCGTTAGAAGCCATGTGCAGATTCATGAGCTGTGTTATGAACTCAGGTTAAATTGTAGGCTAGTCAGATTCTCTTGCCTGCTTGACTGAGGCCACTGGGAATTTGATGCGTTTTTGGGGGGCCCAATGTTACATGCACTTTGTTCTGTAGAATGTTAGTAATCTTGGCATCTTTGATCTGTTCCCTGTTTCTCCAAATAATTTGCTGCCATTTGTCCTAGAAGTACCCATTGACCATTCAGATTTGGTGGCTGATCTTCTGAAAGAGCTCTCCAACCACAATGAGCGGGTGGAGGAACGGAAAGGAGCTCTCCTGGAATTGCTGAAGATCACAAGGGAAGATAATCTCGGAGTTTGGGAGGAGCATTTCAAAACCATTCTGCTCTTGCTGCTTGAAACACTTGGAGACAAAGATGTGAGATGGAGATTTTTGTCTTAACTCTCCTGTACTTTGCTTCATCTGTGGTGATGGTTCCCACACACTAGTTTAAATGAAACATGCTACTCATCAGTGATGCTCCACTACTCTTTTTTAATTTCGAAGGTTGACAACTCCAGTTTCACTGTGTTCAATGATGAGTTTTAAGCTACTCTGAAGTGTACCAGTTTTTCTCCTCCATCCAGAGTGTTACTAATAAATAACTATGAAATAGAACTATAATCAGAAAAGAAGTTATCTTCTAATCTAGCACAGAAGCTATCAAAACTCCAGTAGTTGTTCCCTTTTGAGTTAGGATGAGGGTACAAGCTCTCAACTGTATCATACACATTCCCCAAAAGGAGAATAAAGGCACTGTTTGGTTTAAAAACACTGGGTATCAGATCTCATTGGATGGGTCTCTGTCTCTTGCAGAAATGTTGTCAAGAACAAGCTGCTTTTATAGGAGATCTTGTCTTGAAGTATTAAAAGAGTTATGTTTTTTATCACAGAAATGATAATGCTGTAGCAGTGTAGGTGGCTGACATTTTCTCAGTCACTGTTTGTAGTACAAGCTTGAGTTGCTCTAGTTCTATATGTTTAATCGTAACACTATCATGCATTTATCAGAATGATGGCTTTGTCTAAGTACATGTGATTTGTGCTACTGCATGAATTTTGCAGATGAATAGCAAAGTACATGTTTTAAAGGCAGAATATAAAGTATTCCTCTGCTGGGATGATAGAATCTATTTGGAGTGGCCACAGGTCAGACACTTAATGTAAATTATGAAATTGAAGTAGGTGTTATGAATCCATTCCACTAATGATCTTTTGATATAAAGGCTTAAGACATAGGTCAATGTTGACTACAATAAATTTAAGTTCTTGAAAGTAATTTCCATAGAAGTTACAGGAAGAGTCGATTTTACTGCATTAGTACATGAGAGACAGCTTTGTGGCATGGATGAAGCCCAGTTTAATATCTGCAAAGCTAGGCAAAAGAGGAAGGGCAAAACAAGTTAGATCTGATCTTCTTTGTACATTAATGTAATTAGTGTGATGCAGACATGCTGCTGTAGGTACAAATTTGTACTTCATTGCCAAAAGAATATGGACTTTAATGAAGTAGAGTCATTCTAATTTTTCTGGTGAGAACAGTGGCTTTTCTGTGGATTTTTGTGCAAGAGCAGGCAAGGGAGACCAAGTCTGAAGTTTTGTTACTTTGATTACACTGCTCACCCCACTGGAGCTGGCAGAGCAGAGTAACACTTCTGGTTGTGTAGGGAGCCATGAGAATTTACTTGTAACTGTGATTTTGAAAACTGACTTTTTCTAACGGGGATATTTGTTGACACAGCATTCAATAAGAGCCCTGGCGCTGCGAGTCCTGAGAGAGATCTTACGGAACCAGCCTGCAAGGTTCAAGAACTATGCGGAGTTGACTATCATGAAAACACTGGAAGCACATAAGGATTCCCACAAGGAGGTGAGTGAGCCTTTCAGTGTTCCCACTGGGAAAGCAATATGGACCTGCTGAAAAAATATAGGTCCTGTGAGACCTGAGAGGCAAATATGTTGGCCTGTCTTGACAATAGAACAAATTGATATTGAAACTCCCAAGATTTCTGCGTGCTGAAGCAGTGAGGAAAAAAGTTGGGACTGACAGAGCTGTTTCTGTGGATTTGAAGTTACCTGGAATTGTAGGCCACTGTTAATCAACTTCCCAGGATTTCTTTGCTCATTCTGGGAGAGGTGGAGACACTGTAATAGAAAAGCGCGTGTTTCGTTATTTTTTGGAGGACACTGGGAGCACTGTGCTGCCTCTGGCTGTACAGGTGAGGATAGAAAATGTACTGGAGAACACAAGGGTTCTGTGTTCAAGCAGAATTGCGTGTGAAAACTGAATGGTGAAATTGGGCTGTGCTGGAGAACTGGGAAGTGGTGAGTAACAGAAGAAGATGGACAAAAAAGCTGTGCTACAGGGGCAGAGGGAGAAGCAAAGGGAACGGTGAATTGCGTTTTGCTTTTTTTGAGAGAACTCATGTGTAAAACTGAAAATATTTTGAAGTAAAGCAAGAATAAAGGGGCATGATAATGTTTGAAGTAGATCAATGCAAATTGCATTTAAAGTCAATCTTTATAGATTGACTTCCAAGCTGGATCATTTAATCTACCTTGGACATATTGCAAGTTTGGAAAGTGCTATCAGAATTTCTCTATGTGACTGTGAAGGCTTTGTTACCTTAGTCCTTCCTTTGAAATCTCAGACATTTTTTCTCCTCTGCATCAGGATTTCCTAAGCTAGCAATTTTGGGCATCTCTGCCTGAAGAAATTTGGCCAGGAAAAGATCATTGTATAGATCAGACTGCTCCAGAGCATTGTGTAACTGGCACAAGGTTATGTTAGCTGTGGGTAGCAGAAACTACTGCTCAAAAATCAAACCAGTAAAACAAAAAACACCCCCAGGAAAATAAACTAACAGGCTGGATTTCTCTAAAATGCAAAAGTCAAAAATATTTAATCCTTTAGTGAATGAGGGCTGCCCTACTCTGCCTACTTTCCTCTCCTTGATTTAGAGCCTTTGCACCCCTGTCATTTTCAGTTCAGAGTAATAAGAAGCAGTTGTAAATTGATTTCCTGATAAAGCAGTCAGACAAAACATTATGTTCTGAAGGAGTGCCTTTTATTGGCAAGTTTTCCTGCTTGCATGTTTCTCAGCTCACCTTGACTCAGTGCCCTTTGTATTTTTTGTCTGAGAGTCCTCCAAAACTGCCATTTCTAGCAGAATTCACTGTTCTTGTGGGACTGAGGGGTTTTACAGAAATCAAGGAAAGTGTTGAAAATACCATACTTTGTGTCTTTGTACTCCCCACACTGTGTTTTTGCATAGCATCTTCCTAATGAAAATCAACTGCTGCAATGGGGCCTTTGGGTGGCAGTTCTAATAGCAGGACACTGCAGGTATATTCCTATTTTGCTGCTTGTTGTGTGTGCAGCTGTATTAAGTAGGGGCACTGGTGCTGGATTTTTCATTCTGTGTATGAGTGTTTTCTGATTCCTGCGTACATGAAGCTCTCACAACCAGGATGCAACCCATGGAAGGCATCATCTGTCTCTCAGTAGTTTGAGAATATCAGCATTCCTGAAGTTAAGAAAGGTACCTGCACTTGAGTATCTTGAGCTAGGCTAAAGATATACTTGGGCAATATGCTTTAGGTATTTTTACCTGTAGCTGGGATTTGCTGTTTCAGTTAAGTCTGTGAAAAATTAACTTAGAGTTCATTTGGGCACGGCCCAGTTGGTCAAACTCATAGCTCTGGGCCAGAAGGTCACAAATTCCCTTCCTGTGGTGGCCCTTCAGCTCGTTCTCACTGCTGACTTTGCAGCACTGCTCTCTCCAGGAGGGGCAGAGGAGCTGCCCTTTGACTGGATCTCAGGGAACAGGAGATTAAGTGAAAATTCCCCAATTTGTGATTGAAGGGCACTTTCAAAGAATAGCTGAAGAAGGAAAGGACGATCCGAGTGGTTTGTTCCACAGTTTTCCTTTTACCTGTATCAAAGCAATATTAAAGGCAGTGGTGTGTGCTATCCTTAGACTACATAAAAGAAGCTGCTACAGAAAAGCTGCTATATCATTTAGTTAGGAAAGAGTTAATCTTTGTGCCCGTGATGTCCTGATAAAATGTCACTCCAGAGTTTGTTATATTTCTGGGCTGCTTCTGCCCTATAAAAGAAGACAAAAGTGATCTTGGTTTGTGGTTTGAGATCTTTTGGTGTGCAACAGGCTGTGTAAGTTAGCAGAAAATGTCTGTTTTGAGCAAGGTGTGTATGTTTCTGTCTTTCTTACCTGAGTTCCCCCTTCACCACAGTGGCTGCTAATTGCTCCAAGTTATTGCTCACATTTTCAGTTATGTGTGACCCACAGAGAATCAATCTAAAGTGACCAAGCAAAGGGAATTTGAAGAGGAGCACAGTACAGAACTTGTAATCTTGTGCATTGTCTCCAAAAAGTCATCCTACTAAGAGACAGTTATTTGGAAATCAAGCAGATTCATTTGTCTACCCAAATTCCAATATTGCTGTTGTTTAGCACGGCAAGGAGAGATCAAATGACAAATTAAAATCAACACATTCACCAACCAGCAAATATCACCCCCTACACCAACTGAGTGGTGGTATCTAGTTAAAGATTTTTTTGAAACAAAGTCTGCAGTTTTATTCCAGATTATATAGTTGGAAGCATCAAAATAGTGTTAGCATAGTTGGATATTTTGGGATGGTTGAATAATTGGCTGTTTTTCCAAGTCCAAACAGAAGTGTTTAGACAGTTGGGTTTTTGTCATGACTAGAAGTCTTCTTCCTTCATTTGCTGAAGGCAAGGTCTGAGCAGCACAGCTGAGAGCTCCACATTTCCTCCCAGGGACACAGGAGAGGAGAACTTGGTACGTGGAGTTGGAGGCTGAGTCACACCTTGTTGTGAGTACAAATGCAGGAGATTTGCAAAGCACAGACCTCAATGGCAGGTCAAAATTATTGTAACCCTAGGCTATAGACTAGAAGACTCTGGGTTGGGATCCATGTTTAGTTTGCATTTTTTAACTTCATCGAGTTTTTATACTGTTTGTAGTGTAACAGTGTGTTCAATGCCGTTGGTTTAATGGGTGATGTGAAGAGTCAAGCGTGCTTCAGTCATAACTGGAAATATTTATGGGGATTGACATGTAAATGCCTTTCACTTACTTTTGGAGCATTAGAACATAATTGAAGTTGTGGATGGTATTAAATCTTGTTGATTTTTATCAGTCTTTGTTTGGAGTCATTTGGAAGAGAACCATCTTTCTGTTGCCAATTAGTTAATATTAACTCATTTGTTCCAGTGTAGTTACTCACCCATAACTAAGGAGAGATGCTGCCTGCTGACCCAATACCATTGATATGACATTGCTTCAGATTCATACCAGCAAAATGAGGATTAATGTCTTATTATTGTGTGTATTAAACCAAAAATAGTTTATTTTCTTGGGAATCAGCTGCAGAATGAAAAACCATAAGATAGCTAATTCCCTGATTCTGTCTCTGCCATTCTGTTTTTCTGTGTCACTTTTTCTCTGCTTTCTGTTTGTCTCTGCCTACAAACCTAGCTGATGTGTGTTTTCTATGTGTAAGGAAAGGCTACTGTGCCATTAGGTATCTAATTTCTGTAGTTTATTACCTAGAAAGTCTATAAGGATAATTTATATGTAACATTCTTTGTTGTAACCCTCTAAAAGACAGAGAAAAAGAAGAAATCACAGTTATCCATTACCTGTAGATAATTATTATTATCTTGCTGAGGTGCTTTTAGGCTGGCCTCTGACATTTATAGGATTTGTAACTGTCCTGTGATGATGGAATGATCTATATAGGCTTCTGCAAAATTTAGCTTGCTAAAGAAGAAGAGCACTAAATGGTCACAGTCTTGAAGATGAATTGTTATGTAGTTCATGCTGGAAGCTACCAAGCACTGCAGCTGGGCGGTCACTGATGTTTCATAATATATGTTTGTGTGCTCTTGCTATTTCCCAACACATCTCAAATATTTAGTGCACAGGAGAAACAGCCTAATCTACTTCATCTCTGAATCCCTTATAAAAATCACATTGTTTTTTCATCTGCTTAGCACTCCCCATTGCTGAGTCCACTTCCTGCTTTGAAACCAAGTCTGTAATTGTTTGTTCCTGTCTGGATCAGACTGTAAAGCCTTCAGGGATGGGAGTTTGCCTGGCTGGGTATTGGTAAACCTCCATCCCCTCCAGCTTAGATTATACAGGCTTTAAGTAACAACCTCTAGATGGCAAAAATTGGCTGAAAAAACATAGCCACATGCCTTGTAAGCCTGAAAGCAAAACCTAGTTCTTCTGCTTAATAAAATTGTCTGGTTCTCTGCATGTTTCACAATAGTGTACAAAGCCTCAAAGCTTTTTCAGTGGGGTTTCACCTGCACTGCCTCCTCCTCTACAACTTTCTGCAGAGACAGCATAGCTAATAATCATGGCAAAATACTCCAGCCTGAGGTCCTGCATGCAGCTCTCACTTAGGTGTGCAGGTGCTGCTTTGCTGAGATCTCAGCTTCTTACACTGATCCCCTGTGCAGCCTACAAACCTGGCATGTTCTGCCTAAGATGAGTAAGGACATACTTTTCTTTCCTTATTTGCCACTAGTGTCACTTTGAAGCAGAAATGAAATTATCAAAACTCTTTAGAAAGCTGTTGCACATTGACCAAGAACATATTTGCCACAGACAAGCTGCTTGCTGCAGCCATCAGGCAGCAAACGTCATCTTAATGCACTGAGAGTAGCAGCTGAGCAAAAGAAATTAAGTAGAAGAGATGGAAGAAATTAAGTAGAAGTTATGGCTGTGTTAAGTGACCAGGATCCCATGGCTGCAGTGCCATGTGAACCAGGTAAACCAGTGGGAATTGTCATCGAAAGTCCATCCAGCAAATTTAGTAGAGCATTGACAATGCCAATGTGCTTTTCTATTAAAAGAAAAGGATCTGTGACAGGTGACTACTGTCTTGATCACATGGTTCCTAATACTGCACATCAGCATATCCCCTCCCACTGAAATCAGGACGCTTTCCATGGGCATATTTGTGGCACTGCCTAACCTATGACTTTGAAGCTTACACCTTGAGAGCATTAAGGAAGACATTGCTGGGGTGAACTCTCTGTGTGCTACACCTCTCTGGCGTTGTGCATGTAATATGGTTCCTCTCCCAAAGCAAACTGGGTGGAAGTATAAAATTTTCTCTCTTTTGTGAGACTCAGTAGGAAGGTCTTAATACACCAGAGATGTCTTTCAAGGAACCCACCAGCAAACACAGCTTATGTTATGCCAGCAGAAGTCAGGCTGAATCTAATCTCCTGTGTGGAGTGTCTGGAAAGGCGAAAAGCCTGCTGCTGTAAGGCCAAGAGCTATCTCTTAGATCTGCATTCTTGGGCTGCCTGCCCTGTGTTGAGCGATGTCAAGCTATCCAGTTCAAGCCATGGTTTGCTCTGAGCTTTTACTGGGAGGTAAGATCATGTTTGTGACATACCTTACACAGAGCTTAGTGTCTGTGTTTTTAAAGCACTACAGGCGCTCTCTAGTCTTGCACATCTTGCTTCTTAGCCACCCTTTTAAACCTGCTGCTTCCAACTGCCATCATCATTTGATGGCTTTGCTAGTTTTCTGTTGTATTTCTGAGATCCCTGAGAATGATGATATTAGGTCAGACAAAAAGCTTGCTTCATTTGATTCCCTACCTGACTGACTATCAAGTGATGCTTTCCTGTGGATATTCTCCCTCCTTCCAACTGTCTGAAGCTTAAAGCCTTCCCATGAGATTGGTTCCACCTCCCTCTCTGTGTGTGATGGCCTTTTTCTTCCTTTGGTAAACTTGTCTAACTTTTAATTCTCTGGTGACAGCAAGCTCCCCAGTCTGAGCATGTAGCAAACAGCACCCTTTCATTTTCTTGGATTTAAAGGATAGATTTCATAGCCACTACTTATTGTGGTGTTAATGCCAGTATGAGTCATTCCTGTCATTTCCCGATGTGTGTGTGTTGATCTTGCCTTCAGAAATGGGAGGAAGACCTGTTGTTTGGTGCTGTTTGTTCCTTTCTCCTCCTCCTTTTAAGGTTGTTTCACTCTGCTGGTCAGGTTAAAGCCCTGATTAAAAAGGTTATGTGATTTTTTTTATATTGTTTGGTATGTACAACTTACAAGACACAAGTGTTGTGCCTCGTGGCAAAATATTTTTGTTAAACTCTGCCATAATTGCCTGTTCTTGTTGCCGAGTGACCTGGCAGTTTGTATCTTTTGATAATGCACTTCCCTCTGCGTGGGAATGCTGCTGATTTCTCTGGTGTTACCAGATGAACACGACTCTGAGAGGGTTGGGTTAATACACAGAAATGTGCTTCCCCTTGTGGGTTTTGTAACTGATTTAGGGGTTTAAGTTTTGTTTTAGTTCTTGGGAGTTGTTTTTGGGTTTGTCTGGGTGGCTGAATGTTTTGTTTTGCCAGAGCCAGGAGAAAAGACAGGGCTGGTGCTTGCATTGCAGAATTGTGGCATTTGGCCTTCTGTGCCAGTAGGGATGAATTTGTCCTTTTGGCTCACTCTCAGCTGATATTGTCCTACCCCTTCCTACGCCCTGTCAGCTGCCTGTCCTTCCCAAGGGAGCCAGGAGCTAGTTACCTACAGAGACTGATTCAGGCAAACATGTAAGCACATGCTTCAATCCTGCTGATGTCAGTGAGGCTTCAGCATGTTGTTAAAGTTAATCATATGCTTGAGGCTTTGCTGAAGTGTGGCTGAGATGCAGGCGCTGTCCGCCACATGTGCTCTCGGAAGGCTTGGAAGTCTCCCTGGTGTTGTCACATTTACAAGCTACTATCAGCAGGAAGCATACTGGACATGTGTAATACATCCTTCTGTGCTCAGGGGGAAGGCTCTGCAGGGAGAAGGGATGTGAAATACCCACCCACTGTGTAAATGTGGCCAGATCCCTGCTAGAAATGGGTGACTGTAATGAAAGGAGGACTGACAAGGGGCATAAATAATTCCTGCACCTTCACAACTTTCCTTGCTCACCTTATGATTTGCAAAATATGTGTGAGCTTTGTTGCTATGGAGCCTTTTCTTATTTTGTGAAAAATTACAACTGTATTTTCATGTCCCTTGTGCTTGGAATTGGTTGATAGGCTTTAAGCAAAGATTTGTCTCATGCACTTGCATCATACCTTCAACTTAACATGCATGGTAAACTGTATGCAAACAGGATATGGAGCTGAAACCCAGATAGAATACTCATAGAATTTTTTACCTACTTTTTTTTACAGTAGTGTATTTGAGGTAAGAGTCTGACCATAGGTGCATACTAAACTATTGTTGCATTCTAATCAAGTAGGATACCAAGAGGATACAAAGTTGGGTGGGTTTTTTTAATTTTTTCTTAGTGTGTTGGGATATATATGCAAGCTTTTATTTCTGAGGGTGTCTGAAAACATTTTCCAGCAGTATTTGGCATTGTTGCAAAACAAAATCCCAAGTGCCTGTGTCCAAATAGTTACAGTGGGGGCTTTTTAGCCAGTGGCTTGTTAGTGAATGTAGTTAAACTGATTGCAAGATACCAGGGCTCTCTGTAAGTCCATGCATTGTTTGTGGAGAGCAGACATCAGAAGCTGCAGTGCCAGGAACTGGATTCCTTTAAAGGAGACCTTCTGGGAGCTCCTGACTTTATCCACTCCAGCAATTCAACTCTGTGGTATCAAAGCCTGGCATTAGGTTTCCCTTAAGTGCTCGGATGCTCCTCTCCTTTCCCAACAAAATCACATAGTGCTTACTCCTAAGTTAGTACTGACTTATGTGGAAAAACAGTGACTTTCATGCTTTTTATGTGTGAAATTGAAGAGGAATTAGCAAAGAAATAGCTGGAAGAGGGAAAACTTGCTGGAAGTGGGAAAGCAAGCATTTTGTTCTGCATGGTTACTCATTCACAGATTTTTCAGGATGAATTTTTTTAAAATTGACCACATTGTGGATTGCCATTCTTTTTGGAATATGTTTTATTATTATTATTAAATGCAGAGAATGGCCTGAAGCAAATGGAGCATTTGAACAGCTTTTCTTCTGTAAATGAGGCACTGATACAGAAGTCAGGATCTCAGGTTATTTCACCATCCTGCCTGGTCCTTGCCTGCATGTATTATTGGTGTTGTGTGAAGTGTCTGAGATCTCCTTTAGAGAATACCAAAAGTGAAGTGGGTGAGTTTTGTTGTTTCCAGGGTATACAAGTGTCTTGTGCCATTCCTGTTTCGGGGAGGTAGCTGTCAGCATGAGGGAAAGATTAATGTTAGTAGTGTGGTTGTGGGTGAATTACCCTTTGTAGATGATCTCTTCTGGTCACTGTTCATTGCTGCTATCTTACAAGTCAATTAAAAACCTTTCTGGTAAATATTTTGTACTCCGGACAGGGAGACATTTTTGCCCTAGTGAGAACTGAGATAAACTTCCAGATGTTCCTGGTTCATGCATTATTCATACTAGCTTCTTAAAAATAATGAAAGCTTGCCTTCTGTGGAGGCTTTGATAGAGTTATATCCATGGGTTGCCTTAGTTGAATAGAAATCCCTGAGTTTGATACCATCACAGTGTGTGAAAGAAGAGAATGAGGTGAATCCAGCACTTGTGGCTTCAGTCTAAGCGATAGGAGACCTGTGGTTTGAGTTATTTTCATTTTTGTGGTTTGCCTGAGACAGATTTCCTAGTGCTGGTTGCAAAGTATAGACTTCAGAGAACCCCAGGTAGTTCAGTTCAGGAGGAGTTAGAGAACCAGTGCTGAGCACCTGAACATCCTGCATCACCAGGAACGAGGAGATGCCTTGAAAGGCTGTATTAATGCTCCTGGGCTCAGGGCTAGGGACTGTCTGGGGCTTGCTGGGAGATCCTTAACTTTAGGATTTGTGAAAATTGAGGTGTTGGATTTAAGTCTACCCACTGGGGCATCTTTGTTTGCTCAGGATTTACCCTCCCTTATAAGTAAACCCTGAGTACAGGGGAGTGAGAGAAAATGAGAAAAATCATCCTCCATCTCTTGTATTGTAACAAGAACATGAGGAGCAAAAGGTGTGTTATTTGTGGCCAGGAAGAGTGCAACCAAGAGGAAGCTTCATTTTGTTGCCTGGCAATTAGCACAGACGCTTGAAAAAAAAGAAAACCTGTCTTCCCATCCTGTTCTTTTTTATCCAATTACTGCAGAATGTAAAATGAATGAATTCTCATGGGAGGAGAGACCAGATTTGGGTCTTTACTCTTTGAACTAGCTGTCCTACCTGCTGGAGAAGAACGAAAGTTGTCAGTTTACCTTCCCTTGATGCAAGGATGGAGTTGAATTTAAGATCTCCCTTGCTTTGTGTGACTGCTTTACAGTATGGGCTAGTTGCAAAAGGTAACTGCTACTGCTGCTTCCACTTGTTCTTCCTCCCATTTTGTATAGTGATCCCAGTTAGATGCTCTGAGAGTGCAGCTGCCTGGTCAGGGACACCCTAAAGCCTGTTTGTGTCTGTAGCCTGGATTTGGTCACAGTATAGTCTAGTTGGGAAATGGCAGGACACCCCTATGTAGCCATGGGTGTCTCAGTCTGGGCACCAGAGCACTTGGCAGGTGAGATACTAAAAGAGATAGATTTTGTATAAGTCTAAGCTAGTGGATTTAGGTTCTTTGACAGTGTCTGGAGAGATGTCATCCTCCTGCTTCTCCTGGGATGGGAGTGCCCGTCTGTCTTGGGTGACAGATGGTTTATTTCAAACTAGCCACAGCTTTGACACGGTTACCTTAGGGAGGATGGCCATCTTGCCACTGGCTGGAACAAAGATGTCACTGGAGGCAAAGGATGTGAATTCTCGGAGTCAGTTGCCTCTCAATAGAGCCTCCTCCAGATCTGTTAATGAACATCCCCAAGCATTCCCTGGCAGTCCTTCCTAGCACACACCAGGGGTGTTGGCTGTCAGGTGTGACCCCAATAACATAAGGTTTTGCTCTGCTTTCGTTTCAGGTCGTCAGAGCTGCTGAAGAAGCTGCTTCCACCCTGGCGAGTTCAATCCACCCTGAGCAGTGCATCAAGGTGCTTTGCCCCATCATTCAGACTGCAGATTATCCAATTAATTTAGCTGCCATCAAAATGCAGACGAAAGTCATCGAGAGAATTTCCAAGGAATCGTTGCATCAGCTCCTACCCGATATCATTCCTGGGTTGTTACAGGTACAGAATCCCACGTCACTGCTCCTGAGCACAAACTACCATTGACTAATTTGTGACCTAAGAGAGGATGATGAACCCTCTGGGGCCAGATTTAAAATTTAAAAATGTATTAAAATTTTTATATTTGAGGTTTTGATGTTTTTAGTGTTAAGGAAAAGAAAACTCAGGTTCCTATGTGTATGGTCCACAGTTAGGTGCCTCGGCCTGAGTCCTAAATAAGCCAGTAGCAGCCTTGTAATAAATTTGAGAGTAGGAGTTAGCCACATCTTTTGCTGTCTCTGTACATCTTGTAGTCCCCTTTAATTCTGCTGAGCTGTTCTGTACTTTGATGGTACTTTGCAGTTGAATTTGAATCCCAGCAGGCAGGCTGCTCCTTTTCTCTTTCCTCTCTGAAATCAGGACCAAACTGCTCAGTGACTTCATTCAGCCTCTTTCATAACCCTCTCAGGCTGGGTGGGGACCTGCATTTTTGACACTGCTAAGACTTAGTTTTACATAGTGAATTTAGTTTTGAGCACTGGCTGTACCAGTGTTGTCTTCTGGTCCCCTGGATAAGCAGCTGGCTGTTGGGAGGAAGCTGCAAGCAAGAGGAAAATAAAGAAAGTAGCAGTGAGGGGGGAAAGAGAATGCGTATTTATGGGGGGGGAGATTGTGACAGAAACAAATCAATCAGTGTGAAAGGGGAGACGTTTTTGGGTGGGTAAAACTTCTGTGGAGAACTGGGATAAAAAAGCCTTCTCATTGTGAGCATAAAATGCTGGAAGGACAAGAGCAAAGTCAGAAATGCCCCTTATGCATTCATCCCAACTTCATAGTGTCAGCTCTTGCAATTCTTTTCTTAATTCTCAACTTCTGGGAATTGGACAATTCTGTATTGATCTAAACTTTTGTTGTAAAATGGTTTTAGCCATAATTGTTGGAGACAACACCATGAACAGTGAAGCTTTGCTGCACTGGAAAAGTTTGGGAGCAGCAAAATGCTGTTATATTTGTCTTCCTAAATTGCTTCCATGTCTTCAAATGGTTCTTGTTTCAGAGCCTAGTTTGCTAGTGGTATTTCTTTACCTTAGAAACTCATAGTGATTGAAGGACTCTACTCCTTACATTTGGGAAGTATTTGGGATCCTGGCTGAAGAACTGTGTGTGGAGAGTATCAGCTTTATTCTTGTTTACCATGCTGAGGGTACTGGCAGAGTGGTGAAGAGGCCAGGAGTGCCAGACAGCAGCAGTGTGAGCACAAGTGTGCAGCTCAACAGCCTGGAGTGAGATCCCCATGAACAGATGGGGAACTCCAGGAAAAAGGAGGGCTTGGCAGGAGAGAGTTGTGGTGCTTACCCTGGTCCTGATGAGGAGCCCTGGCTCCCTTGGATGAAGCTGGGCTGCAAGGGACTCTCCCATGCGCTGCCCCTCGATACCCTCAGGCAACAGAGAGCTTTGAGCCAGGATCATCTCCTGGGTGAATGCTCTAACCAGTGAGCCAGGTCATTAAATGCCAGGAGAAGAAGCAGCTGCTGCCTTGCAGCAAGTTGGCAGATGGAGAGGTGGGGTGACAGTCCCACTGTCACATACAGAGCAGGCTCTGCCAGCCCTCTCAGGCCTCTGCACTACATGGATCTGCGTGCCCCCATGGGAGCAATTTGGGATGCACATATAAGAAAAATCCCAGGTCCATAGGGAGACATGAGGTCAAGCAGTGGCAACTGATGGGTTTGGGAGCTTTTGGGTTGGAACCCATGGAGAGCCCCCTGCTTCCCAGCTGTCCTCCCAGCAGTGGATTGTGTCTCCATGGCTGGGTATTGTGTTCCTTTGCTGTGGGCCTGGGTTCAGCCTTTTCTTCACCTTGATTCTCAATAGCTTGGTGTTTCTCTGCGTTCTTCTACTTTTCTAGCTCAGTGATCTGTGGGATTGTGGACTCTCATTTTGGGCTGTAGTTTGGCCCTGCTGTTAGAACAGCCCCAGCTGAGCTGCATCCCTCCTCTGGCTTTCCTGGCAGAGGTTGTCTGGCATCTGGAGGAGCCAGCATCCCACAGGCTAAAGTGATGTCTGTGTTTCTCATGGGATGGCATGGCTGCCGAGTGATGAATCTTCGCCTGAGCTGGGGATTGATGTCACCAGCTGCTCAGTGACCTGGTGGCTCTCCTCAAGCTGCCAGAGATCAGCACATATACAGGGGTCTTTCAGCATGTTCTTTCCTGTGGTATTTTCTACCTAATAGGCAGGCTCCTCTCCAAGAAGCCCTCACCATCCAGGATAGTACATGGTCATCTGAACCGAATACAGGAGTGTGGATATCTGGTAGATTCCCAAGCTCATGTTAGGATACTGTGTGTTGTTATTTAATGCTATAAATAACAAGATGTTAATAACTTATAACATGACAGTAATAAGTACTAACAGAAGGAGCAGATAGTACATACTGAGTGTTTGTATCGTCTTGCTGTTCAAATATTCAGGTTGCAAACTGTTATGTTAAAGGGGCCCTTTCTCTTCATCTGTTAGGTCAACCAATTTGCAAAATGTAGATCAGCTCTGTAGTTTATTGCACAAGAAGGATATTGGGAAGTGCTGTTTGTCTTCTGACCCTTTTTTCTTGTTTCCTAGGGTTATGATAACACGGAGAGCAGTGTCCGTAAAGCCAGTGTGTTTTGCCTTGTGGCTATTTATTCAGTAATTGGAGAAGAACTGAAACCTCATCTCGCACAGCTCACAGGAAGCAAGGTACAAGAGTAATGTGGCTCTGGTGTTGTGATACTACAAGCCATTATTAGCAGCAGGACCAGTGGCTTCACTGCAGCTCTGGGTCAAGTTATCTGTACTCTGTTAAATCCTATCTCACCCTGACAAATACCAGTAGAGCAGCACAACAGTTGCTCAGCAGTGTGAGCATTTGAAATGTCACTGAGAAAATTATGATGGGGTTCAGAGGTTGGTTTCATGATGCATTTGATCCTGTGTAACTGCAAGCTGCCACTGGGCAGGTCCTTCCCACTCCAGCCACGTTTGCCTTGCCCCTTTCATGGTGCATCCAGAGGTGACTGTGCAGTGAGATGAATCAGCTGGTTGCTCTGGCTGAAAACCAGATCTGCAATACAAATCAAATACCTTTCAGTCTGCCCTGTGGCTGCACAGGTAACTTGGTGCAGAGAGTGATGGGAATGCATGGCTGGGATGGTGAGAGAGCAGGTCCTCTCAGCAGCAGGTTCTGATTAGGGCTGGTAGACATGCAGGTAAAGCTTCATTCTTAATAGCACAGTGCATGGGTCTAACTTTCTTTCTGGTAGAAAAGCAAACTCAAGTGACCCTTCAAAGGACATAGTTCCCTGGAGTCAGGCTAGCTGGAAAACTGAAATTCTGACCTGGTGCTGCAAGTGGAACCAAGCCCTTAATTCAGCTCTGTCTTTGAGAGAGGAGCTGGCCTTTAGTGTTGAAGCAGGCAGTGTTTAATATTTTCAGAGCTGCTGAAGAAGCTATCACAATTTTTTTTTTCTCCTGTCTGAAGTCATCATTTGCAAGATTTTTATGCAATTTTAAGATGAATTCTGCCTTTTTTGTTTCTGAATTAGATCTCTGCATGTGAATAGCTACATAGTTCAGAGGGCTTTGTTCTGTCATGTTGAAGCAATAATTTCTTTCACTGATAGGAAGTGTGATGTAAGCCAAAACAACCTGAGACTGAGACACTTGGGTTTTATTTTTGTGTTGTCTTGTCCTTAAATAAATTGCTTGTACCTCCAAATTGCTCTGGAAAGAGACAGCTATGGGTACTAAGGTTTCCCTTATTATATTTGGGCTGTTAGGAAATTCCCCTGTAAAATGTTGTAGAGGCTTTATTATGCCAGTATCCTCCACCATATAACTTACTATAAACATGTGAGTAATTCATCTGGATTTACACAGATTGCCTGCATATTTAAAGTTAAATGTGAGCGTGAGTCATTTCAGGATCTGAGTTAAGGTGGCAAGGCAAAAAAAGAAAACAAACCCATGCAAAGGATGTATATAGTCATAACAATTGCAGTTTTACTAGCTGTACCAAGTTAGTGAAGATGCAGTGTCACTGACAGTGAACATTTTATAGAGCACAGAGAGTTCAGGGTGTTTCCTAGGAGGGACCTATGCCTCTTGGATGACCAATGTGCCTGCAGTCCTACTGACCTCTGTGGGAATCCTGCTTGACCTCGTCAGGCTGCAGGATTGAGGTCTGTGAACTGGTGGCTGCTGAAGTGAAATGCAAGAGGTTTTTCTAAATCCCATTAAACGTGTCTGTAACTTCCGTGGGACTGGGCACACCCCCCTGCTTCTGCTCTGAAATATGGTCAGCTTTGCTTCTGCTGTTCCTCCAGAGTGCCCAGTGTCAGCTCACTCAAACTGAGCTCACCACAGAATGTGAGATACTAGATTTGCAGTCAACTTCTACCCATCTGTTTTTCCAGACATCTCGTCCTGATGTTTGTTTGTTTCTTTCAGATGAAGCTACTAAACTTGTATATAAAGAGGGCCCAGACCACCAACAGCAACAGCAGTTCCTCTTCAGATGTTTCAACGCACAGTTAATGGAGATATGTGGACATATGTGTAGACTTAGAAGCAATCAACGGTGCCTCTCAGAGACCTTTCTGCTACTCTTCACTGGTGTGCTCCATCAGCTTAAGGAGGCCATGCAGATATTTATTGCAATCAGTATTTTAGTCCCTTAAAAGCTTTTATGTAGAAATTTACTGGTATTGAATGTAAAGAAAGCAAGGTCTGTGTTGCAGTCTTCATTAAAAGTGAGCAACAGGAAGCCATACTTAAACATATTTGTATAGCCTGCTGAAATCTCAGAAATATGTTTAGGTTAGCATTCTAACACTGAGTCCAAGAACCTGGACACATGAAAAGTCAAACAAATCTTGTTGGTTTAGTTCATACCCAGTTTTGGTTTCTGTGTGCTAGTTACCTGCTCCCTCCCTGCAGCCATTCTGGCTAGTTTCTCCTCTTCTTACAAGTCTTGTGTTCCTGTTTTGTACTCCCTGTTGGATCTTGCCTGACTTGCAGGGCTCTCCATGGGGAGATCTTTGCAGATGTGGCTGTGATTCCAGCCTCAGATGCTTTATACTGAGAGATACCAAGTGAGTAATGGAAAAGTAGGTTCTTTTTAAACATCTGAGTTTTTGTACATAGTTCTGACAGACCCTGGATGGGCTGATCTATCTCTAACTGCTCTCCAGCCAGCTGTGCTGTGCATAACAGCTGGAATTTTGCTCCTTTCATTGACTGTGTAAATATTTCTCCCCTCTCAACCCATTTGGCTCTTTCATATGCTCAAAAGACTCTCCAGGTTACTTGTTACTCCCCAAAGGGAACCTGAGACCCAATTCTGGGACAGATGTCTGCAAATAGGATGGTGGAGTTAGGTGGGTGGGGGTTGGGTTAGGCTCTGAGTGTGTCTGTGGGTGGGCAGTGGGAGCTGGCAGAGCTGTACCTCAGTGCCAGATGTTGTTTTTTTTTTAAAGTCTGTAGCATCAAAGGGCTGATCTGCTGCTCTGACTGACCCACTGGTGCTGGGTGGTGAGTAGCTCTGTCCCCACAACTCCTTTGTGCTTTGGGCAAAATGTTGATCCCAGAGAACAGAAAGGGTGTCTGAATCTGAACAGAAATACCACATGGAAGCATTGCTGAGCCAGCTGGGACGGTGCTGGTTGCCTGCCACAGCCCCTCCTGTGCCTGAACACCTTGCAGTGCTGTTAACTGCCTTGAGAAACTTCCTCCTTCCTGGCCATCCCCACGCTCAGGCCTGCTGGGTGCTCTGGGTGAGGGTGCAGCAGGGCAAATCCTCTTGCAGCCTGATGACACAGACCAGGTCAGAGGCAAACCAGCAGCACTGCCCTTTCCCAAATGGAGAACCTTCCGGTTGCAAAGGGGGAGCTCCCCTGGCTCTGCCTGTAATTAGGGAAAGCAGGAGGTTGCTAATCAGTGCTGCATTTGGCCCTGGGCTGGGTCCTGGCTGGTCCACCCCAAACCTGCAGTAGATCAGAATTGGGGTTTTGCCCTCAGTGCCAGTGCAAGAGGATGCTGAACCTGCAGCTTATGGCTGCAGCTATGGTGATGGATGAATGTTCCCTGGCTGCTCTCAGTGCTTTGGAGTCTCTCAGCTTCCTTCATTTCCACTTTGGGGAGCTGAAGGGGCACCTTGGGAGCATACTGGGAACATGAGACTTTCCATTACTGCAGCAGAGGAGGGTAAAGTCCCTTCCATCAGTTCATCCCTCTGTGTCTCAGCCTCATCCCTGAAGAGCTATGCTGGGAGCTGATGCTTGGTGCCAGCTCCTCCCAGTCCTCATCTCTGTAGGGATTGGGCTGGTGGGGACATGTGGTATTGAGCTGCACAGTTTGTTGATCCCTTTCCCTGCTCTCATAAGAGCAGAGGAGGTGATATGCCCCTGATTTATACATGCCCAGGCTTTTGCTGGCTGCAGGGCTAGTTCCCTCATCTTTCCCAACAATTAATACTATGGCAGGAGAAACTGCAGTCCTGATGTGTGGGATTCTCACAGGGTCACTCTGCAGGCTCAGAAAAGCCATCCTCACTAAAAGGAGGATTGGCTGCTCCATGGACTGTATCTCCCTTTCTGTGGACCATTTCTTTTCAACATCTTTCAGTATGCTTGTTAGAATGCTCTTTTTTAATTTTTTTGAATGATTCAAATTCTATTATAACACAAATTTATTTTTCCTTTTGAGGAAATACTCAGCTGACTTGTTGGCAGCAGTTAGCTGTCTTGTTTGAAGTTTTAGTAGTAGTGGGTTAAGTTTTTTTGGGGTGTGTGGGTTTATTTTTTATTTTTAAGTTTGTACTCTTAACTGCTTAGTATTTATGCCTCTCTTTCTCCCCATCTCAGTTCAGCATTTTCTATTCCAGTCCTGGGGTTCAGAAGGTCAGCACAGCTGACCAGGTGGTGATTAGTCCCTCCCAGCTGTGATGGAGCTTGGTCCATCATCATTTGCTGTTTGTTGGGTTTGGGTTTTGGTTTTTTTTCTTTTCCTTTGAATGACACACTGTAGCAAATCTCCAGGAATCGAATTCCTTTTCGAATGATTTTATGTATTTTATAAAATCCTGTTAGCATGCACTGAGAGTGAACGCACTGTAACGTCCCTGGCCCGGCCCCTCGGTGGGAGCTCCGAGCTCGCCCTGCTGCGGGCAGTGACCAGCCTGCGCCGCCCCGTGTCACTGGCACCCCTGGGGCTGCACGTGGTAGAATCAGGCCTTACTTTCTGAATCAGATTCAGTTCTGTTTGTCAACAGATGCTCATTAATGTGCTACTTAATTTCCTTACGTGAGTCAGTCGAGGACTGTTCATCCTTTGAGTACTCTAGAAGTGTGTTATACCTGTATACAGTAGAGAGCATTCTGCTTTAGGTATTTATAAACCATTGCGTATAATGTACATAGTAAGGTTGTTTAGTATGTTGAACATGACCCCCGTTTTTATTTTGTGTTTCCTTTGAAGTACTCAAAGGGCTAGCTCTGAATGTCACCTCTCTGATCTCCAGTTTTGACTTCAACAAGCTGTACAATCATTTTGTTTTCTCTTCAGCAAGCATAAAGGTCTCTCTGGCTACAAATCACAGTGTCCACGCACGCTTGCAGAGGAAGGTCTGCATGCTGCAGTGCCTCACCGCACCGGTGAAGCTTGTGTTCACGTTCTCCTGGCAGTAGCCACCTACTGCAGCTGCCTTTTCTTTTTTTTCTTGCTGCCCATTATGCAGGGCTTCAATTTTTCATACCTTTAAAAAAAAAAAAAAAAAAAAAANGTTTTTAATTTTTAAAAAAAAAAAAAAAAAAAAAAAAAAAAAAAAAAAGTGAGAAGAAAAAAAAAAAACAAAAAAAAAGGAAAAAAAGTGTATTTTCTTTGCCCACCATGCTTTAAAAAATCTGAATGGGAGAAAACTCTCAGCAGACAGCAGCTCTTGGCTGCGAGGTTGCCGAAATCTCAGATGTGGATGTTTTTTCTGCCGCTGGCTGCACCAGTGCTCCGTGGGCATGGGCAAATACAGGCTCCATCCGCCCCACAGGTCTACGTACTGTAGTTCTCATGTAGTTCAGAAATATCGAGGCATGTGGCTTTCTTAAGGTACACTATGTGTGCTTGCCTGGATTACAATACAATACAAGACTGTCTTTTTAATTGCTTATTACTAGCTTACCAATAACCTGTATAAGTAATGTAACTTGCATCTTTGTCATCCAAACCTTTTCTCCCCACCCCTTTATTTATCAAGCATAATATTACATATTAAGGGACAGAAACCTAGACCTTTGTAGTATACAGCAGGACGTTGCTAACAATGTTTTAAATGGGAAGTGAAAAACGCTCTGAAAAATGCCAGCCATGAGAAATGACTTTGTTGGCACCGTGTTCATGCGCATGTATTTTTTTCTATTTTTTCCGCTTTTGTCATGTTACATCCATATCTGTATTTATATCTTATTTGTTTCACTTTTGAGTGTATCATGGCAATTGTACAGATGTTTTTTGTTAACATTTACGTGATAGAATTTGCTAAAAAAAAAAAAATTAAAATAAAACCTTTTGAGTTTGCCCTAGAATAAGTGCAAGTTGGGTGTCTTCTTGGGGGAGAGTGGCTTCTCACTCCACTCTGTGATTGTAAATGATTTGGTTTTATTCCTGCCTTGAACTTCTATGTTTCCATGTATTAGAGGGCACGTGGTGGGCTGGCTGTTTCCTGTAGGCACCAGTTTACCAGTGCCAGTTCGACCAGCAGGCAGCTGATTTTTGGGTGCTTGTCTTTTGGGAAGTCATGATCTTAGGGGATACTTGTGATGTTACAAATTGGGGAGCCATATGCTGTTGGGGGAAGTGAAGGGGTCCTGGGAACTGCACAGGTCTCTGTGCCTGGTACTGAATAAAGGAGAAAGATGATTGTTTCCCTGTACTCAGCACTTGTGAAGCTTCTGGAACGTAAATACTACAAGGAGTGGCTGAGGGATCTGGGGGTGTTTAGCCTGGAGAAAAAGGCTCAGGGAAGACCTTATTGCTCTCTACAACCAACTGAAAGGGGTTGTAGTGAGATGTTCTCTTGTCCAAAGTAACAAGCGATAGGACAAGGGCCTCAGGTTGCACCAAGGGAGGTTTAGATTAGATATTGGGAAAAACGTTTTCATGGAAACGGTTGTCAAGCATTGGAACAGGCTGCCCAGGGAAGTGGCTGAGTCATGATCCCTGAAGGTATCTAAAAGACATGGATGTGTCACTTATGGACATGGTTTTGTGGTGTACTTGTCAGTGCTGGGTTAACAGTTGGACTTGATGATCTTAGGGATCTTTTCCAACCTGAATGATTCTATGGATTCTGATGTGTTCTTTAGGGATGAGACTGCAGCGCATTGACAAGGGAGTGCTTATTTATTGAACCACCTGGAAGTATCTGTTCCTTGTAGCTCCTTTGTCACTAAGTCCCTTATTGTCCTCAGCCACCTGCTTGCTTCACAGATGGAGAATGAGGAGTGGCTGTAATCCTTGGCTCAGAGGGTTTTGCTGGACTCCCCTACAGTAGACCAGAGTTGCTGCCAGCCATTAAAGGTAGTTAGCAGATTCCTGGCAAGTGTGAAGGTTTGCTCCAGGCACATGCAGCCTGTTCTCAGTTTATTTCTCTGTCCTGAAGAGTCTGAGCTGCTTCTGACTTCTTCACAGCACAACTCTGCAATCCCCCTCAAATGATTTTGTGACCCTCCTCCCTCCCACTGAGGGATGAGCCAAGGTGCAGCTCAGGGCATGTCAGCAGAGTTGCACTCCTGGACCAGGTGTCTTATCTCAATTTACTCCAGTTAAAGAATAAGATGTTTTGGGTAAAACCCCCTGAGAAAGTGCAGTTCAGTTGATCATTGGAACTTAAGCTAAATAATTCCATTGCTTCTGGTTGTGCAACTGAATTGCTTGCTTGTGCAACCCTCGTTTACCCTCCCCAAGCAAATACCGCACTCCCCTCTCTTCCCTTTACCAACCCAACACATTTTTTCCTTGTCTGCCTTTTCACGCACTTCCATGAAGTATGGAAAGGGCCCTCCCCAGTGACTGTGCGCCAGCCCTGGCAGGAGCCTGCTGGAGGAGGCTCAGTGCAGAAGTGCATGTAACACTGACCTCAGGGAGGAGAGGGCAGACCAGAAATTGCCATCCCCTGCTGTGATGGGAAAAATAAAGTCCTGCAAAGCTTTAGGGAAGCTGCTGGGGCAACAAGCACAACAGTCAACCTGAGCAGGACTCTTGCCGTCAGAGATTGGATGGTTTTGTGCTTGTTTAGGTCCAGAGAAAGGCCGTCACTCATGGTGATCCCCAGTCAGGGATCCATTTGTGGGTAACACAGGAATATAGCCAATATGTGGATGTAAAGTGGGCTGAAGAAGGTGATTTCAGTAGCAGGGTCAGTATCCAAGTGCCCAGCTGTGCATGGCTTTCGTCTGCCAGGACAATGACACCACTGCAGCTGCTGTGCCCCCCTTGACCTGCAGCACAGGAGATGCTTACATGTTTCAGGTTCTCCCTGGGGATCTGACTGCAGCCAAAGGTTTGGGAAATACTGGCCTGTTAATCCCAAGGCCCCCTGTGCAACATTGCTCTGCTCTCTATGCTGCTTTGTCATAACTTGGCATGTACCAAAACAGGCTCAGCAAAGCCATTGGTTTCCAAAAACAGCTATTTATATCCAAACTCCAGTGCCAGCTTGTGAACCAGGAGCCAGTGACTCTTCTCTCTGCAGGGCACAAGGCCAGTGGGAATGGGTGCTTGTCCCTTGGGGCAGGCAAGATGCACAGGGATGATACTCATGGGGTTAAATCCACAGAGGGACCTAGGGCTGGGGGGATCAGCAGGAGACAGTGCTGGGGTGCAGTGAAAAGGCAAGAGCTTGTTTGGGAGCAGCTGAGCGGGCAGTGGAGAGGACAGCAAGGGCAGTGTAAACCAGACCGAGCTAACACGGGGCTGGGGGGATTACAGAGTGCCAGGGAAGCTGCTCACAAACACATCAGGGACAAAGCAGCCCTCCAGAGCTGAGGGGTAATGAGTAATTAATGAGGAGAGGGATGACATTCATAATGACTCAAAAATGTCCAAGATAATGAACTCCTTTTCTTTAAATCCACCTTTAACAAGAAAGCTAAGGGAAAGGATTTAGATCAATTAAGAAGTAAAGAAAAGCAGTCTTGTAAAAATAGCTATTGACACAAGCAGGCGGGAGAACAGCTGGAAAGTCTTTCCATGGCGGTGTATAAAACAACTGTGTATGGCATAAAGACACCCATAAGTGACAGCAGGTAGAGCAGCAGACAAAGGGGAGCTTCAGAATGCATTTAACAAACACTGTGGATGTAGCAGGGGGCTGCTGACAGTGTCTGTCTGTCTGTCTTCTTGCTGATGAGCTCTGGGGAGACCGCGGTGGGGAGCAGCAGGAGGTAGGGACCACAATGCAGTCCTGCATGAGCATCAGCAGCCACTGCTGGGCAATGGATATGCAGTGACCCTCAAAGCAATGGCCCCCATTACTTTCAGACCTACCAAAACTCAGGGGAGACAAAAGAGGCTGGAAACACTGAAGCTGCTCCTAAAGTGGGTTGATTACCTCACTATTAGAAGAAATATTTTTGTCTCTCTCTGTCTGCCAAGCAGCAGGACACTGGGATATTCTTTGTCCTGGTGACCCATCTCCTTATGTCCCATAACCCCATCTCCCTCCCTTGATGAGGAATAACCCCTGTAAGTTCCACTGTGCCTGGACCTGTCTCCTGTCCCCTCTGCCGGTGCCCTGGAGCAGGGTCTCTCCTGCTTCCCCTGTGCCAAAATCCTCCCTCATGGCACAGGCTGGGGCTGGCTCAGCATCTCTGGGTGGGCTGGTGCTTGGGGCCAGAAGGGTTAAATGGATGGCTCTGTCACAGGGGCAGTTTCTTGGCTGCCGGTCTATAAATAGGAGCTGGGTTTCTAATCTGCCTGCCACTCATTTCCACTCCCTGCCAGTTTTTTCCTGCTTTTTCCTGCAAGGAGGTACCTGAAACTGCTACAGTTTGCAGCCTCACAGACACTGCTGAGAGAGGGAGAGGAGCAGCCGAGTCCTGCCAGGTGAGACTCATCTGTGAGTTCTTCTCTAACCCATCCTGGTTAAAACACGTACAGAAAACAAAACAAAACAAACAAAAACCCGAAAACCTCACCAAGCCCTGCCCTTGCAGGAGATCCACAGTCCTGGTCTGTGCTGAGTCCCCAGCCCAGTTTGACTCCCTGCTTTGCCCCTCCAGAGCTGCCTCAGAGCCGTCCCCTTTTTGGGATAGGTGGTTCAAGTGCTGTAAGCTGATGTAGAAGACCCAGTTCTGCACCCTGGGTGAAAAATCCCACTGGAGACAGAGCCGGGAGTGAGGGCTGACAGCATTTTTGGTCTCTTGGCAAGTCTCCCATCTGCTGGCTACCCCTGAGCCTGCATCCCCTGCCCTATCTCCTCTATCTCTCCCACAGCACAGACAACTCCATCCCTGCTGAGCAACAGGCTGTAAATCCTTGTGAAGGGTGTGAGGACTTGCTGGAAGAAGGGACTGGGGGTTTGCAGAGAAGGTCTGTGAATAAAAGACAGCCTCTCACTGGGACAGAGAAGACATGGACAGATTGGAGGGCGGCCAGAGATTAGCAAGGAGATGAGGGCTCCCAGCAAGCTGGACCTGGGTTGGATAACAGGCAAAAGAAGGGGCCCAGGGAGACATGAGTGCAGCCCTCAAATATGCATGAGGCAAAAGCAGAGAGGGTATAATCTCTTCTCTGCAGATGGGGCAAGACATCTTGGGCTATTCAAGAAAAATTTAGATGAGGAAGACTTGTTAATAGTCAGAGTAATAATGTTAACTTGTTTCCAGGCCTAATTTGAGCAAGCATATGAAGGGGAAAGTACCTCTTAAAAATGAGCCAGTGCATGAATCCTTCTGTTGCCTTGACCTGTTGCATGTTGGTCCACTTAACCTGAAAACTCAGCTTGGACAAGCTCCTCTGTTGATGGACAATGGATAGACTTGAGCCAAACTGGCCAAAAAGTGTTTCAGTGCATGGCTCCTTCTGAGCAGTGTCCACACAGCCAGGTCAGGTGTATGTCCAATGGCCCTTTCCCTGTGTGCCCACCTCGAGGTTCAGTGCTGCCAGCAGACACCTTCCAAGGCTGCTGACTCACCAAAATGGAAATGTTCTACCAAAAAACATTGAGTTTGATAAAATTGCTAATGGGATCCTGCTGGATTCCCTGACAGCTTGGCTCTGCACCCTGCATTTGGAGCAGCTGCTGGGAGGGAGGTTGGCCCTTGCAGCTGAGGAAGAGTGATGCTTGGGGTTCCCAAGCATGATGGCACTGCTGAGGCTCTGGATGGGCTGTGCCAAGCCAGGACACCCTGGTGGCATCTACAGCCCTGCAACCCCCAGCACTCTGCCTTGCAGCTGCCCCTAGTGCTTCTTGTGCCACAGGTTCTCTTTCATGGAACATATCTTGTTTCAGACTCCAAACTAACCTTTTTACCTCAAAATACTGATTTGTAAATTTTTTTTATTTATTTTAAGAGTGACAATTCAGCCTCTTGACCAGCTTCAACTCTGCCTTGCAGACTGGCCTGAGCTAAGGATGCTGGTGCTGCAAACAGTTCAGTAGTTTGCCCCCATCTGCACCCCAGCCCTTCTTGCCCTGGCAGGGTGGGGAGCACCGACCCAGAGTGACAGCGGTAGTAATTTAGTCCCATCTTGCAACAGAGCAGCTCTTCTGGCAAACAATAAGAAATAAATCGAGGTAGTTATTTCTCTCGTGGAGCCAACTCAGGTAAACAGAAAGGTCTGGTTGCTTTTGCATTCCATTTATGCTGAAGAAGCACCACCAGCTCAGCTTGGCTCACAGTAGGCTCAGCCTGCACTGTGCTCGTCTGAGCCCTCCCAGGCTCCCCAGACCTAGGGTTGAAGGTTTGGCCACCCTCTTCCTCTCTCAGCTGTGCTCTCTCAGCACTGTCATGGGTGTTTCTGGGACCATAAAGGGCTCCTGGTGCCTCTTCACATGTTGCTGGTCTGCCTTTACTCAACCCCAGTGAAAAAAGCATAATTAGGCACCTTATTCCCATTCCCCAGTGCTGCCTCCAACATCCCTGTGAAAACCTCAAACCAGGCACCTGGAGCAGGCTGCTCAATCACAGCTGGACCCAGGGCAATGCCCAGCTCCACTGCAGCTGAGATTGCCTCGTTCTCCAGAACCCCTTCTGGTATTTCCAGCAGCTGCTGCAATGGGGTCCCCTTTGCTGGGGGAGCACTTCTCCACTCAGGTGCTGCTAACATGTGACCTTGGCCATCACCATGCAGCCTGGGTGAGTTTCAGTTTCACAATTTGGGGGTGTTTGCAAGACTTTTGCTGTTCACTGGTTCCCACACTTCTTGTTGCAGCTCCCTGTTTCATCCCTGTCTGCAGGTGGTCCCCACTAAAGGACAGTGGTGGGATCTGTCTCTGGAAGTGTAATGCAGCTTGAGAAATCCCTGCAGGTTTTCCTTTCCAATGAGCTTCTTCGCCATGCCAGTAAGCCAAAACTGCTCCTGTCAGCTGGGGGCTGAGAGCCAGGAGATGGTATCCTTCCCTTCTTGCTGCTGAGAGAAGCCTGGGTCCTGCTCCTGGTGAGTCCTGGGTGTTCAGCAACAGGGGACAGATCCAGGCTTTCCTCTGGGACAAACCTTCATTAGGGGGAGGTGGGGACTGGACAGCCCTTTTTTTTGTTCTGAGTCAGCAGCTGAAATCCAGCCTGTGCCAGAGGGAATCGAATGCTTGGAGCAAGTGGGAGTGCTGGAAAGGGATGCCTGAAAGCAATCTCTGCTTAATCCCAGATACCTCTGCAGCCAGGGCAGAGGGCTTTGGCTCTCCAGTCAGTCCTCTGAGACCAGTCAGGGTCACTGTGGTGAAGGGATGGAATCTTCACTGTTGCTGGTTTAGAAAAGACAGTTCCCTGTGAGTCACCTGGGAAGCCAAGAGTTCCCTCTCCCTGCTCTGGGACATGGCTGCAGGTTGGAGCACTCCCTTGAGTGCAGCACTCCTAGGATGTGGGAATGTCCTCTCAGTAGCATTTTGCCCTGCAATTGTTACCAGCACGTGTCTTCTCACTCCGTTTTCTTTGGCTTTTGGAAATTGCCATGTTTTGGGCAAGTGCTAAACGTTAACTTAGATTTGTACTTAATAACTCGGTGCACAGGGAGGGGACACACTCAGTCCCCTTTCCCTGGCCTTGCCAAAGGTTTGGGGACGCCAAGGCAAGAGAGTCACTGAGTGCACACCATCATTCGTTGAGCACACACCTATGCTTGGCTGAAAGCATAGTCAGGTATCCACCAAGTGTTGCTTTCCTCCACCAAAAATCTTTGTTTTCCTTGATTAACATAACTAGGAGGACCTTACTGATTTGAAAGCAGAGTGAAAAGCCTTCTCAGCAGAGATCAAAGCCCTGCAGGGGACCAGTATGTACAGGAATGGCATTAACAACTAATCCCCTCTAATCCAAGATGACATCCTTATCGCAAGGGGGCATAAAATGCAATTAGACTTATATAGTGCTATCTCCAGAGCACTAAGCAAATATTAACCAATCCATCTTCCCAGCTCCTGTGGGGACAGCCCAGTTACCCAGGCTGTGCAGGTGAGGAAACCAAGGCATGGGATGGTGCTCTAGCAGGGTCCCCCTCAGGAGAAAGCCATGCAAACCATGCACCCAGAACAAAAAAAATCAGCAAAGCATTTATGATCACTGTGAGGTCTTTTGGGGAGGCACATCTTCCTCCACACTCCTGTTTCTCTGCACTTCCAGGATCCCTCCACAACTATTACATATCTGCAGGGAGTTAAAACACATGTTCATATATGGGCTTCCTCTACTGTTAAAACATGTTTAAATTATATCCAACCATTCCTTCAGCTCTGCTTGTGTTAGGGTTTGTTTCCTAAGCTTGTTTATGCCCCAGGTTCAGCCCATCTCACAGATGCTGCAGGGGGAGCATTGCTGTCCTCCCTTCCCTTGGCTCTCCGAGGTTAGTTGGCCCTAAGAGGGGCAGTGCAGCTGCTGGTCCCTGCCTGCATGGGGTGATGCCCCTTCCCTTTGAACCACAGCCAGTGTGCTGGCTTTATAGCCTGAGCTGAGGTCTCTGCCCTGGCGTACCTGGAGAGGGGCAGGGAGCTCTGCCTCAGGCCCTGCCTGCACGATGCCTTTCAATGGGCTGTGGTATTTTTTTCTTTAAAGTCTGATCCCTTTGAGCAGTAGGACCATTTACAACAGTGGGGGATGTGTTCCTCTTATCAGTGTTGGTTAGCATTGAGTGCCCTTGACAAGGAGCTGCTTGTGATGGAGGAAGACACTTATAAACAGCCACCGAGTTTCTCAAGGTCTTGGGATAAGATTATATTTCTTGGACTGGCAATGCTTTCTGCTTTAAAAACAGTTGGATATATCTGAGTGCGAAGTATAAATTCCTGGGTTTGACTCTGTCAAACCAGTCTCTAAAATCAAAGATATCCACCAAAAAGCTACTGGCATTTGTAGTTTAATAGGCTCCTCTTTGTTGGTGTTGTTCCCTTGACTTGAGGACATCATCCTTGAAGCTCTGTCACAACACACATTTATCAGAGGGCCTGGGAAGAGCTGTGTGGTGTAGGGTGAGGAGAGACAGTCAGTGTCCTCTGGGCTCTCCCCAGCTCTGGGTCACCTCTCTCCACTGCGAGCTGCTCCCCCACCCTGCAGGAACCAGTCAGTGAAGATTTTATTTTATTTCCCCCTAGACTATTGGAAGTGAATGAAACAAACCAGTGAAGGTTAGGACTCATGGGTTTGTTTGCTTTATTAATAAAGTTTTATACTTTCTGGAATAGAAAAGAAGATGCTGTCTGCAGAAAACATCAGCAAACTTTTCCAGGCATTAGGAATGAAGGAATGCCATTGAGACAGAAAGATGTGGAAGTGGTTCATGGAAAGCTGTTTAGCCACTGGTCTCTTTGGAGTTGAGACTATGCTATACCCTCAGTGGAAGTCATACCTCACTGGGCTGATGGCAGAATCCAGCCCCAGCCCTCCCTTGGCTTCTTCCCTTCCTCCTCCCTGCACCACCAGATGCATGGCCACACTGGGATTCAGATCCAAACTGAAGAAGCAAACTGAAGACCAAAAACAAGCCTTTTTTTTTTTTTTTCTCATGAAGAAAGCAGTTCCCAGAGGGAGCTGCCTGTTTCCTGGCATTGCTGGTGCAGGTGAGGGGAGAAGTGCAGCAAGTCCTGCAGTGGGTGGATGGAAGTGCACAGGGGGGCATTGCAGCTACCAGGGCAGGACTACGTCACCCCAGGACCCACAGTGGGACACCTCAGCTGCTGAGAAGTCAGTGCCACAGCAGTTTCACCCTGCTGAGGAGCTGCTGCTAACCCTGTGCTTACGATGGCCAAAATATCCCTATGCTAAGAGCTTGCCTTCTGACTGTGAGGCAGTTAAAGCCCCAGAATGCCCAAATGTTAGCACACTGCAGAGTAGGGAGCAATCTTTGTCCTTTTAGGCAGCTCACCTGACACTGCTTTTCTAGCTTTATAATGCCACCACTGAACTGCTGTACATGTGTGACTTGGCCAATGCATCCTCTAAAAACCATTGAAAATGTTCCCTTTCCTTGCCCGAGGGCCCCTGGCTCCAGAGTCACTGGGTTTCCTCCCTCTGCTTCTGGAGCTCAGGCTGCCCAGATTAAATCATGTATTGAAAAATTCCATAGCAGCTTCCGACCTCAATGAATAGCATATTCAAGGCCACTGGAAGGCTCTTGAATTATCTAGTTCAATGGTTTTCAACCATTAGTTCTATTTCCAGTAGAGATGGGAATCCCCAAAAAGTCACATTTACAGCCAGCTGACCTGCTAAGTGCAATCACTTTCCACAGGAGTGGAAATAACACCAGGAGCATCCCAGGCCCTTGCAGGGTCTCCAGGTCACTGGCTGATCCCTGCTGCAGCACGACCCCCTCATCCAGGAGAAGCCATGGGATTGCATCTGGCTGGCGTCGAAACCACCACAGGTGAGAGGCTGCAGAGGAACTCCTGTGGTCATGTTTATCCATGCCCTGCTGGGCTGAGCTGAGCTGGAACTGGCAGAGATACACATCAGGCTGGATCAGGCAAACAAGGGATGACCTACAGCAACAGACAACCTACATTTAGGTTGAAACAAAGCCTCAGACCATCAAAGGGGTGACAGCAGGAGAATAAAGGTTGGGACTGGAGCCTTAAGGCACGCAGTGAGAAAAGAAAGGGCAGAGTCAGCCCCGATGACCCACAGAGACAAAAGAAGGCAGTTGCTGTCAGCTTCAGGGTTCAAAAGGCACATCCCAAAGCAGTGAGTGACCTCCAGCCGTGGAAGGACCCAGGATGAGAACTGCAGAGCCGTGTCCCTTCCACTCTGTGTCACTGCAAATGATCCTGAGCAGACCCTGCATATACATGTTTTGGTGCCTGGATGATGGACAGGCACATTTCCTCTGGTTGGGAGTATGTGGGTATGTGGGTGTGAGTGAAAGTGGGTTTGCTTTTCAAATAAAATCCTCTTCCTGTCCTCCAAAATCTCATTTTGAGACTTGCTCTCTTACTATCAGCCAACATGTGAGTATTTCCTGCAGCCACTCTGCAGATTTCCCACTGTGAGTAAGGCTGATGCTCTGTCTTTACCCATGTCCTGTTGCTCCTATTTGGTTGTATTCAAACAGCCTGAGGTATTTTTGTTTTGGTTTTGGTTTTGGTTTGGTTTTAGTTTGTTTGGTTTTTTTACTCTGAGCTTGGAGATTTGGCATCTCTCAAGTATCTTCCTCGCTGATAAGGTTAGAAAAGTCCAAAAAGAAACCTGCAGGAAGAGGAACTCAAGAGTAATTTCTTTTATGCTTTTGAAGAAAAAAGCATAGGAGTAATCTATAATGATAAAATCAAAATGCTAGGGGCTCCAAATAAATGGAAACTATTGAAAAGCAGCTATGAAGATTAGATATAAATCTGACTGCTTGACACTACCAAGTAGATCATGTCATTTTGGGTTTATTCTATTTATTAATCATAAAAGTAACAATGCTGTCTCACCATTAATACTCTTGGTGACTGCTACTGCTCACACCAGATGTTTTGAGCTGGACACTGTTGGATGGGCTTAGCTTCCCCTTCAGTTTTACCACCTCCCTTCTGTTTGTGTTAAGTCCCTTACCCCAACAGAGATGTTTATAAACTGTGATCAAGTTTCTTAACCTTGTTTTGATAAATGAAAGCAGATGTTTGGCAGGATTCATCTGATTCATTTCCAGTGTTCATAGACAGTGGGATCGCACTGGCACGCTCCAGGGAGTCCAGGATGCTGTGCATCCTATCCTGAACAAATGTTTGCTTTAAGTCAAAGAATGCAGAGCTACACCTTGTAAGTAACTAAAAATACCACAACCTTATCCTCCTATTGCACACTAGCATTTATATTTTTTCATATCTTTAGTCTGTCTGCATTAACTTGTCTTCAGGACCACAAATTTCTTTTACAATTGGCCACCTGTGCCTATAGAACAAAACCCTTGATTGAATTATTCTGTGATAACACAGTTGTTTAGCTGATGCCTTATAAACAGACATGTCAGGAGTGGTTATTCTGTTATTCTGTTGCCTGTTGCCTGCTCAAGGTCAGCAAGGAGCAAGCCCACGTTGCATTTCAGTGTCAGAGGAACTCATGTCCTGGGATGAACCAGCAAAACACTTTTACGGACAGAATAATATGGCATTTATATGAACATGTGCAGAGGGTAGTAATTTTGCATCATGTAGAGATGGAAATGGAGATGGTTTGTGTGTTAAACTTTTTAATCTCAGTTAATTGATTGCCAGTTCATCTGAGCCAATTAATAGCTTTGGAGAAGCTGATGGGATGTCTGTCTTAGGATATAATTATTTCTGTAATTCCTTACTTGAGCTGAAAGTAAATGTTTGTTAATTGGCACTGATTGATTAAAGTAGAACAAAGGAAAACTTCCTCTGGAAGTCTGAGGCTTGTCTGTACTATGAAAGAGGGGAGTGCTTCTAGCATGAGATAAAATCCTGCTGAAGACAACAGTTTCTGCTCTGTGCAGTGAGCTTCAATTATATCCTCAGTGCCTGTTGTCTCTCTAGTCCAGCAGCTGTTCAACAATCAAACCTAAAGGAGGCAAGAAATAGATAATTTTTGCCATGCTATAGCCAGCAGTACCAAAGACTGTGCATCTGAACTGCTCCTGACCTTCCCTACATCATGGGAAAAGTTAAAGTCATGGTCCCCAGGCGGGTTGGGCAGGGAGGTTAGTTATTTCACTGTGAAAACAAACCAACAAGCCTTCTCTTGGATGTGAAGACGTAGCAGTGCTTTGGTCACTTGGATGATCTTATCTGAGGATACTAGTTACTGTTCATGCCCTCAGATACTATCCCATCCTGCTCCAAGAGGCCTTTACAAACAGCACAAAGGGTACTTCAGGAGTCAGGTGATTTGTGTATTAAAGAGACTTGAAATTGGTACGGATTTGTCTCAAAAAATCTGGAAACAACAGTGTTGTAAACCACTCTTCTGGGTTGTGTGGGAATGTACTAAAACTGTTGCATTTCTATTGGTCTCACGAAGATCATTGTAAAGACATACCCATGTACCACACTGTTGCTGTGGAAAGACAAAGGGTCTATGTTAGATAATAGGATATTAGTAAAAGGTTCTTCAAGCAGAGGGTGGTTGGGCACTGAACAGGCTCCCCAGGGCAGTGGGCACAGCACCAAGCCTGGCAGAGTTGAAGCAGTGTTTGGACAATGCTCTCAGGCACGTGGTGTGACTCTTGGGGAAGTTCTGCACAGGATGAGCAGCTGGACTTCAATGATTCTTGTAGCTCCCTTCCAACTCAGGATATTCTGTGATTCTGTGACCCTTCTTCCACCTACATGGTTTTGACATTTCAGTAACTCCACTGTTTTTTGTCACACAATTCTGAAATTTATCCCTGTATGCGTAAGAAGAAAGTGAAATCTGAGACTTCAGCACAGCATAACCCCACCTTGAAAGAGATGGCTTCTCCTGGTCTAACTGTATGGCTCCTAAGGAGAGCTAGACTGGGACTCATCACCCTGGGATTTATTCACATCACTGTCTTGGTCTTGTCGGTTTGCCCTTAAGTTTCCTGCAAGGTAAGACTACTTGCTTGTTACCTAATGGTGAGGGGATATTTGCACATGTAAGGTGCATCCACACTGTGTGCCATCATAGGAAGTTAATATAAATGTACTAACTTCTTAATACAAGTGTGCTAACTAGTTAATACAAATCTATTAACTTGCCCCACAGGACTTGCTGGAATAAGAGGTGACCCATTGTACAAGCAGAAATTCTGGGATATTCTGAGGGAGAAAGAAACACTGAGGAAATAAATGCCTTTGTAACTAGCAGTAGAGATGAGTCTCCACTCACCTCACCTTACCTCACCTTGCAGAAAACCTGGGAGGCTTCATTATTTGACTTAGAAATGGCTATGCAAGCACAATAAAAAAGAGTCTTTAAATTGGTTTATAAAAATGAAGGAAGTAACATGTTATTAGAATAATTGTACAAATTACTGTCATTGCAAAATTGCTTTTATGTATGGATATTCCAGTTGAGAATAATTACACTCAGAAACATGCAGCTAATACAAGAAAACCACACTCCCTTTTCCAGTCTATCCTCCTCTTAGTTATGAATTTGTTGTGTGAATCATCTAACTAAAACATTTCTATAAGAAAATCTCGTTTGATGAAAACTTTGCTTTGAAGCAAAGAGCAAATATTGTAATAATAATAATGATAATATTGGTCATTGTTTCATCATATTTTGAGTTTTCAGAAGTCATAGTGTTTGCGAAGGACTAGTGGTCTTGTAGCTATAAATTGTGATTCTGCTAAGGTACACAGAATTCTCTGAGGGACTATTGAAAGGTCTTTTGAGTGCATGAAGGATCTTACAGTGTTTTCCTTTCAAGGAATGTAAAATGTCTCTGAAGTGTTTAAGGGGAGATGAAAGACACTGTAATGTATTTCATGCTTTGTGCTGTCCTGCAACAGATAAATGCCCTGGGGTGGAGCATTTCAGATCTTTCTACATGCTCAACTGTGTCTAATAATTATCCTGGAATAATTTCATGTCTGAGGAGTTTACATTGGAAAGGATGGGTCTGCTAGACACTGTCACTTTGCCAGGTCCATATTATAATGAAGTCTTTCCTCTGGAGTTAAAAATAACCACTTTTCAGCAGGTTCTTGCAGAGAAGTCTCACCAGGGCAGGACAGCATATGCAGTAGAACAGCATGTAGACCTTTTACCTTGAGTCTCTTCAGAATTTGGGAAGCTGTGGACATCCTGTGTGTGGTTGGGTATTACATGTGTGGTAAAGACCTGGATATTGCCTTGAGCAGGAAGGGGACTGTGGGCACATACACTAAAACTTGTCAGGACCATGGTATCCCCTGCAGGATTTCATAGACTTGTTGAAAAGTTGGTGGGAAGAGACATCTGAACGTCTCTAATCTAAACTCTGCCTCAAAATAGGGATGGAGTCTACACTGGATTGCATTAACTACTGCTCTGCTGCTGGAATCTTGAGCACCTCCAAGGATGGAAACACAGCAGCCTCTCTGGTAACCTGTTTCAGTCCTCTAGTGAAGAAGTTTTTGTTAGTGCTCAGTCTAACTTCCAAGTCACAGCTTGTGGACATTGGCTTAATCACTGCTACTGCTGAGAAGGGTTTGGCTTCACCATCTTTTTTAATGCCTTTGCACAGTGGGCTGTTACTAGGTCCTGTCTTGACTCCAGCATCCTCAGACTCAGCAAGACTAATGGCTTCAAGCTCTCCTCACAGGAGATGTGCTCTATGCCCTGAGTGTTTAGCAGTTCACCTGCTGGATCCTGTCCAAATTCTCCACCTCTGTCTTGAACAGGAGGCTCAAACAGGTGCAGTCCCACCAGCACCAAGGAGAAGAGGTGGTAACTTCCCTTGATCTCCTGCACTACAAGGAGTGTTTTGCCTCCTTTATGGCAAGAGGAAACTGTTGTTTCCCATTTAATCTGCCTTTCAAGCTAACACATGGGTCCTCCTCAATAGGGCTGCTCTTCAGTCAATTGGTTCCCAGCCTGAACTGACACGTGGCTTATTCCAGCTTGGTGCAGTGCTTTGCATGGCTCTACAAAACTTAATGAGGTTTCTCTTGGCCTCAAGTTTCCCAAGGTCCTGTGGGATTCAAGTACTGGTGCTCAGTATGCCAACCACCCCACCCAGTTTGGTGTTGTCTGCAAAGCTGCAGAGGGTGCCTTCTGCTTCTTGTTGAGGATTTCAGAACTCCCTTTCCATGAGAACAGAGGGCACAGCCCTTGGTCTGTGGGATCTATGGACTAGACAGCTTCTGGCACCTCTTCTGCTTTCCCACACCCACTTCTGGCAAAGCTGGTTGAAGAAGTCAGTCCTTGCTGTGGCACAGCTCCTGGCCACTGCTGTCCCCCCTTTCCTCTCCCTGCTTGTGCTGACACCAGTGTTTGGGGCAGGGTGGCAGCCCAGGCTGGTGGGTGGATGTGGGATACATGCAGCCATCACAGGTATTTTTGTCCCAGCTACAGTTTTTCAGCTGTGAAGCAAAACTCCCTCAGACAGCAGAGCTGTGAGCAGAGCTGGGCTGTTGCTGGCTCTGGGTGATGATGCTTCACCTGCTGCCACTGATCCCCACACATCCCCACTCTGCACGCTCTGCCAGCCTGGTGTGTGTGTGTGTGTGTGTGGGTGTGGGTGTGGGTGTGGGTGTGGGTGTGTGTGTGTGTGGGTGTGTGTGTGTGTTAGGCTGTGATATGTCCATGTTGTTCCAGCCANGGCTGTGATGTCTCCATGTTGTCCCAGCCAGGACAGACGAGGCTGCTGGAGTTGGCAGCACACACGGTGACCTCGGGCAGAGGAACCGTAACTAACCCCCAGACATGCACCGGGCACAGATGTTTGCAGAGTCAGTGTCTGTTGCTGGCCAAAAAGTACAATTATTTTTTTTTTCTGTTGTTGTTCTTTTTTTTAAAGTCATGTGCTCCTTTCCTCCTAGTGCTGTCAGCCCTGGCAGTCTCTCTCACAGCAATGTAAACACGGCTACTGTGCGTCCCCACGATTGCAGCCCGTAGCTCACAATGAGGCAGCCAATGCCAATAGATGTATAATGAGCATTTCAAAAGCACTTATTTTGTCATCCAATCATCGATCATCCTCATTGTGTAAATATTTTTTTTTTTTTTTTTTGTTTCCACAACAAAATGACTTTAAAAGAAATGTTCACCAGGAAGAAAACAAAAATTGATTCTGGTGATAAAATCAGGACAGTCAAAATGATTAATATGGCATCAGGGAAAGCTCACAAACGAGGCTTAATTTCTGTGGCAAAAAGACCTCGTGGATACATCGGTGCTGTGTTGTGCCTGGAAATTTAGTGGCAGCTGGAAATTTGATGGTGACCTCTGATAAAAGAGAAAATGGTGAGGGTTTTAATGAATGACTTGAATAAGAAAATAAATAAGCCAGTCTGTGTGGTATTCTTCCTGATATTTGTTTTGCTATTAAGTTCAGTTAACGTGGTTCTCACTGTGTCATTGTGTTGACAGCACCTCACGACATATGAGCATTGTGGAGGTTTGACTGTCAGGGAAGGGCATGCACTGCCTCAGACTTACAAGGTAGAGCAGGGAGGTGACTGTAATAGGAGGGCATTTGGAACCCCTTGGCAGGAAATGCCAGACTGTAAAGACAAAGAGTCCTGCTGAGCATCTTTGCTCTCTTCTATCAAACTGGCCACAGACATGAATTCCTTTTGGTTAACTTTCTTTTTTCCTTCTT
>VXBX01003755.1:373286-417172 GCA_013400415.1 Scytalopus superciliaris | reverse complement strand
ACGCCTGGGGTGGGCAGCGCGGCCGCCCCTCCGCTCCATCCCTGCATCCCTCCGCACCCCCGGGTACCGCCGCCGGGCCGCCCGCAAGATGCTGTTTTGGCACACGCAGCCGGAGCACTACAACCAGCACTCCACCGGCAGCTACCTGCGGTGAGTCCCGGGGGCACAGGGCTCTGTCTGTCTGTCTTTCTGTGTGTCTGTCTGTGTGTGTTTCGGGTGCCGCCGCTCCCCTCGGCACCCCGAGCGGGGTTAGCGCCGCTCCCGCACTCTGAGAGACCGCGAGCGCCTTATTCCCTATTTCCCCTCCCTTTTACCCCCGCTCTGCTTTATTTTGTGGCTTTATTTTGTGCCTGGCTTTGCCGTGTTCCCAGTGCGGTCCCCCCAGCTCCGGGCTCGGGCTCCGCGGATCGCCCGGAGCGCTGTCGGAACCCCGTGGGAAAAGCCTGCCGGCAAACCCATCCTGGGGATGGGGGGTCTTTCTCTTCCCTTCGGGACGATGTGTGTGAAAAGCTCAGAACTTCGCTTTCCCAACTCGCCTAAGCCGGCTTTTTCCTGCCTCCGCGCAGTTGCGTTTAATTAAATGTGCCTAATTTCAGTACAAGGGCTGCTGAACAATAGTCTGTAACGTGTAGCGCAAAGCCCGTGTTTCCTCCCTCCAAACCATGTCAGAGCGGGCAACTTTGGGAGTTTGCTCTTTGCTGGGTGCTTGTGAATTATTAGTTCTATGAAGATATAAAGCTCAGCTGGTGTGCATTGCTGCTGCTCCGCTGGAGTGGGGTCAGGCTGAATTGTGGCAGGCTTGTTATTTTGCTTTGTGCTTGCAGGTCAGATTAGTTTAGGACTAGTTTAGGACAGCAAGGACGGTAGCAGAGGAGCATCAGCATTGGTACTTGTGTGTATTCTCTGCTTTACAGAGTGCTTATGGTGCTCAGGCTGCTTCATTAACTCCATGGATTTGTAGCACAGTGCTTTGAGATTATCAAGTCTGGGTCAGGGTCGAGTTCACAATTTAAATTCCGTTTTTAATTGGCCAGAAAAAAAAATTGCTTATTTTTGCTGGCTTGATGCTAGCTAGGGGATAAAGGATACCTTTCTGTCAGGAAGGCTGTTGGTATGGAGGTGACCTATCAGTGTTTCAGGAACAAACTTCAGCTTTAGTGAGTATCTGCTACTGTGACCGTGGTGTTTTTGATCTGGGACTAAAAGCCCTAAAATCAGTTTTATGGCAATAATGCTCTCGGGTGTTGCCGGGAGGGTTGGTTGAATGAAACCTGGCTTTATGTATAGACCTCTAATTGTGGCCAATTCATTTTCTATGAGAATGTGTCAAGACATGCATTTCTAAGAGGGGCATTTTTCTGCTGAGCTGTGCTTTCTGAAGGCTTTCCATACCCTCATGTAGTGACTCAGCACTACAGGAAACTGAAACAGTACAGTTCTTGAAGTTGCTGTAAGAAGAGCTTATATAAATTAGACTTTTTGTGTGTCTGAGACATCTGTGTAAGTTCTGCTGTGCCTCAGTGGCATTTGTAGTTAGAGGAAGACGATATTACAGAAAAATCCTTGTACATCTTTATTCGGTTTTTATGAAAACCCAGTATGTGTTTTACTTTCTGTTCTGTCAGCTGACTGAACTCTCAAAATAACTTTCTCTCTTCCCGGGTAAGTGATGGTCTTACGGTTGGTTAAGATCAGAACTGTAAAGTTTTAGCATAAAGGTGAAACTTGTGAGGGTTTCAAGAAGATTTTTTTTCCCCTTTGAAGAGTTGAATATTGCAATAGCTGATAGACCTCTAACTTGAAAATACTTTTAAGCCTTGACCTGCTTCTTAATGCCAAAAACCTTTAATAAGGTGAAAGGTTTTAGACAGTCTTGACCCAAAGCCACAGATACCACAGACCATTGGTTCAAATGCTCCAGGAATAAAAATGTGATTAAGTTGTGTGGCTTTGTTGGGGCTTTAATATGGTGAAGCTTTCCAGAAACCAAATCATGGATTCTTCCATGCTTACAGTCTTCAGTGATCATACAGTTGTTCTGGCAAGTGCAGGGGTGCTGAGAGCCTGATGTGAAATATTTGAATTTTGACTTCCTCTTGCCTAAATTTCTCAACTGTTTCAGGTGAGTAGGTGTACAAATTCCTCACCCCTAACTGTGAAACCTGGACCGGATTTTGTGCCCTGTTTCTGCCGAAGTGCAGGAGTTTTGGGGCTCTGGAGTTTCTGACCTGCTCTCGTCTGTAAAGCCGCACACATTCCAATAGCATTGTGCGGATGAGCGTGTTAAGAGCAAATGTTGGCACCCGGGGTGAGCAAGATGACTTTGGAGCAGGATCAGATTCTGCATGTGTGTGGAGCAATGCTATCTATTTCAGAAATCTACTGCAGGCATTTCTGTCACTTCATTACTGTAATAAATCATCACTAAGGAAAAAATCCCCTCTCTATGGCAGTGGTTAGGCAAGAGCTGTGATTATGTCAGCGATGCCAGTAAGCAAATGGGGCTGGATGCCTTCGAGTGGGTGATAATACGGAGGGCGTGGGGCTGGAAGAGGGAATAGAAACAGAGATGGGTGTTTCTTTTCTCCTGTTTGTATCTGAAATGGCATAATTTGCTCTCTGACTTTATTTTGCCATAATATTTTGCCATAAATAGGAGTACCTGTGTTTGAACCGGGCACTTCAGCAGTTTGCTCTAAACTGCTGCGCTGTTTCACTCATGACCTGGGTAGCCTTCAAGGTTGTGGGTGCTGCAAGTGGATCATTAACTGAACAGGCAAGGCAAAAATTCTTAATGCCCTTTCAGAGTGCATGCCTGGACATGCTGGCATGTTCCTAGATGTTTTTTCTTGAAGTTTTTTGTGCATGAGGTTATCAAAAGGAGCAGAACTGCAGCCTCTGGGATGGGAATCTCAAGTCTTCAGACATCTGGAGGAAATGGAGGAGAAAAAGAATCTTATTCTGAATCGTCTCCATGTTCAACATAATCCTCCTAATTTGGAAGGATATTAATGTCTTAAGTAGGTGGACACAATGATCAGGAGTGTTAATGACATGGGTAAGGCTAATGTGGTTCTTCAGTATCAGACAAGCTGAGATAAGGATGCTTATTCCTGACATCTCATTTTGTGCTAATCAATTAAGCATTTGTTGAGCTCTCAGTCTTGCTAATACCAGTTCTGCTTGGGGATTAGTGTGGGCTGGGATCAGCCTGACACTGAATCAGCAGGCAGGTCAGCATCATCCTCTAAAGAAGTGAGGACAGGCACTATGTGCATATCCTGGTGAAGCTGCTCCTGAGCACCTGTATGTGCATTTATGAAGGTGGCCCAGTGCTGACTTAAGAGCTATGTGATTCCTTGGGCCCAGGTTTATTAGAGTGCCAGGAGATCTCATGAGTCAATTAATCCAGCAGTTCATGCCATTATTTACCTGAGTCTCCTTTTCACTCCACAGCTGTGTCTGCTCTTCACCCTTGGCTGCTACTTGTAGACATTTTACTAACCAGACATTCAGTTGTCAAAGTGCCCTTTCTTCCCTTTCTTAGTTCTTTTTTTTTTTCCTGAAAGGCCTTAATGTGAGAACCCAAGTACTATTAAAGAAATGTATTTCCACAAGGATGAAGAATCTATTTTTGATGTTGTTTTTGTCATTAAGAAAACTGCTTAACTGAAACAAAAATCTCATTTAGTTTTTAAAAACATAAATTGATTCTCAGACATACTCTATTTTGCCAGAGCTATGTTCTTTTGTGTGCAGTGCTGATATTCTAGAGGCAGAAGTTGCCTGGTTACATTATACATGCCAAATTCTTTCTCTTTTAGCCATTTTAACTCTGTATTTCTCCAGAGGCCATCTCCATTAGCTCAGACCATGAGAACCAAGTGCAGATTGAGGCTAGGATATTCCATTAACTCTTTGTAACTAAACGTGTGTGAACTGTGTGTTGCAGAGATGTCCTTGCCCTGCCGATTTTCAAGCAGGAAGAACCACAGCTGTCTCCTGAGAATGATGCCAAACTGCCCCCCTTTCAGTACGTCCTCTGCACAGCCACCTCACCTGCCGTGAAACTGCACGAAGAAACCCTGACCTACCTCAACCAAGGTAGGGTTTGCACTACACTGAAGAAGAGCATATTTCCTGGGAACAATTCATGAGACATTTAATCCCATACCTGTGTCTGGGAGGGCAGCGGGATGGGAAAAGAGGGATAGAGATGGGGAGGGAGGTGGAGGAAAGGAGGAGTGTTTAATTTTTAACATTTAGATACCAGATTATTAACTATTATAAAATAATGAAGTACCACTGATTTAACTGTTGACTTAAAGCATGCACAGTTTCCTGTGGCCAAGTACTGGCTAGATCTCAGACAACTTCAACTGCAGTCACAAGGCCAGATTGATTAAGCAGATGGGCAAACTTTGCATGTCCCCAGGCACTGCCGGAGGGCATTGCCAGAGGGTGAGTTAGCAGGTATCCAAGGACTGCTCTGTTGTCTGGGCAGAGAGTGAAGCTGCTCACACTGGCTGCATGCTGTGGCTCTGCTCAGTGCCTAGCTTGACAAGTTGCCAGGGTTCAGTGCATCAAAGTCCTCTTTAACAGACCTCATAGGCTGGGTTTTACTCCTGGATAAACAAGCACTGTGTGTTTCTCTACAACCCCCCCCACCCACTTTGGCAGAATTTGTGCAGACATGTCTGTGGCTGGTGTTTGACTGTCACTTTGCAGCACCTCCTACACGTGGGTCTTGAAGGGATCAGACCTCTCCAGGCACAGATTATGCTAAAACATACTATGCTTATTTTCTGCCAGGCCTTAAACAAGGGCATTAGCCTAACAACAACCTGGAGGCTGTCTGCACTGTTACTGAGATCCTCTCCTGCTTCAGGACACTGCACCAGCTCTTTAGGCTTCATGTACTGAGTATGATGATTACTTGAGTGCCTCCCCAGATAGGTTTCTCTCAATGCTAGTAGAAATCAGAGCCCTGATCTCCCCTGGAGTCTGACTTGAGGTGCAGCTGGCAGCTGGATATGTGTTGGTAGCTGGTAGACCCATGAAGCCCCACAGAAAGATCAGCAAAGTACTGCAAGCTCTACCCAAGGAGCCATGTGATTCCTGTCACATACACTGGCACTGTTCTGTCTCCCAGGATCAAAAGATGCTTTGGATATGTGATGGTGTCATCCCAGTTTATCCATTTATACACAGCAGACCCCAGAGGTGATACGGGTCGTATCAAGGGTGAGACTGAGATGAATCTTCTGTGAAACACATTTCTTTCCTGTATTGGGGTAAAAGATCTTTTTTGTTGTGAAAAGCAGTCAATGGCCAAATATTTTGGCATATATGAAGCAGTGCCTGCTGTTTTACCTTGGTAAGGAAAAAGCTAGACAACTCTTTACACAATACCATGAGTTTTAAAAAACTCTGTGACTGGAGCAGTCCATGTTTTCCTGTGCAAAGTGAGACTGTTACTGCCTTTCAGATAGACCATGCTGTGTTAGGCTTTGCCCTTCTTACTATTGCAAGGAGTTGTCTCCTGCTACATTTTTAGCCAGTGATGACCTCTTTCCTTGGTATTTTTTGGATACCATCTGTCTTTCGTCCCTCAGGGGGAAAGGTGGGATGTGTCCTTGCAGAATGCACCCTGAAGAATGAGCCTAGATAGGCCTGGAGGAGCAAAGCAGGGATGAGGCTGGCACAAACTCTGCAGTGGGGCAGAGTGGGGAAGCTGCTGGGAGAAGAAGCCAACTCCATAATTCTGTTGGCTTGCCACAGTGCATGGAAAAAGCACTTTCTCTTCAAGGGGTGATCAGTAGTAAAAGGTGGTGCATCTCCAGATAGTTGATTGGCTCACTGCTTTCTGTTCCCCTTGGCAGGAACTTTGCATCTGCCTGTCACCTTCTCAGGAGCTTCCTCCTTGCACTGAGTTGCTCTGGTTTCTTCAAAAACCTCTTGAAATTCAAGGCTGTCTTTATGCAGATGGATATTTTGGGGTTTTTTGAGCTCTTCCAAGGTACCTACTTTAAAAACCATCTTAACTCCAAAAGGTTCCTTCAGAGTCCACACCACTGGCTGCAGTCTTCCTCCCAGCATTGTCCCTCTCCTGTAACAAGGGCCAGCCTTGACTGTAAATTTGTCTGATATGAAGTCTACCTTGATACTAAATCCATTATACCAAAATCCCTTGCCTGTGCTAGTTAGTAAAAAGGGCATGGAGTCTGCTCCCATGCAGATATAAGCTGCTGTGAGAAGCTTGTGGGTTCACTAAGGGTAACTACAGGTATGAGAAGAGGGTGCTGGCTACACCTTTCAACCAGCTGTGGTCAGAGCTGGGGTGTCTATTTTCTGTTGGTGGGATATCAGTGAGAACATTGCCTCAGGCTAAAAACAGATGAGGATTTAAAGGCTCTGTCAGAAAATTAATCCCATTAATAGAATTATGTTGTATGAGCTTGAGGAGGTATGTAAAGGAGACCTCAGGGCTGCCTTGTAGCGTGACAGAAGAGCTGACAAGACTCCAAAGCATTGTGACCCAACTGCAATGCCACAGACATCTCATGAAACAATTTAGACCATTCTCTACACCTTATTGCCTTATGCTGACTGTAAGCAGAGGGCCACCTCTTGCACCTTACCCTCTCTCTGTGCTTATCGTGATTTGGTCAAACACTGTTATGTGAAACTTCCCTTCTTCCTCATAGGCTTGAGTGTTGGGATGGATTACTTTAGCAAATGGGTAACTTCATTAATACATGTCCCTCCACCCTGCCTGTGTGTCAGTCATAGCTGGCTCCTAATAAGGCAGATACAAAGATACAGTGGCTGTCCCAGCACCAAAAAAGTAATTCACATCCAGTGTGGTTACTTTCCCATATTGTGAGTAAAGGGCATGGGTTTTTTTGCCTTGCTGAGTAACTCTTGCCACTTGCTGTTCAGATGTTCCTTCTGAACTTGAGCTCTTCACCACTCAGTAACTGACCTTTTGTTGTTGTGAGGCAGCTCTGCTTCCTGCCCTGAAACATGCTGTCCACGTGTGACTTGGCCAGTGATGGTGAGTGGACCAGCTCAGAAGGTATTCCATAGGCAGAACTGGCTGGAATAAAGGTCAGGTCTGGAGTGTGGAAAGCTGAAAGTACTGGGTAGCAAATTGATGGCCAAGTTGCATAGCATAGGTAGAAGAAAAACCAGTGGAGAGTTTCAAGTGAGATCTGAAAGGACTTCAGAGGGCTAGGAAGAAGGACTGTCCAGTGGCTGTGTTTGTGTACGGATGGGACAGGGCTCCAGGAGCATAGTGACTTCTCACAAGCCTTGCTTCTTGTTGGATAGACCCAGAGATATGGTCAGTGGCACTGAGGAGGAAGATGTCTTTGGCCTGTGCTCTCCACAAGGGTGGAGGCTGAGAGGTCTCTGAGGTGGAGACCAGAGACCTGTGTTTTCAGCAAGGGCAGGGGAAGTATTTGTGAGGGAGAATAAGGGAATGAGCATAGCTGTGGTGTTAAGTTGACTTGGGGACATTCGGCAGTGGCAGAGTCCCAAGCTTGCCTACTCGTTTGAAATCATGAGTGCTTGCTGGCCAGAACTCTAGAACCAGCCTGTAAATGAAGTAACTAGAATCAAATCCTTAGCTTGGTTTCCAAAAGCTGACTCATTACACTTGTCTTTCCCGATCTCTTACCCCCCTGCCTTCCCACATTCCTTGGGAAACTGGAGCCAAGTTGAAAACAATCTTAGTTTGCTATTTTTTAGGGCCGTTCCTTCATTAAGAGGTCTTTGCTGGATCTCAGGAGGGTTACTCATCCAATGGGACAAAGTGTAGGCTTATTAGTGTGGTGTCTTAACACCACAACTTCAGTCCATGAAACTGGTAAAGGTGCTGTCCCAGCATTAGGAGTTCCTCCTGGCATGGCTCCGTTGGTCAGGAATCACATCTGTCATCAGAGCTACACTGTCCAGAAGTCTGCAGCACAAACATCGCCTAACATTTCTGGAACCAGCCTGCCTTTTAGCACTGTTTCAGTGTCTCCTGTGGATAGGGATTTTCAGACAAACAACCAACCAGCAACCATATTACAAACCACTGCTTTAGCAAGACAGCTTGATGCAGTGCATATTCCATGGTCTGCAGTCATATGGGGTGTGGTTTGACCATGGCTGGTTGAAACCAGTTTCGAATATGGAGAGAAATGGGACCAGTGAAAGGTGCTTCCAGAAACTGCAGCAGGAAGATTGTGGAGGAGACAAGCACTGTGTACAGTAGATCTGAATGCTCATAAATGTGAGGAAATAAAATCATTCCTGTAAAAAACAAAATGCCAAAAATCACAAAAACCTGAAAGTCACCGCCCAAGGGAATCAGCTTGTAGTGCCAGAACCACATGTGGACTTTGAGCTGTTCAAGTCGTGGTTTTTGTTTAATGACCAGCATTAGGCTGGCTTAGAGCCTCAGTTCTGAATTACTTCAAATAAAGAGTGGTTAAGGTTGATGGCAGAGGGTCACCGAGAGCAGGCTGTGTGACAAATCCAGCCCAGTCCCCCAGTGGTACTTGAGAGTAACTGGCTGCCACTTGCCTGTATAAAGTTTTCCTGGGCTCTGTTCAGCTCTCCAGATCTGCAGTGTGTGTGACTTGTGGTTCTTGGCCATGCGAGGGTTTTAGTATACAGCTGGTTAGGGTTTGGAAGGCTGGCTGTCTCTGCTTTACGGTGTCTTCCAGGAGTCAGCCTTATTGTCAGTCCTAGACGGTTCAGAAAACAAACAAGCCAAAAACACAAACCATGAGAGAAAACCACTAACATCTGAGAAAACCTGTGCTGATGTTGGGAGTGTTGCTGTAGAGGTGCATGAGCAGCAGATGCCTCGTGAAGGTATAGAGGGACTTAGTTGGAGTCTGGATCACATCTAAAAAGCCCCACATTTCAGCCCCAGGGTGCAAAGGCACCTACCCACGTTGAAGACACATGTGCCTTAACTAGTACACTTTAAACAGTGCTGTGTTTAAAATCTGCTGGGTGTTGTCCTGCCTCAGCTCTCTGCAGATGTTCTGGTTTCTTCTCCAAAGAAAAGGGCAGAAAGCTCTGGGCAAGGAGCAGCTGAAGAGGGCACTTTGGAGATGATTGGTAATTGTTTGGGCAGGAGATGAAACTGCTTACAACAGAAGGTAAAAGAGAACCTTTGCCTCCCTTGAAAAGTCTAAGGTTCAGATTTGGTTGTCTAATCTTCTACAGCCAGAGAACCCAGTTTTAAACACTGGGATTTACAGTAAATGAAAAAAAGCTGTTTTGTATTGACGTTAACTCCTACGTAATTGAGTTTTTATGGGGTCACAACTGCCTGGATGTTTGTACTTTTCCTGGAACAATTCTTTATTTGCCTAAATGAAGTGTAGAGAAGGCTGAGTGACCAGCTCTGGCTGGGTGTGCTTCTGGTTTAATTATAGCTCTATTTGTGAGGATATTTTTGCTTTGTCCCATGCTAGGAGCTGCCTTTTTCCCTAACAGTCACGGCCATCACGGAGCAGGCCCTGGGTGTTTGTAGGAACTCTGCTGCTGGTGGTTTCTCCCATGTGGACATGCACTCCACCCTTGCCTGAGATCACAGGCAGAGCAATGACACTGTGTTGTTGAGACTGAGTACCAGGTACTCCCTGGTGGCTGCCCTCCTATGCATCCTTGTTTCCTGATCCTTGTGTGGTGCCATACTGCTCCTTGGCCCCTTTGCACTCTGTTCCTGGGTTTGGATGGCTTAAAAAACAACTAATGAAGCTGGTTTGTCTTTCCCATCTGTGAGACTGGCTACTCGGTGTTTTTGGTTCTTGTGGTGCACTTCATCTTCAGAAAAGGAATTTGTCTCCTGCCTGACTGAAGATGGCTCTGGGTAGGTTATGGTGTCTCAGCCGAAGCCATTAATTGTGCTAGAAGCAATTTCCCCATATGTTTGGCAGCTCTGTCTTCACTTGGCAGCCCAGGATAAACAACCCTGGCTCCAAACCACACCATCCCTAAGCTCACTATGAATCTTTCTTCAGATGACAGGGCACCTCTGTGTAAGTAGAGCATCTGACTTCTGTTGTCCCTAGGAAGCTAGAATCTCAGTTGTCTTTTAACTGAGAGGCTGTTTTCTATTCTTTCTGTAATCCTCTCTTCTGTTGCTAACATCTGGATAAAATTCAAATGGGACTGTGAACTTGCTGGACTGCAGCCTGTGCACAACTCCTACTGGAAGCCCCTAAACTGCATTTTGTTCTCCCATAAATTTTAAATATCTGTGAAGGAAGGGAGTGCTCACAAGTTCCTCTGACCGAAGTGGGAAATGTGAGAATAACTGGAAGATTTTTCCCCTTGTATTCTGGGTAATTTTTTCACTTTACCCCATTATCCATATTTACGTTGAGATTCCTTTAGTTATGATAGTGAAATTTTTGCCTGTGATTTTATAGGCTTTGATGTTTATATCAATGTGCCTACCAATCTGAGAATATGTGAAAATTTTCCAGTTAGCTTCTTCTAATTTGTAGTGTCCTAAAAGGCCACGTTTTAGGTAACAGTAGGAAGCCTGAGAAATACTGTAGGTTTTACATGATTAGCTGTTTTTAGAGGATTAATATACTTTTTTAGAAGATAACACACTTTTTTTTGTCCTAAAGAGGTAGGAACTTCAACCCAAATTTTTTTTTCTCCCATTTGCTTCCTACCAAGAGTTTATTTTGTGTTCCTGAAACTAGACAGCAAGCACTGGAGCAGTGAGATTCCTCTTGTCCTAGCTCGGTGCCACATTTGTGAGCAGCGTGAAAGGTACAGTCTGCTTTGATAGGACGGTTGCCAATCACATCTCCTTCCCTTCCCTGTGGCAGGCACTGGTTGAGCAGCCACATGTGGGAGTGGGACTTTCTTTCTCCCAGTTTATGAACTGCAGAAATGTGGTGAAGGAAGTGACTTCCCTGAGGGCATCCAAGGGAGCTGCCAGGTGGCGTCAGGAGGTGTATTCAGCTCTTCTGCATCCCTCCTCAGCACCCTCACCCAGGACCATTCTTTTTAGTTATCTGAAACTCAGGTAAATATTACACACAAAGTTACTCTTACAGAGCTATAAAACCTGTTGTCCAAATTGACTTAGAACAGGTTGAAACTAGAAAAAGCCAGTATTTTTTACTTACACAGAGGGGGCTGAGTTTTCTGAGCTGGACAGATGTGACTGAGATAATTCTGAGGGTTTCAAGTACATGCTAGAGAAGTGGAAATACAGGAAGAAATTATTTTAACAGGGTAGATATTTTTTTTCAGCTTTCCACTGGAAGTCCGTAATTTCTTCACTGATTAATTTATATTGAAAGTCAGAGTTTGTAACATGGCTTATAACATGGATTAGGTGGGATCCACCAAAGTGATGAGGTCTGTGCAAGAGAAGCCCAAGTGACACAGTGAATTTAGCAATGAGAGGTGTTTTTGTGTCTTCTGGCTCATTTTGTGTCCTTGATTCAAAGCTGGACTGTAGTCTTGGGGGATTTAAGTGTAGCTTCCCCCTCTTTTGCGTGGAAACCACTGTAAATGAGGAGTATTTCTGTTAGTGCCTGTTAGCTGTGAAGTGTCACCACTGTAAAACAGACCATCTTCAAAAGTCTGAGCAGAGTAGGGCTCTGCCAAATGTTCATATAGTAAATGAGCAGTGAAATTTTCCTGCAGCAAACTCGACTCTGAGGCATGTGTTGAACTTTCCCACAAGAAAGGGGTAGGAAAAGAGAAAGAAGGGGACAAAGAAACCCCCTTGAGCTGGAGGTGGATTGTAAGTGGAGGAAACACACAAGAGACATGATGACAGTGGAGTTCTGTGGTGTAACAGAATTAGTAGTTGAATTGCTCTGCTGTGCTCCTGCAGTCTTGCTGCCCTGGTGGCAGTGGGAACTCAGGCAGGTATCCTCGGTGCTGAACTCAGGTGGGTACCAAAACAAGCTGGATCTGAGGCAGCTTTGCTACCAGGGGAGGAGGCAGGTGAAGGGCAAGACTGAATACTAAAACAAGGCACGTGTGAATTGTGGTTCTGATTGCCACAGTATGAGCAAGCTCAGAAGGAGACCACACAAAAGAGTTAATGAGCATTGGTCATGACTGAGCAGTTTAATATGGATGCAATCTGGACACTGGATGCCAGAAACTGGGAAGATACAGCAAGGAAAAGGCTGGCTGCACACCCTGCTCCATCTCTGGGTGCTGCGTTGAAGATGGGATGCAGGGCAAGTTGAGCCTGCAGTGTTAGGGTGACTCCAGTGCTTTTTTTTGCATTTCCTGGCCCACAGCTTGTCCTCCTTTGCAGGATTTTCATGTTCCTAGCATAGTGGGAACTTCAGGGTGGCCTATTGTGTAGCTGGTGAATTCATAATATCCACTGGATAAACATCTACAGCATCTTTTCAAATGAGGCTGCAGTAAGCAACTGCGGAATATCCACTGCCATTTGTGGCTCAGGGATTGAGGGTTCTGCTTTTGCTTCTCATCCTGCAGAGTTTCCACACATGGGACACTTGAGCAAGTCTTATGCTAATTTTTATTTTTGCTTGTGACTGGCTAAAAAGGTGTGGGTAATGGAGCATGCAATTTCAGATGCCAGTTCTGTCAGTCTTGTCTGTTTACCCTGGGGCTTCATTAATCTTTCTTGTCAGAAAAATCTTTGTATGTGGCTGATGCCCTGAATAGTTGTGTTTGGCTGTTTCAAAGGTGAACCTCCTGCCTGCTGGATGTGCTTTGGTTTGGTACGATAAATACTTGCTTTTTTTTTTCCTCCCTCCCCCTCCCTCTGCATGGTGTGCTTTACTGTCAGCATTCCTTTGCCTTTATCTATGCACTCTTGAGGATGTCCATATAAAGTTGCTAAATGGAATTTTTATTGGCCAGCTTGGCTTAATAATCAAACAGTTTCTGAGCTGGTTCTGTCCAGTGCTGTGTGGATCCATTCTGAGAAAGAGGACTCTCAGTTATTTGGGTTTTTTTTCCCTTTATACAGACTTTTTGTTGGTGATACTGCTTAGTTGAAGGTTACGGTTTAATTAAGTGCTGGAAAGACAAGCAGACTACTTTGTTAGATTAAGTAAGGCCTGAGTCATATCAGGCTGGAACATCAGCATCCTAATTGGAAATTAGTGTATCGTGTCGGTGTATTGTGCAGAAAACCACAAAATGCATAGTGCAAGTGGCCCTTGAAATGTAACACCAAAACAAAGAAAAGTAACCAGGATATTGTGGTTGTGCAGCAAACAAAATGTAACTTTGAGCTTGAAATGGTGATAGTCTTTCGTCATCAGAAATTACCTATGATTCCTGATGGCTGACCAAATTCTGTGGAAATCAGTAAGCTGTTAAAGCTTGTACCTTTCAAACAGGTCCGAGCATTCCTGTGTTGAACTAAATTATTTTTCCTTTTTAGTAAATTGTTGACTTTCAGTTCTTTTGTCCCCAGTTTGTGGTCACACCTGCATTTAATGTGCATTAATTACCAAAGACAATACAAATTAAAAAAAAAAAGTAAACAGTCAGATAAGGTGCAATTGCTTTATGAATTACCAGCCAGGAATTCTCTGGACTGGGGTGGTTGCTACTTTGCCGGATACTAGTCTTGCTTGTAAAGTGAGTTGCTCAAACTCTGGCCTAGGAGGAGGTTGCAGAAATTTGCTGTTGCTCAGGGAATGTCTGTTTAAAATACTAATTACTGTATATCATCACCCACCCAGGTTTTTATTGGTGCCCCTGAAGCTTTCAATGAAGATGGGAGTCAAATTGCACCTCAGGAATTTACTGTGGTTTTCTAAATATTTATTACTGTTCTGTTCTCTGCCTGAGGTAGGAAAGGAGAGTTGTGGTGAGTGAGGGGAGCGCTGGGTGGCATGGGCATGCAGAGGCTGCTTTGGCATCAGCTGTGCTGGAGATTTGTTGGCAGTGTCATCTTCATTTCAGGTAGTGCTTTAGGAGCCCCTGTGTGTGTGTGTCCAGTATTACACCATGACCAGAGGCCAGGCTGGTCACTGACTTTGAACTGATCTCAAACCTGTATTACCTGTGGTGGTGTAGCTTTGGCCAGTGCTGAGAGCGTGATAGGAAAAGGGTTTCAGCAAGTTGCTGACCTTTAGCACTGGGTGATGACTATCATCCTGCCAAATGAGCCCAGTGCATGTTGAACCCCTGTCATCTGAGGACCAGATACTGCCCTGGTCCTGGACCTGGCTGGGCCATTCAATCAAATCACTGCAGAATTTCAGCATGGGTACCCTCTGCCCCTGTCTCCAGCTTTACCACCAAGTACTGACTTGCAAAATTGTAGTCTAACCTGTATTTGTCTGTATTTCCATCTGAGACAGATGGAAAAACTCAGTATGGGAGAACTCTGTATTTCAGCTGTATGTTTTGGGCTTAGCTCCTTGCAGACTGTCTTGGGAACTGGAAATACAGATTGTTTTAGTCACACTTGCAGACATGTTTCTTTACAGATTTAGATACCTGACTAAGAATGATCTGCTGCTGATTTAGTTTTAGCAGAAAATTGTCAGTCTGTGCCTGCGGGTGCTGGTGAGTCAGCAATAGAGGATTGATAGATGATCTGTGTATCAAAGCCCTGTGTGACCTCCTTACACTCTTTGGTGCTGGGGGGAGTCCAGCTTTCTTCAGGTTAGGTCGCTACTGTTCACTTTATTTTACAGAGGGATTTTGTTTTCTAACATCCAAGTGGTCATACTGTAGGGCTTTTTTCCCCTGCAGTTATAATTGCAGGGCTAAGATTGTAATTCACCATTTCAGGAGTTGTGCTGATAATGATGGTGGAAAACATAGGGTGAACAAGGTTTGGAAGGTAATTTTCAAGGAAAAAGTGTGATCCAAGCAGTTTGCCACTATAAAAGTACAAGTACCTGAATGATGTCCAGGCTAATGAATTATGGGTACCATGTGCCACAAAGCAATGAATTTACTGGAAAGCTTTAAGGGGAAGAAATTCAAAATCAATACCAAAAGATTGATATATGAAGGAACTTTGAGAAATTAGGACTAAATTCCCACTGACAGAGTTTAACAGAGAGGGAAATAAACTGCATGTGTTCTGAAGCTTGACTGGAAACAGTCTTGTTTGGTAATCATTCTGTGTAGCAACTTGAGTTAAACATTCAGAGTTCAAGGGGAAAGCAGTTAGCATAGAATACCATTTTGACTGAGGTTTTTCATGGCATAAACTGCATTCCAGGGCTTCCATCAGATGACCCATATATCTTTCATCAAAGCATTTTATTTCCTCTTTGGCTTTCAGTTTAATATTAACTCTGTCTACACTGCAGTTTCTTTTTTTTCTAGTAGGCAGAATGTGTTTCTAACTCCATCCAAGGTGAATCCCTCCTGTCAGGTGGAGATGTGTGATGCTGACTGCCAGGTTGCAGTACTGTCCCTGTAAGGGGTGGAAGGTGCAAGCTGCAGAGTTTGAGTGCTTGATGCTGGTGTGGAAGGAACGTGGCTGATGTTTTTATGCCCACTGTTTTCTTTTCTCTCTTTGGAACTACAAATAAGCAAATCAGGCTGCCAAAAGAGTAAGAGTGTAACAGTACACAAGGTGTCCCAAAAACCTGCTCATTCCTGGATATTTGCTGAATGGCTGGCATTGCTCCTGGTTTGGCCATTGCCTTTCTCTGTAGCACAACAAACACCATGAAATTTCACTGTCTCTGTTACCCCATCTGAATGCAGTCAGAGGTGTGTTTTGCTGTCTCTTGGGTGCTCATGGTCTCAAAACCTAAATTAATTTTCTCTTAACTAGCCTCGTATTTGGGTAGGAACGAACTGTAAGTACAAGAGGTGCTTGGCTGTGTAAATTGGTTTGAGATGATGAACTGTATCAGTCTATAGCTGATGAAATTATCCCCCAATTGAACCACTGAGCAGCCAGGTACTTTATAGATAAACATGTACAGCACGTACAAGTACCTAGCACAACAGATGTGGCACTCAAAGGACAGGGTTTATTGGTGGGCTTGGCAGTCCAAGGTTAATCTTAAGGGTCTTTTCTATGATTCTGTGAGAGAAAACCCATTACCCTGACCCTGATGTTTTTATGCTCATGCAACAGCATTGATTATGTAGGGTAATATGTACATCTCTCTAAAATTGTCCAAGTGAACAATATTAACATATATCCGTGGGAACATTAGAAAGTCTCTTGAGTTAAAGTGTGGAAGACCTCAATTTCAGGACTGCAGTTTACAAAATTCACTTTTGTTGTCCAGCAGTCTTCAAAGGCAGGTCACTGTTGTAATTTTGTTTTACTTATGTGCAAAGAAGTGGGTAAAGATCTGTGCATGTTTCCAGTGCTTGTTTTGGTACTTCATATGGTTTATTCTCCCCTCTCCCCATGCCTTAAGCCACTTGCTGGATTCAAGGGTCATTTCCCATTTGCAGAACTCCTATTAGCATCAGTAGAAGTGTTGTGCAAACACTTGGGGATGCAAAGTATGGCCTCTCTTGTCCCCTCTTTTTTTTTTTTTCCTGCCTGCCAGCCAGCTGAATAAGCACAGTCATCCCTGTGCTCTGTTGAGATGGTCTGTACTCATGTGGGTGGGATTGTCAAAAGGGAATCTCACTGAAATACAGTGCCTTTCTGACACATCTGCTGTCATACGTCTTCCATTTCTAGATTCAGATTGAGAAATGCAGCATTTTTGTCTCTGCTAGTGGGAGCTGCTTAGAGGGAGATATATCTGCTTTGCAGTTTTCTGTAGGGCCAGTTCTACAGAGATACTGGCGGGGCCAGAAAACCCAAACTGATCTCCTGCCTTGTCATACCCTGTACATGTTTCAGGAAAAGGGAGGATAGCAAGATGAACAAGAAAAGTAAGAAATAATTTATACATATGCTCTGTTAATCCTAATGATCCTGTCCTGCCTTGGTACTGGCTGCAAATTTATTGTAAAAACTTGGTACAATACAATGAGCTCTTGTACTGTTGTAGTAATTTGTGCATAAGGTATTGAAACATCAGTCTCCTTGTCTGCTGTCAGCCTTGAAGAGAGATGTTGTTTCATAAACTAGATAACTGAATTCTATTGAACTGACTAAATTCCTTATGCTGAGGGTGGTGGTGGGGTGCTGGAGCATGAATTCCCTACCTGGAATTGGTCCTTGCACATGCTATAATACCCACTGTTTGTCCACACACATCTGAAGGAGTATTTATGCCCTGGACAGCCACTTTCCAGGCCTTATGGAACAAATTTTGTATTTCTGGTTCGCCAAAACACCTTCCAGGCCTGACTGCTCTCTGAAGAAGGCAAGATTTTGCCCAAGGTTCTGTCCTCAGCAGAATAGTGCCTAGACATGTTGTGCCAGCATCTCTTCACACAACCACTGCTTTAGCAGAATTGCTTTAGCAGAAGGGACAGACAAAGGCAGTGCTGTCACAGCCGTGTGACATGGGGGGGACAACTGCCTCAAACACCTTGTTGACTTTCTGGAGGGTGGCCAGAAAAGTGTAGCAGCCCTGGGAGGCAGCTGTAATGGATGTCCTAATGGAGAGGTTTTAGTTGCCAAAAGGCAGACCTTCCCCTCAAATTTCTGCTGTGCTTTAGTGCCTATTGACTACTGGGGCAAATGCATTATGTTAGCAAAAATAAGCTTTCCCTGATCAAACGTATGCTTTATCAGCCACATAAATGCCAGCATGACTCTCTCATTGCTACAACATATTAAACACCTTGGAAATGTTTCCTTAAACTCTAGGTCAGTCTTATGAAATCCGTCTACTTGAGAATAGGAAATTGGGAGAGTTTCAAGATTTAAACACAAAATATGTAAAGGTAAGGAGAAATATAGATTTCTTTTCTTCCTGCTACTACACACAGCCTTTAATGAAGGGCCTGACCTTGCACACACTGAGACAATGGAAAACATTTTGCCATTGTTTTTAGTGGGAGCAGGGCTGATGGAGTTGTTGAGTGCTAGTTTCACGGGACTATGCAGCTTGGCTTTGCAGAGCTTCAGGGGAACCTTTATTCTGTTTGTGATCGTGACCCCAGAGTTTCACAGTGAATATTGGGTTCAGGGGAATCCCAAAGTTCAGTGGTGAACATGGTCAAAGCTGCTAAAAGGCAGACTTGTCTCCCTGCTTAACCCCAGCAACACACCTGGGGTTATTACATGTCAAATGGAGGGCCCAGGTGTTCACATTGTTCTGCCAGGCAGATTCTGCATAGCTCCAGTTTACTTTGGTATTGGGAATAATTATGAGCATATAGAACTTGATTGTTTGGCTTGGGGGAGAATTTTTTTTGTTTGTTTGTTTCTGCCACTCCCAAAACAAATTAAAAACTTTTGCTCCGGACCTTGGTTCTGGATCTAACCATCAATTCTTGACTGTTCTGCCTCGGGATTTCTTTTGAGAAGTGGGGACCAGCTGCAAAATTTGGATTCCTCACTGGATTTCAAATGTTGTCCAAGTTAAGGCAATTCCCTATTTGTCTTTTGGTCCATTTCAGGTAGTGTGTGGATTGGGATTCCAGTTTTGCAAATGTTCCCACTGTGGCTTGCTTGCTTCTTGAAGCTAGAGTTTGATTTGGGCTTTTCTCAGGTTCATTAGCAAAAATTGCTCAGTCATTTGACATGGAAGTCCCTGGTAGGTGTACGGGCTTGAGAAACTTGGATGTTAGGGATCATTAACTCATATAAGTGTAGCCCTCTGAATATACAAAGGGATATATTATTTAGGAGTACTTAGGACTTGTCTGCCCTGGGGATTGCCCTTATTCCAGCTTTTTTTCTCCAGTTACTGGCATGGCTGCACCACTACAGACCATTTCACTGTTACAGATGCTTTCCTATTCTACACTTGTTTAACTACACTGGGGCAAATCCAGTGACTGGCTGTTAAAGGCTGGAATCAAGTTTAATTCCCACTGACAAGGTGTCTGGACATGTCAGCTCCACCGGTGCAGGGACAGGCGAGCTGGCTTCCACAATTGCTAATGGGAATGGGATTTACTGGAGTTGAGACCTGCTACAGACATATTAAATATTACCCCAAAAATACCAGCCTTTTTGGGTGTGGAGGCAGTATAGTGATGCTTATGTGGCATGACACCTAAGATTAGGTACCTATAGTGCTTCCAGAGTGAATCCCAGAAAGCTGTACAGGGCTGTGTTACACAGTGTAGATGTGCCCTGTGAAGGGGGAAGTGCATTTCTCTCTCACTTAGGAGTCCCTTAGGAATTTGATAAGTGTGGTGATGGGTCTCTTAGGCGGACCCTCTACTCTCCTCGTGAATAGGAGTGAGAAACATAACAGATCAGCTTTTGCTTCTACTCTGGAAAACAAAAGTCACCTCAAGAGAAGGGGCTTCTGGATCCCCCTGTTGATATTGCTGTCTTTCCTTAACAGAGCATAATCCGTGTAGTTTTCCATGACCGACGCCTGCAGTACACGGAGCACCAGCAGCTCGAGGGCTGGAGGTGGAGTCGGCCCGGGGACCGCATCCTTGATATAGGTGAGACTATTTCATTGTGGTACCTCTGTGGTGTCTGGAAGCTGAATGGTGTCTGGGGAGTGTTTGCATTTGTGTTTAGGGGGGTTTTTTTATATCCTACTGTCATAGGAATCCTGTATGTCTTTGGGTGGGAAGGAGATCTAGCACTATAGGTCCTGAAGAGGTATCTCGTTGGCGGCTTCACTTTTCACATGCGTGTTGTAATTGTATGGAAATGCTTTCTCTTCTTCAATTTAATATTTTTAAAATTTTAGGGGTTTTCTTCTACAGATATTCCGCTGTCGGTTGGCATCTTGGATCCCAGGGCTAGCCCAACCCAGCTGAACACTGTTGAATTTCTCTGGGATCCATCAAAGAGAGCCTCAGCATTCATTCAGGTAAGAGAGAAGTGATGTTTCTGTAGTTAATACAGTGGTTTGATATTTCATAAAGACCTGGAGAGTTAGACTAGCCAGGACATGAAGGAGAGGAAGATGTTAATGATAATATACAAACTCATGTGACAATCATGTATAGTTAATTTGTAGGATACTCACTAAACCAACTTGCTAACTGGGGAGTATTACCTGCTACAGCTAGGATTTTCTTCAAAAAATACCCTGACACTGCTACCTACGTGTGGGCTTTTGTCTAGAAGAAACTTCATAACTTCTTAGTTTTGCTTGCTTTCCTCTTTCCATGAGTATTTCTGTTTCTTAACACCAACTATCAGTTTATAATCTGTATGAGAGATTTACTTAAATCAAAGGATGCTTTTCTTGAAGCCCCGTTTCTTTCTGAGCTGCTTGTCCTTCTAATTGTTTTGTCCTGAGGAACGGAAATGAAAACAAATGAACTCTTCTGCCTTTCCTAGTTTTTTTTTGGGAGGACTGAAAATCTCATGTTCAGGCATTATCTGAAATTCAGATTTGCACAGGTCCCAACAGTCTCCAGAGATGAGCACAGCTTCTGTTTTGCCAGGTCCATTGCATCAGCACAGAATTTACTCCACGGAAACATGGAGGAGAGAAAGGGGTGCCCTTCCGGGTGCAAATCGACACCTTTAAGCAGAATGAGAATGGTGAATACACAGAACACTTGCATTCTGCAAGCTGCCAGATCAAAGTGTTCAAGGTATGAGGTAGTTTTGGCTTTGTCCTCAACTCACTTAAGGCACAAGAACATGCAAATAGTGCGGTAAAAGAACAGACTTTTAGCTGAGTATGCTTAAGATCTTAGACAGGACTCTTGTGCACAAAGTGGCATAAAGACTGAACTACACAGCAATTCGGTTTGAATTCAGATGATCCAAGTACTGCACCAAGACCTATGCCAGTCCACTGTGCTCAAATGCTATGCAAATATTGAGATATTTAGGGTATCCACAGTGTTTTGATGCTTGTAGGCAATCAAGACAATATGGCATCATGGCATCTCCAGTTTCTTTGATTTAATCCTCCATGAACAATAAGAGTGTATCTTGGAGATCTTAAATACCTGGAGGAGAAAAAAATTCAGAGAGAGAGAGAGCATCTCTGAAGCTCCTAGTTGGGCATGGCAGATCTTTAGCTGCTTAACAACAAACCCTCCATGGGCCTGTTTTCTTAAAGGATCTGCTGTTTCAGTTTTGCTCCTGTGAGCAGTGTCTTTTCTGTTCCTGGAAACATGGTACAAATACTAGTTGAAGTGCATAGATGATGGGGCTCATGATTTGAAATAGTTGGAATCACATCTCAGGTCTGTGGTCAGCCTGTTTTAGAATGGCAGGAGTCCTTCATGGGGGATGTATAGAAACAGTAGAGATACTTGACTAGTTTTTTTGGGGTTTGTCTAGAAAATGCAGATCTGATCTTTCTCATATGTAAAGTCCCCATAAATCTTAAGGAAGCTTTTGTGAACAGATTAGATAAATCTGTTGGCCTCTGTCTCCAAACTTGTAATACTTGGTGTAAGGGAGAGCCTGTGCTTGTGCTTATAGCCTAAAGGAGCAGACAGAAAACAGAAGACTGACAGGGAAAAAATGGAAAAGAAGACCACCCAAGAGAAGGAGAAGTATCAGCCCTCCTATGAGACAACTATTCTCACAGAGGTAAAGCATTTCAGACACATTGTACTACATCGTGTTGGAAGATAAATTTGAGAGAAACTGGCATCTAACTGAGCCTCAGAGGTTGTCTTGTGAAAACATGTGTGCTCAGATTTGATTGAAATTGAGAGCGGGATGAAATTAGAAAATTACTCTCACTGTTGAAATTCACGAAAGATGCCAAAGTTTCTTATGTTTTAGGCTATAAAACAACTCTTAACAGCCTAGCTTTAAAAGAAAATTGTTTTCTCAATATTCTCTTGTGCTCCTGGGCACTTGTCATGGCCTTCGGGTGCCAGTTCTATGAGGTATCTCTTTTAGAACTGTGTGGCCAAAGTTTATGTTGGAAATGGGGCACTTGAGCAGATGAACAGACATGTCTGATGAAATTATTAGTCTCTTTTTCTGTGAATATGCCTATGAAGTTACTGTTACATACAAGATCTGAGAAGATTCTGGATTGTACTCTAGGAGTATCTTGAATGCCTTATATTCTGGTGCATCTGATGTAGAGTTGTACTTGTTTCTGCCCCTCCCTGTCATTACTGAGATGTATGTATAAACTTACCCGAGACTGCAGAATTGCTAAGCAACAGGACTCAAGAAAGGGATTTAAAAGTGCAGTTCAGTCTCCCAATGGGAATGTCTTGTTGTTAGATTTAGTTGTTTTTTTTTTTAAAGTGGCTTGCTGGACTTCCAAAAGTTGTTAATTTAATTTTAATTTAAATCAACTTCCTGTTTGTGAGATCCAGTCCCTCCCACTCAATTTTGCTCACGTTGCCAGGAGCAACCAGCATGTTTTCTAATTGACAGACCTAATTCTACTGAGTTGGCAGATCCCAAACTCTTCCTATGAGCTCTGCTGCACTTTGACATATTGCATGTGGAAATGTAGGTTGCCAAAGAGTTAAATATTTGCCAGTGCTTGTGGAGACGATAAAATATTTGCTAGTGTTTGTGGAGATGATAAACCTGCAAAGCTACACTTGTTGTCTTTTGCAAACAAGGGTACTACTACAAGCACTGAGCTCTTGATGGCAGGAGGTTCCAAAGGGGTAGATTCTCCTACTGATTACACTGGCTTAAATTCAGAAGTCACCAATTCTAGCTGGGTTACTCTGGTTTTACACTACTGTAATGGAATGTGGAGTCTGACCTATATTTGTGAAGGCTTTTAGTAGCTTTTTGTCTGTGTGGCTATCTTAAATTTTCTCCATGTAATACCCACTTATGACTGGAGCTATTTGACTGATGGCCAGAGGCTTTAGCAGGCTGGTTCAGATTCTGCTCTTTCACTGGTATAAACCTGAAGCAATGCCACTGGAGCGTATTTGTCACTCTTGCCTGGATTTAATTAGGGCTTTATAATTGAGACCAGGGGTATTTCTGTATCATTGCTGCTTTCAGTCTGAGTTGACTTACTGGCGTTGCTCTGACTTACAGCTGTGCACACTTTGGCCCAGTGTTATTTGGGGACAGGCTTTGTGAAATGGGAGAAAGAAATGTGGAATGCACAACTGGAATCAATCTGGCCCCCTGACAGCCCGCTTGGAGAGCAGTGTAGAAAATCCATGGCCCATCTCCTCCTCCCAGCAGGAGTGATGAGCTGAAGTTAGTGGCGTGGCAACAGCATGAATGTGGTATTAGAGGAGAATCGAATCCTTTATTTCCATCCTTATGAAAGTATCCCTGCTGCCTTTCTTCCAACAGTGCTCTCCCTGGCCAGATGTGCCTTATCAAATGAACAATGCTCCATCTCCAAGCTACAACAGTTCTCCCAACAGCTTCAACCTTGGAGATGGGTATGTAACAAATAAATGCTTTATCTTTCCTGCTGATATGGTGGCCTTTGTGTGCACAAGCTTTGTGTGTCCATGCATTTCATACCTTGAAAGAAGAGGTCAAGGACCACCCTTTCTAGGAAGCAAAAAGTGTTTCCCAAAAGCCTTTTAGAACCTTCCATCCAGGAATTTCCTGTAGTGTAGAGTACTCTTTGCATGTCCAGTGTTTATGCAGTGACTGGATGGTGAGCATCAGAGGGACCACCAAGGCAATTCCTGGTGAGAACACACCATACCCTGTACCAGCAATTCCCAGTGTCTTCTCACAAGCTTGTTAGAGGCCTTCAGCACCTCTTCAGAGTTGATATTTCTTACTTGACTTCTATCTTGAGGTAGTTTGGGGTGCTGAATTCCCAGCTGAATGGCATGTAAAGAAATCCTGCCTGGGGCAAAACAACCTGGGTTTTTTGAGAAGCCATTTCAGAACAAAGGATTAATGGAGGCATGTTTAATTCATTAATACAGCCATCATAGAGAAACAATTCTAGTGATCCCAAAATGCCCAAGATGATAACTGATGTCAGAAATGTACAGCAGGGTCCCTCAGTACTTCTGAGTCCTCCCTGCAGCATATTTCCCCTAGGAATTTTGTATAGGCCTTTCTTCTTCTTTTGGTAGGACTCAGTCAACTAATTGCCTTCCACACAGCTTATTAATCAATCCATATTGTATCACAAATGTTCAGTCACCTCAACCTGTGAATAAAGACAAACATCGATATGACAAAATTTTGTGTTAGTGGAGAGATCTGTTGAGTGTTTTCTTCCAGTGATAGGTTCTTAGTTCTTTGATTAAAATCCTTGACTTGTTCAGAAGTCATGTCTGTGTTTAGGAGGATTTAGTAGAAATGTGGTTTTCTGTAAGATAGTTAAATGGTAATTTACTATATTTAAGATAACATTGGCATTGAATTACACAGTACTTTATTCAAGTTTTGTGAAGAAGTATTATTGGATAGTGGATTTAGTTAGGCTGTTTCTGGCTCATAGAGATTTTGAGTTCAGCCTCCCTGTAGGTTACAATTTCCTTGCTTAGTTGGTGTCACATTAGTGAGTCACCCATATGCAAAAGCCTGAAAGAGATCTGTAAATACGAGTTTTTCTCTCAGTGTTGAATAGAACCTCAACTGACCAACAAAAGGCTCAAATAGAAAGGGTTTTTTTTATTCTTTCTGGTCCAGATTTTGGACACCTTTTAAAAAAACTGATAGAGAAAAAAGCCAAGTTGGTGTGTAACTTGTGAAAGTTGAGTCAAATAGAGGAGGGGGAAGAGGATGGACACTGTAACGTAGAATTTAAAATAATGTGTTCTTTTTTTTCTCTTCCACCTTTGTATAATTTCTTTTAGCAACAGTTCTCCAACCCACCAAATGGAGCTCCTGCCTCCCAGCAATGATGTAAGTACTTGAGATCATGTTAATGTGGTGCTTTTCTCTTTTAGGACACTGGTGAACAGTTCATTTCAAGACCTTCTTATTCTTTTTGCAATGTAGCATCTCCTTCCTTCTGCTTCTATTCAAGATGCCCAGCAGTGGCTTCATCGTAATAGGTTCTCTCCATTCTGTAGACTCTTCTCAAGTTTTTCGGGTGAGTTTAAACAGTCCAATTATTTTGGTTTTGTTCTCTTTTGTAAGTGCAGCACGTGCTTCCTATCAGTAGCATCTGCTGCTGGCCACTGTTGATGGGATCACTGGTCTGATCCAGTGTGGTTGTTCTTTTGTTCTCAGATTACTTAGCATTTGTCAAAACAGTGTGTAGACATATAGAATAGATAAAGGTGGAAGAGCATAAATTCAGATGGAAAGGTCTTCTTGAGTTCATTAAGTGCAACCCCTGCTTGAAGCAAGTCCAGGACCTTGTGAAGTTACCTTTGAATATCTCCAAGATGGGAAATTCCACACTGTCTCTAAGCAGCCTCTTCAAATACTTAACTGCTCTCATAGTGAAAGTGGGGTTTTTTTCTATGTAATCAGCATTTCCCATCTTGTGTGTTCTGTCTGTTGCCTCTCATCCTGTCCCTGTGCTCCTTTGAGAAGCATCTGGCTCCATCTTCGTGTACCCTCTTATTAGGTAGCTGTTCACACCAGTAAGGCGGTGGAAGGGGCAATTGTTAGAGATGTTGAAACCATGAGGAGCCTCTCTCTGACTTGCAACATGATTAAATAACCCGGTGAACGTGACAGTTAGAGAAATTCGGGTAATTTAATGGCCAGTGTTAAATATCTAGCTTGTTTCTGAGTTGGCTAGAATATTTTCCAGTGCAGCACTGCTCCTTTGGCAGCTTCTAGCCTTCTCTTTCACAATGATTGATTTGAAGCGTACACCTCTTCGAATTTGCAACTTCTCTATGCAAATCTGTTTGGTTTAGTTTTGTGGATTCTCTCCTCCTGCCCTTTCCTGCTGCCCACACACACAATTCAGATGCTAAGATTTGCTAAACTTCTGAAAAAACCCAATTTGAAATATGTAGGTGCCGACTTACTGAAGATGTCCAAAGAAGATTTTGTTCAAATCTGTGGGCCTGCTGATGGAATTCGGCTCTTTAATGCAATTAAAGGAAGGTTTGTACTATTTCCTTCCTATTTTTTTTCTTGTTATGACAGCATCCCTTGGTAATTTCAGTGTTAACTAGAAGTTTATCCTGGAGCTGTAGCATTTAGACTTCCTTTTAGTACTTCAGAGAGGTTATCTCGGAGCCTGGAGGTCTCAGTGCCGTTCAAATCCAAGTACAGCTCAGAAATGTTGCCAAAACATGAAGCAGCATAATGTGGCTCTCCAGTGCTTCATTTGCTACTAGCTGATAGTTTACATCCATTTCATCACAGACACAGCCTACAATAACCTATGTTGCATCTCCATCAGAGGTAACAAACAACAAAACAACGAACCCCTAGAGCCTCAGATGACTCTTAAACTTCTTTTCATTGCAGTAACCTCATAAATTCTACATCCGGGCAGGATTTAGATCAGTAGAAGTAGGTATGATGAACTGCTTGGCAACTACTGTAAACTGCTTATTCTTATCTGATCCTGAAAAGGTTAAGGTGCTCTGCACCACTGCTCAGGGATCTGTTAGTAGATGTCCTAAGACATACAGTCACCAGCATCAAGACTATCCCTTAGTTTGTTAAGCCTGAGTGATTCCATCTCTCATTGTTTGGTAGCTGACTTGGAACAATTTTAGATCTACTAAATAATTTACTACTGTTTTTTATTAATCCATAGAAATGTAAGGCCCAAGATGACAATTTATGTCTGTCAAGAACCAGAGCAAAACAGGTCCCATCACCACCAAAAACGAGAAAATGGAGATGGCAGTCTTTGTGGTAAGTGTTTAGTATGGGTCTTGTTAAACACTTACCTGGTGAGAATGCTGCTTTCTGCCTGAGATCCTGTGGGGGACAGCTTAGTGTCCTGAGTGTTTGAGGAGGTCCTGTTTATCCCAGTTCTTCTGTCACTTTGGTTACAGTTTCAGGGCTGATTCCAACTGATACCATCTGCCTGCAGAACAGACCCAGCTTACAACCTAGCTGTAGAATGCTACAGCAAAATCTCTTTCCAGTTCTTAGTACAGACAACAGCATTAAAAACTACCCTTCCATCCACAATTTGCTTTAGATTACACCTTGTCTGAAAAAAATTCCAGGAAATGGAAGGTCTGTAAGTCCTGAAATGAGGGTCTAATTCTTGGAAGTTCAGAGGTTTTGGGGACTTGTTGTCCCTCATGACATGATGTGCCATCAAATGAGAATGGAGAGTATCCTTAATTCTTGCACTTAATAATATCCAGGCACAACTTTCCTACCTGGCTGCTATAATTTGGATTGAATTTATAAAACAGTACTGTAGTCTGTAGTTGCCTTATACATTGTATGCCTTAGTTTGTGCCTATGGGATTAGTGGATAACATCTAATAAAATACTGCTTTTGTGTAACATAGTATCATGTGCTTTACAATTTAATTGGATTTTTTTTTAAATGTCAAAATCAGTAAAAGTAGATTATTCAAAAATATTAGCACCTTTATGAGAGGGTTTTTTTTTTTTAGTGCCCCATGGTACATGTTGTCATTACTTCCCGTGTTTTTCCTCTAAGTAAAAGTCGTGTGTTCTTTAATTGCCCACTGCATCCAGATACTGGGTATTTTTCATCAGATCATCAAGTTAGATATTTGGGGGGTGCTTTAAAGGAACAAAACTTGTTTATCTCCTGTCAAAATTTGACCCTTCATCTTGAATCTGTTTGGCTGTTGATGCTGAGCATCTTGGTGCAATCTGTATTTGCTGGGCTGTAATTACTTTCAACTTGTTGCAGTATATCATGCAATCTTCTTAGAAGAATTGACCACGCTGGAATTAATGGAGAAGATTGCAAACTTGTACAGCATTTCTCCACAGCAGATAAATCGGATCTATCGGCAGGGACCCACAGGGATCCATGTGTTGGTGAGCAATGAGGTAAGGGGTTAATGCCAGCTTTGTTGGAGCTGTAACAACTGTCTGACTTCTTGGAGTTGGAATGAATTTTCAGGTTAGGGATGCATCTTCAAGCAGTGCAAAGTTACTAATCTCAACAACTCAAAGTAAATACTTAGAGTGAATCGGTCATGCATAGCATTGATTTTGGTGTGGTTTCGAGACCTTTGCATTGTAAAAGAGCTTGGGTTTTTTGTTTGTTTGGGGTTTTTTGGGTTTTGTTTTTTTAAAGCAAAACAAAACACAGTAAAATCATTCATTTGTTGCTCTCTACAACTACCTTAAAGAAGGTTGTAGCAAGGTGGGGCTCAGTCCCTTCTCGCAAGTAACAAATGACAGAATGAGAGGAAATGGCCTCAAGTTGCACTGGGGAAAGTTTATATTGCTTATTAGGGAAAATTTGTTCACTGAAAGGGTTGTCAGGCACTGAAACAGGCTGCCCAGGTAAGTGGCTGAGTCACCATCCCTGGGGGTGTTTAAAAGATATGTAGATGTGGCATTTAGGGACATGGTTTAATTGGTGCAATTGCTGGCAATAGCTCAACATTTGGGCTTGATGATCTTAGAGGTTTTTCCAACCTAAATGATACTATTAATTTCATTTTGGCTACTTACACAAATTTTGAAGTGAGGGTCTGAAGTAAGAACCTTTAAATTAAATAGGTAAGTTTCCTAAGAAGGCAAGTTTGAAAATCTGTAGGGCAATTAGTGTTCCATCTTGGCCAGTGATTACAGCCACTGGGTCAGTCAGTGCCATGTAAGTGCACACTATAATTTAATGGACCTCTGCTAGCTGTTTGTGTCCAATTATATGATGGCTTAATTTAGTCCATTCCATTAACTTGCAGGTTAATAGTAAGTTGCCCTTCTTCCTCTTTCCCCCTTACTGAATTACTTACTCATTCATGCACCAGAATCGCTTAAGGAGCTTCATTTATAAGAAGCATTGTTAAAACAAATGAAGCAGAGCATAGGTCTCAACTGGAGCCTAAATTGAAGGCTGTAATGCTTATTCCTGAAGTCTCCTTGCTATTCCAGCCTGATTAAATCTGAAACTTTGATGCTTTATGGATGCAAAGCGCTTGGAGGCAACTCTTGATAGGGGAATTGCATGAACCGGCTTGGGTATAAGACTTTAAGTATTTGTTTAAGTCAATTATTAACAGTGTCTATTGCTTTTTAAATATTTTTTTCTTGTTCTAATACTAGAGTGGCAAGAGTGAGGCACTCTGAATGTACTTCATGCATCATTAGGCAGAAACACACAAACTGAAGTTTGATTTGCAGGAGCAGGGGCTGGATGTTAAACCCACAAGAGAATAGGCAGATTAGTCTAAGTTGAAAAGGGTATTTTGGTGTGAGAACTTACAGCTGGGAAGTGCACTACTTGAATGATATTCAGTATCTAGGAGAAGTCTTTTTCTTAAAGCTGGATTTTATCAGCTGATCAGAGACATTCTGGTCACATCTCCCTCCTCTGCAGTTGTGTCCAGCATCTGCTTCAACTGTATGAGACACCTGAAGGTAATTCACCTCTTCTATCCCACATAGCTACTCTAAGATGGGAGGAAGCATAGACTAAGGATGAAGCTTAAATGAGATTTTCATATTGTATCTGAAGTCATCTGAATCTCTTAACTCCCCTCTTAATTTAGGGGTGTCTCTAGACCCTTCACCTGTTCTGAAAATCTAGTTGTTTCTCATGGATAACTCAAATAGCTTTAGGTTCTAATCTTTCTTCCCATGATTTGCCTTGCCTCTCATAACAGATTCACTAAGATTCCTGTTCCTTGACAAAATACGAACAGGTAAATGTTTGCTGTAAGCGCAGCATCTATACTAATATCTGGTCAAAGTAACCAGATGGACACTGCTGAGATGGCTTCTCAGTAGCAATTCCTTTATTCAGCAAGGAGTCCATTTCTTGGGGCTTACCGCCTCTGGGTATTATTTAAATGCCTATATAAGCCTGACTGAGCTCCATGGTTTAGCTGACTGTGTAATTACTGTTGGGTCTTAGGAAAAAGACTGTCTTCATCCAGTCTAAACTAGTACAGCTTCACTGAAGGCAATTAAGAGCATGATCTTTAATAGAGTAACTGGAATAGTATAAGAACCTGCAGGATCAAGAGCTGCAAAGAGGATGGTAAAATGCTGAATAAGCTAAATCAGCTCCAGGCAATCACTTTTAGTATGGGCTTCTCTTAAAATCGCTAGCAACTGCAAGGACCTTAGTTAATCAGTCATGTACTTTAATAATCTCATGGGCAGAGTTACTCAGGACTGTGTGGGACACGACACCAAATGTTGTTTGAGATCTCTCCTCTAAGTCTATACTGTCACTGAAAGAAACTTGAATTTAATTGCTAAAAATGTGTTGTGTTGGCTTTTTTTGCTTCTGCCCTTCAGATGGTGCAAAACTTCCAGGATGAATCTTGTTTTGTTATCAGCACATTAAAAGGTATGTATTGCTGCTGCTATTACCTGTGGCTCTAAAGATAATTCCTCTGTTCAACTGCACTAAATGTTACCACAAACTCAGTGCTGTTATCCTGAAAAGATAAGTAATCTAACTTAGTGTAAGTCAAGGTGTTGCCTATGCTATGATTGATTGATCTTATGCTTTCCTCTCAGTTATGCTGTTACAAACATTTCATAAATCCGTTGTTACCACTAACACAAATGAATAGAAAAACTTCTAGTAAAATGATAGAAGATGACAGTATGTGGGGGGCTTTATGTAAATTATTTGACCTATATGTTCAGCATTGATTTTCATGGGTGGATTGTGCAACATGAGCACAAACTATTGCAAACTACCTAGGAAAAAAATCTGAAGTTCTGTATCTCTGGTGTTTCCTAAAAGCAATGAAAATATGCTTTGCATTTTTTTGTTACAGCTGAAAGCAACGATGGCTACCACATCATTTTAAAATGACCGTGCTGCACAGAGAGACTTTAACAGCCTGAAATTTAGTGCCTCACTGAGATTGCTACAACCTAGACTGGAAACATGAAGAACCTTCTGGATAAATGCTCCTGTGAACTAAGAATTACCAAACAGCTTAAGGAAAAACTTGCTTTTACAGTTATGCATTTTTGGTGGTGTGTGATTTTGGTTTTGCCTTTTTTTTTTTTTTTAAGCTGAGAACATCCTCAAAGCTTGTACATGTTTCTTCCTCCCTCCCTTCCTCTTCAGTCTTAAAAATTGTAGAGGTTTCTGCTTATTAGAAACATCTGCCTTGTATTAAAGGGAAATGAAAGGTAAACAAATCCCAATTCTCTAAAACCATTATGGTTGAGCGAATTGATTTACTTACTGTTCTGAGTGCTCTCTTGCTTTCAACACACACCCTGTTGCTGATGGGCATAGAGTCCCTGAGGCTCCTCTTTTGCTCTTTGAGGTGGAAGGCTTGGGGCTACATCCAAAAACAGATTGGGCAATGCAGAGGATGGATTTTTGCCCAGTCATCACCCAAAATGTCAACTCTGGAAGCCCACACTTAGCTGTTCTCCACCTGCAGATGTGCTCAAAGTCCAGAGACCTTGGTCCCTCCTGACAGAGCTGCTGTAATGCCAGTCCAGCAGAACAGTTTGGGGGAGCTCAAGAGAGGATGGACAACCTGAGGCGAGCAGTTCAGTAGCATACTATTGTCTTTAGAGTAGTGTCCCTGAATGGAGTATATGAAGGTTTTCTGAGGAAATGTTTTGAACACTGAAAGTTGTAGTGCTCATGACAAATTCATACTGTGGATTTATTCTACTCTACAAAGTAGTGATTAACTGCTATCTTTATTATAACTGGGAATTAGGTTTTATAATATTAGTGATTTTTTCTTCCTATTACTTACTAAAGTAAAACTGAGTTTTGACCAAGTGCAGGTAACAGATCATCTCAGTTGCTGCTTTTTGTATTCTTGCTCTTTCGCTCTTGACTCCTGTTTCCAATATCTGTAACTACGGTCAGCTCCACCCTCCCTTGGCCTTTTGGGATGCCATCCAGGCTTCCACTGATGTCAAAGGCAAACTGGATCACCCCTTTCTTGCATGGATGAAGCCATTTCTTTTTTGGTAGCTAAATAATAAGGCTATTTCCCAAACTGAATGTCTGTGTAGCATCAAAATCTGATATTTGAATATTTAATTTCATCCTGAATTAACATGGAAAGCTGAAATACCAAACATTTTCCTGGAGTGGAAATTTTTCAAAAAATGAGAAATTCTCAGCTGGAAAACACCGAATAAAATGTTCCAGCCTTTTGAAATGGAAACATTTAATTAAATCCGTATGGCCCTTAAAGCAGCATCAGTTTGAGCTACTGTTGCAGCCCTCAGAAATTATCATTCAAGTGCCTTGTGTGCTGTGTCCCCCTTGGGGCTGAGCTCTTTGGCTGAATTACAGATCCCATGATGCTCTTACCATGGGTTAGTCAAACAGGGAATGCGTCATGAAGGCTGGAGGGGTGCCCAGGGAAAGAGGGGGCTGTGGAGCCCTTGAGTTACAGCTCCCAGCTGACACCAGAGGAATTTGGACAGACACGGGCTGATACTTTCCTGACAAAAATTATGTGTTTCAAGTTTTCCCAACAGAAGTAAACAGCAAAATATTGAGAAGAGCAACCTTTTTTTCATTAAAAGCAACAAGTTTTGCGCAAAAACCCCACCCATCCCCACCAATTTTTTTTTTTTTTTGCAATGAAAATAATACTAGAATAGAAAAATTGTGTTACAATGGGAAAGCCTTCAGCCAACTCAGCTAATTGACTTACAGTGCCTACTTAGGCACGATCTTGCTCAACTGGCTGTCCTGGATGCTCCATGAATTGTAGTGTTTATCCAGAAAGGATGACTAGGCTTTGGGCCATGGTGATTCCTCCCTCTGAAGTGAAGGAATAGAGGCTGCTTGGTTGAAGACCAGGCTGTGTAGGTGAGGAGCTCCTGGCCATAGACACTGGGACTTCCAGGTTGTGGTCACACAGTTACAGCTGCCTTCCAAAACAGTGAATAAATTCCAGATGTTTTTGTGAGCAGGGGGGACCAGTGTGCCCCTGTGTACCAGGAGCTGTTTGGTTTATTTTGTAGAAAGTGCTTTCGAAGATCTATATTTGCTGGGCTTTTTCATCCTGTTCTGTAATACTGGCCCCAATACAGGGTGTGGCTGTCACTGGCATGCAACTCACGTGAATCTGACCTCATGAAAAGAGTTGAAAATAGACTTTGAAGTTGCCAGGAGTGCAGTCTGTATCATACCTGCTTAGATGTGATAGCCCTGTAATTGAGGGGACACAGCAATACTGAAACACCAGCAGAGTGAAGAAAGGATTATTAGGGCCTTGCTGTGTTGAGATTTTTTTTAAAATAAAATAATTTTCTACTGCTATGAGGGTGAATTTGACAACATACCTTGCTTTCCTTTCCATGCTCTAAAAAGGTAGACCAGAGTAAACAATCCTGTAGATTATAAGTACTGTCCTACTGGGTGGGCTCTATTGTTTCATCTACATTAGCCTCTTATAAAGCTGTATAGCTTCAATATGTGTGTAATACCTTGATGGAGTAGTTCTAGTCCTTGTTGAACCTTTGCAGTCGCAGCAGAGATAGGGAGGTTTGTGGTTATGTGACATACACACCCATGAAGGCACAGCACAGCTGGTTTGGTGTGTAGGAGACTGTTGAGTTCTTCACCATAAAATTGTAGGATATCTTGAGTTGAAAGGGATGCATAAGTATCATAGAGTCCAATGCCCTGCTCTTTACAGGAGTACCCAAAACTAAACCGTGTGTCTTGAGAGCCATCCAGAGCATCCTACATGCTCCTTGAACTCAGGCAGGCTTGGTGCCATGATCCAAGGGCAAGGGAAGTCCTTGGGGGGCCTGTTCCAGTCACTGACCACCCTCTGGGGTGAAGAATGTTTCTCCAGTGTCCAGTCTGAACTTGCCCTGATCGAGTTTGATTCCATTCCGTTGCATCCTATCACTGGTCACCAGACTGAGTAGATCAGGACCTCCCTCTCCACTCCCCCCCTTGAGGAAGGTGCAGAATGTGTCACATCTCTGGGTGTCAGGAAAATGTGTTGCACCCTTTGTCCTTGTTCCATGATGATGTATATCCAACTGCTGGTTTTATGGGGGCAAACTGGCCACAGACCCTCGTGGCTGTGTGGGTGGTGCATGTGGTCAGGGCAATGCTGGTGTGAGATTGGACTGCTGAGGAACTTTCCCCTCTGCCTCCCAGAACCATAAAACCAAACCCTTGTCCTGTTGAAGCTGGAGAGTTTGTCTATGCAGGAACCCAGCAAAGCCTTCAGGATTTATGTCAGTGGCTTATGTGAGGAATGAGAGAGAGAGAGAGAGGCTCGTCTCACCTGTGTGTAAGGTAATCTTAGACCCTCCTTGTGGCTGCAAAGGATCTGCCATCTCTGGAATAACTTGTTTGAACTGTTTGTGGATGTGGCAACCTTCAGAAGGAAGCTTTTGTTTTCTCAAGACTGGAAGAAGCACAAATGATTAGTCTGGGATAGATATGTAAATTCTAGATAGGCTAAAGGCAAGGGAGGAGAGTAGCTCCCACTTATCTAACTATCCAAGAGTTCTGCATTTACTTTGCTCCTAAGTGTCTGTTACACTTATTTTTGCTTTTTTAGTTGTTGTTGCTCCTATTTCTTTTTTAAAAAGCAACAAATGAAACTTGCTCGAAGTGATTTAAATGAGACTTTTTTTTCAGTTATATGTAAAATTTGTATATCAAATCTGTCTTTGTAAGGACTGGGTTTTAGGATAACAGTGAATCATATGGTTTCCAAACTGTCCAGCTCTTTAGATGTATGCCTGATGACAGCCACTATGAGTAGAAGTGGGTTTGCTGGGAATGAAAAGGCTGAATCATTATGTGACTTATACCAATAGGACTCCAGCCAGTACTGTGAAGTACACACCTGTGTTCTCATCAGATCTGTACTGTCTGTTTGAAATAATTTCATAAATTGTGGCATTTTCTTTATCAACTGAGTAAATCGATACAGATCAGTTAGTATGACTCTGGTGATGCCCTGGGAACTCATAGACATGCCCATGATACACAACTCCAGGGCAGGGAAGGGGCAAATAATCTGGTGATAAAAATGTGGCCATCTAACTGAGGTGACAGGACTGATGCTACTGAAATTAAAGCTCTGGTTCTTTCAGCTGGCCCTGCATGGTTAATTGGCTAAAACAGAAATAATCATTCAGTCTGGAAAACATTGGAGTTCTCATTGTCTTAGTGTGAAATGTAATGGGCTGAAGTTTCAGGACTTGGAGGTGGTAAAAGCATTCTTGCAGTTGAGAAGCCCTGGGTGGCACTCTCCTTATAATGTAACATATACATATATATGCATATATATATATCCACATACATACTGTACTGTATCAACACATATTTGTGCTGAGTACATGTGTTCTTTGGCTTTAACTGGTACTCTGCTTTGTTTATTTGCAGTTCAGTGTAAAAGACTCTGGTTGATCAAGCTTCAAAACCCAGCCATTCCTTGGGTAGAAATGTAAAAGTCCATAGTAGCGACTCTAGGTGATTTGGACACGGTACACTTGGAGTGATGTAAATTTGATGAATTTCTGCAATATAAATCCCAGGCCTTGGTGAAGATGAGCATATTCTTGCACTAACACTGCAGTTCTACATTGCAGCTTCTGAAAATTAGTTAGAGTAACAGAGAAATAGGTTGCCCAGTGCTTTGTGAACTAGTAAGGCTACTCCCTAAGCAGAACAACCATACGATGACTTCTTGTAGCTCAGTGTTGTATTGCTTAAGCATTGGCTGTAATTCTAACAATCATCTGGTGGATGACTGGGACAGGTTTTTTTGTCTGTATCTGTTTTGGGCTTTTTGACTCCTCAAAGAAATGCTTATATTCAGACTGTAGCTTCTCTTTCTCCTCCAGTTATGAAATGGTTTAACTTTATGCTACTAATAGAAATATTTTCATAAGATTATAATCTGTTTGACAGCACAGGGTACTCAGAGTGGGGAGTGTTCAGCTTTGATCATCACTGCTGTGGGTGATTATGAGAAGGCAGACTGTTATCTAACATCCTTGCCTCTCTCTAACAAATGGGTTAAGCTAGTGCCTATTTTTTTGTGTGTTTTTGATTTATACCTTTTTTTTTTTCCTGCCATTCTCTCAAAATGCTGCTCCCTGGCGAGCAGATGGCATGTCCAACTTTCTAAAGTAGCCTGCTGTTGTCCCAGTTTGCTTGGGGTGAGTGTTTATCTTTCAAAAGTCCAGAGAGTTACCTCTCTTCACTGACAGTGCAGCTGTTCGAGGCAGGCGATGCTGACCACAAAGTTGGCACGATGGGCAAGGGCAAGTGGAGGTGGGTTGATGGGAGGCTGAGGCGTTACCAGTTGTGGGTAAATACTGCCACACTCTTTGTCTTTTTGTTTCATTTTTGGGGGTTTTTTGTACATGAATAAAAAAAAAGAAAAAAAAGAAAAAAAGCATATTTTGCACTGGCTCTTGTACTGTTGTGCAGAAGAAATCTGTATCTAGAATCTGTGCTCCAGTCAAAATGCAAATAAATCTGTTTGTAAGAAGCATGGGTTTGGTCTCTGCTTTGCTGGGTGTGAATGGGCACAGGAGAGCCTCAGTATGCAGCTGTAAGGTGCTGGGCACCCTCTCAAAATCAAAATGAGTGGCAGCAGAGTTTGCAAAGTGCTGGCAAGAGAATGACAGCTGTAGCCAAATGTCCTGCAGCCCTTGAGTTGGGACTGACTTCACTTCTCCACAGCACAATGCAGTCACCTGCTCATGTTTAATCCAGGTCAAGGCACGAGGAGAAATGCCTCAGTCTTGAAGATGCCGTGACAATGGGCATATGCTTTAGTGAGAGCACAAGCTGGGTTAGATGACAGCTGGCTGTGGTCTTGCAGTGCTCAGTAGACACAGGCGTGTCAGAGCCTGGTCCTTGGTGACATCAGAGATGAGCAGAGAGTCCCTCCTTGTAGCAATGCTCTGTCCCATTCAGCAGCTGGGAGACACATGCTGGAGTGGTGGCAGAGAGGTCTGGGTATGAACAGTGGTTTGGGTGGAAGAACTGAAGTGTCCTCTGAGGTTTAAACCATAGATTTATTAACATACATGGCCAGGAAATTAGCAGATGTTCAGTGTCATTTTCCAGTTGGGGAAGACGGAGCCCAGTTTGCAAATAGGATCTTCCAGTGGCCAAACTTCACCTTAAGGTATAGAAGAGGGAATGCACAGGTGCTCCTTAATCTGAATTGACCTCAAGAGCAATTTCAGCTCCTTTCCTTTGCTGAAGAAGTATTTGAATCATAAAATTAGGAAAGGTAGCTTGGGCCTCTAAATATATCAGTTCATATGTAAAGTACAGGGACACAGGCAATGTTCCTAGATCAAGGTAGATGAGAGGATTTAGTATTTTTCTGTACCGGTGACATCACTAAGAAGAGGAAAGGGACTGTCTACACCAATTTCTATTAGCTTAAAGTTTCTCTGGAGGCAGAAGTTTAGCTGTCTGAGGCGTGATACTGTTCAAGTGTTCAACTGCTCTGTGCATGATTAGGCAGCATCAAGTCTCACAGGGCTGCTGGGTTCAGCACAGCTTCAGCATGGGTTTAAATCCACTTGCAGGCAGCAGCAGGGGATCTGGGTGGGCACCTGAGAGTCCAAGGCTGGGGTCTGGGCTCTCCAGGGCTGTCTGGAGGGTGCTGAGTGTGTGAGGTTACTGGCAGCAAGTTCTTGGTGGCTGTATGAGCCCTGCCAGCTGCAGGGGACATCCCTGGGGCTTTCAGAAGGTGGAAGTGAATTCCTCCCTAAGCCCCACAAGATGTGTGGTGCTGTATGAGCATCACATGCATGGGTAGTTCCCACCAAGCTCCATGCAAAATTATCCCTCTTCTTCTGTGAGCCTGAGCCATGTGCTGGCAGGTAAATGCAAAAAGGAACACTAGGAAGGTTTTTACCTAATAAAAAGGGTTGAAAAACAGGGAAATGGGTAATTCTACATAATTTAATTTCTATGGGAAACACACCAATACAAGGTAAAGACTTCCAAGGGATATACCCAGAAATCAGTGGCAGCTGTAAGACTGGACAGGAGCAGTAAAGAGCTACTTGCATGTGAGGAGAAGCAAGACCTAAGACTGCAGCTGCTTAGTCAAAGCATTGGCCTAATCTCATCTAAATCCTCAACAGCAAGCAAACATTTTACAATTAACTTTCCAATTCACAAAACAATGTAGTCTTTCACTTAAATAGATTGGTAACTACTGTGGAGCAGGCAGAGAGTAACATCTGTCATGCTCTTTCTGTAAAGAAGCTAAATGCTTCCAGGCTTACCTGGGTGGGAAAGATTTGACACTATAATAAACAGAAATTAAATTTTTTTGATGGTATATGACAGCAGAGGCTGATTGTCCTGATCAAACTGGAGTTTCAGACAAGCGCAGACTTCCCTGGTCCCCACAGATGTGTGGCCTAGGGGAGCACGCCTGTCCTGCCCTGTCCTATTCCTGTCCTATCCAAAATCTTCTATTTTTGACTACTGCAAATAGTGCCACTATCCATTTTGCAGTCGAACAAGGCCCTAGTTCTGATTTTTCTGATATTAACTCACAAGCAAGTATGATATAGCTGTAAAAAAGTTGGATTGGCAGGAATCCAAAAGGAGCCGAGCACATTAGTACACTAAATAATTTCCCAATGCTGAAAATTTAAATGCTGAAGTTAATACTATGCTCTAGAGAGGAGACATGCTAGAAATATTACCACACTTAGACTAAAAAAAAAAAAAGAAAAGCAATGCTGGGAGGAGTTTCTCCTTGAAAATATTTTCAAAGTTTAGAATCTCTCAGAAGAAGAAGTTCCTGGATGGGTTGGCACCACTTTGGCAATTAGGGTCTCCGTGACATCACCTAAGAGTTTAAACTGTGGTAGTAAAATAAGGGAAAACTCGAGTAAAAAGATGAACAGTGTGACTTTATGAAGGATGGAAAACCTGGCTGAGGCTGCATGGGCAGAGCAGCCCAGGAAGGGAAAGCTCAGCGCCACATACCTTGAGCCAAGTGCGTGCTTCAGCACAGCTGTCCTGAGGACAGAAAACATGGCCCCAGACAAAATTATTCCAGAACCACCCACTGCTTCCCTTTTCCATCAGATTTACCTCATGTCACGGCAGTGCCCATGAGGCCACGACTCCTGTCTCTCGAGCAGTCATAGTTGTTTACTGTTACATGTGTGTCCTGAAAGAAATGAAGTCCAAGTTAGGACATGGGGATAAATCTGGTGACTGCTGAAGTGAGCACTGGGATGGGGGTGGGGGAAAGAAGAGGCATTCTTTGCTCTTTCAAAAGCTTTGGCTCCCTTTTGGCTCTCCCAGTCCGTGCCGATGGCTTTGCAGCATTCCCGATGTGTCTGCAGGGGAGGAGTGCCTGTTCCCAAAGAAATGCAGACATGCTGCTGGTTTAAGTGCATGTCCAGCTCCTGAACACAAGTGCTCAGAAACACAACCTGCTGACAGCCTGCTCAGGAGGACACTGCTCTCCACAGTTGTTTAAACAAAGCGAGTCTGCAAATTTTGTAACTTACATTCCTGAAGCAATAGGAACAGGGCTGGGATGTTTTATTCCTGTTTAGAGTGTCTCTGCTGGGAATGGAGCTCAATCCCAGATAAAGAAATGGTCTCCAGGCTATCTACCAAGGGGAATTCAAACAACCCTGCCACCATTAGTTGACAGTCACTAAAGCAAGGAAGTAACTTAGCCTTTACTTCACTCCAGCATGAATCACTTTTAACACCATGAGGACAAAGTGGCAACACACTGCTGGCTCACTCTGAAACTCGGCTGGCTGGTGGCAGATGGCTCACCAAGCAACCTCCGAGCAAAGGAGCATTTATCCTCTCGTGTTATTTCTGAGGTAGTGCCATGCTCTTTGTGCAGCCTATAAACCAGAGACAGGTGTTTGGCACACGTGCCCACAGCTGGATTTGATGTGCAGTGGCCTTGACAGCTCCCTGTGGAAGGAGAAGGGACCACCACGATCCTGCTTGACGTGCACAGCTCAGCGTGTCTGCAGGGCAAAGAGTTCCCTGTGAGCTCTGCAATGCCCCACTCACTTTGGAGTTGGTTTTATTTTGCTCTTTTCAATTCTTGAACAGTTGGATTTTCCACCTGGTTGTGGTGATGACCATGGTCACCTGCTGGCCAGCAGCTAAACAAGCAAAGCAATTGAGAAAACGAGCCTTTGCATTCTTGGAGTCTCCCACTTTAAAACAATGAAACAATTTTTCCTCTCTCATGAGCATCACCAAGCGGTGTTAATTGGTCACTTTTCAGGCTCTCATGCCCAAAAGTCCCTCTCAGTGAAAAACATCCTTAAAAATTACATTTTAGTGCAAAACATCTAAGCCCAAGTGGGGCAAAGAGCAGGACCAGAAGCCTGGAGAACCTGGACCCAAATAGGTGCACATTGTACATGTTTGTTAGAGCTTAGTGGCTGTGGAGGAGAACTGGCCTGACACTTGCTTATAAAATGAAATCCTCATGACATTACAGCATTGTGGAACTCAGAAAATAACAAACCGTCAGACTCCTGGTACGATCCTGACTGGTTGCTACCAATCTTGGTTGAACAAATATGGGAATATGTGTGCCAGGTTAAATGAGGGAATAAATAGAAGATGCACACATTGAAAAAAGAAATGAAATATTATGCACCTACTAAGCACTGGAAGAACAATAACTTAAACATCATGGCATCACTTGGGCTGTTATGTGACTTTTCTACAGTGTCTGTAGACACTGAGTAGAAGACAGTTTTTAACTTGATTGTTTCTGTAGAGATTTATAGCTGAAACCTGGGTAAGGCATAAAGTAAAAAATGAACAGACCATTTTGATATTCAGGAATACAAGACATGAAGCCACATCTCAGCAGTGTCAAATGCCCTGAGGCTCCAAGTCACACCACTGGGGTCCTTTCTCAGGTATTTTGCTTTTCACCTTCAGCAGGCGGATGGAGAGCAAGGAAGGCCCTTTGTAGTAAGTGTTGGGGAAGAAAATGATGGCACTTAATGAAGAAAGGCACTTTTTTACCTACACATTTGACTTTTTGGGAGGCCTTGAAAGGAAGCCAGGGCTGGAAATCCCCTTTCTGCCAAAGCTGGGAGAATATCGTGAGGTGCTAATGAGCCAGCAGGTGTCCCCGGGAATTTTAATTTCCCAGATTGGTCCCTGATGGGGTCAGCCTTACTAGCACAGAGACAAGGAGCCCTCCCTGCACCTAATCAGGAGACCTGGCTATATAAGCCAAATCACTTCTCTTTCTGAGTGGCTGCAGGGGAGGAAGTGCTGCAGTGGGAGCAGGGGACTCATCCCAGGTGAGGGGCTGAAGAGTCTGGACTTGTGTGTTGTTAACTGCTGCTGTGTACTGTGCTTCTTGCGGAGCTTTATTATAGATTTGTTTGGTTGAAAGTGACTTTAACTGTCCAAACCCCTTGCAATGAGTAGGGACATCTTCACATGGATCAGGTTGCTCAGAGCTCCATGCAACCTGGGCTTGAATGTTTCCAAGAATGGGACATCTGCCACCTCCCTGGTCTGGTCAACCTGTTCCAGTGTCTTACCATCCTCCTTGTAAAAAACCTTTTTCCTCATATCTAATATAAACTGAACGTCTTTTAGTTTAAAACCGTTGCCCCTTGTCCTACTGCAACAGGCCCTGTTCAAATGCTTGTCCCCACCTTTCTTATAGGTCCCCTTTAAGTACTGAATGCTTCAGTAAGGCTGCCTAAAGGTCTGTACCAGGTGTTCACAGCATGAAAATCCCTATTGCTTTCCCCACCTTTCTGTCCTTCTCTCTCATTTCATCAGGGACTGGCAGTGCCTGGTCTGTGCCAGCTGTGATACAAGGCTTTGCTGTTATAGCAATGGGCGCTGCTTCCTTAGGAATGAAGTTAATGGCATAGTTTGGAGAAGGTTTGTGATGGGAACAGCTAGTGATGCTGATAATATCTTTCTAGTGAGTGGTGCTCCACTTGCTCTTTCTGGTTCTCAAGGATCTGTGTGTCTTGATGTTTTGCCTGTCTAGTTGTGTAAATGAGACAAATCCTGAGAGATTCAGAGCAAAATTCATCTCATCTAAGCTGTCTAGGAGATAAAAATGGGCACACAGACAAGTAGTTTTCAGACCCCAAATCATAAAGTCTTGGTATAGCCAGCAGTGTTGCCTGCAGCTGTAAACAGTGCTGATCCCTCCCAATGAGGCTCACCTCTGGGTGTTTAAGGAATTACCAGCCAAGTGCTGGTTGTGTAGTGCTTGGCACTAGTGGGAGCTGCAGAAGGATGCAATTAAATTAATTACAGACTGGTGATTTTTCATTCAATGGGATAATTACTTATGAAAACTGGCATTATGGATGAAACTTGCTCCCAGCCTCAATATCAGGTTTCGCCATCTTGCCAGAATTTGTGATTGACGTCAACCTGTGATTGTGACAAAGGCTATAAACTCATAAGCTCATACAATAATTCAGTATGGAAGGAGTCTTCAAAAGTCATCTGGCCCAGACCTTGCTCAAAACAGGGCCAGTCCAAAGGCTGGGTTAGCAAGAGGAAGCTCATGGCCAGTGCTAGCCAGGAAATCCAACCAGAGATCTTAATACCCCATTCTTGCCTCAGATAGTCTATGAATACTCTCACTGAGAAAAGCTTTTTGTCTTTCCAGTATTGGGTGGGAGAAAAGTAAAATAATACAGGTGTGCCAAGCCATAATTATCTTTCAGTTCATCCTTTAAGAATGTCTATTTAAAAATTAAATTGGGATGTATTTGTTTACTTAACAATTTTCCCCAGTGAATAGAAAGAATAGAACTTGGCAACCACTTTCTATTAAGTTGGGCAGCTCTTGTAGTGATGTATTTTCCAACTAACATATAACTTGTCACAACGGAATTGAACATTAAAAATTTAAGGTTTTGCTTGCTAACCGTACTTCTTCTCAGGGATGGGTGGGAGTGGCAGTGTGAGGGGTCTAGTGGGCTTTAAGTTGGGGTGAAATTGCAATGGATGAGCTTCTCCATACTGTGTAGTTGTCATCTTACTCCACATGTGCTGTGCTGCAAGGCAGTGTAGTCTGCATTTTGGGCAGCCTGGGAAGCCTGTGCTGTGAATGTGTTAGATCTCCAAACCAGGCTCTAGTGCAGTTGGCTGTGTGCTACAAATTCCCAGCTCTGTTTGCATGCTCTGGCATTCCACATAACCTGGATGTGAGAAGTAGCATCAACTTGGCTTTTTCTTTTTAAATGGTGAAAGAACCCACAATCAAGAAATGGCTGTGGAATTAGCAAATAAGAGATACTCATCCTTAAGTTACAGGCTTGAAGTCAATGAAGGTGAAAAGTATTTTCCTTTCAGTGCTTTTTCATTTGGATGAAGAGGCTGCAGCTGGCAGGACTTTCTACCTGGAAACCAAGAAATCTTACAAGCTGAGCCTGGCTCAAAGGCTGTAAGCACAAGGAGCATTACATGGTGCCCCCATGCCTTTCCTTTGCAGCATGATTATCACGCATTGCTTCAAAAAGGGGGAAATTTTAGAGGGTGTTTTGGCAATTTCATAAATCACCTTATTTGTGACCACGGGCTTCATGCTGAAGAGCCCAACTCTAAGTGCAACACACTCAGATGGATGTGAGACACACCCTAGTAAGGCTTTGGCCTTTGAAAGACCTAAAAGCCCCAAAATGTTATAATCTGATGATGATAATAAAACCAGTTATATATTTCATGTTTTTCTTAATTTAAAATCTTAACTGACACATTTGCTACTGTGAGTAGTTCCTGCCAACTTTACTGAGGATCTGTGGATACCATGATCTGTTCAGTAGTAAATGCTTCTGTGGAATTTCATTTTAAACCTCCCTCAAGCAGTCCACATGTCTGATACAGCTTATGAGAAAGACAAGACTTCTTTCAGTTTCATAGCTGGTAATT
>VXBX01003755.1:297079-373232 GCA_013400415.1 Scytalopus superciliaris | reverse complement strand
TTTTTTGCATAATCCCTATTTAGGGTGAAAATACCACTTCAAAACTGTGATTCAACAAATGGTAAATTTAGGCCTTGCCATTCAGAAATACTCCTGCCTCATTTCCAAAATGGGATGTTATGGCATAGGCTTTTTTTTTTTTTCCCTTGCCAAAGTATTATTTAATTCACTGTTCACCTTAGTAAATTAAGGGCAGCAGAGCAGAGTAGAACACCAATTGCCTAAGGTACATTTTTGTTTATCAAGTTATTTAGCCTGTACACTTTGTTCTCACTGCTTTGACTATGCAAACTGTCTGCTGAACAGGTCCCTGACCCAATGACTTGGCCAAAGCAGCTCTTGCAGTGGTGCATGCTACCAGGACTGGCCTAGGAAGGATGATTTTTGGATGAGTGTCCCTTGTGCCTTCAGCTAAGAAACAGTACAAAAATCCCAGTAAACATCACTCATTTAACTACTTGAGCTTTGGCAAACTGGCTTGTTGAGCTGCTCTTGTACCTTGGATCCCTATGTGGCCCTCTTAGCTAAATTATTAGTTGGTCTGTTGACGCTGCTGTGAGATGCCTTTTTCCCCACAGAATCTTTATGGGAAAGAAAATTTTGTAGTGTAAAAATAGGTTTGTTCTGTCAGAACCCTCTGACAGTAACTGCATTAGTGAAGCATGGCTAAGCTCTCTTTATTGCAGGGAGAAAGTGGGCAAGGTATGACTGCTTAGGGTTTGAGGTTTGGCATGTGCTGTAACCAAGAGCATCATCTCACTGGCAGTCAGTGAATAACACTGTTTTACAGAACTGGTCAGGGAGTGCATCCCACCACTCTGAATGACATATTCACTATATGTTCTAGAGCAAAACCTTTCTGTAGCATCATGTAGCACTTGATACCCAGTAACATTTCTTGCTGAAGGGCTGCCTGGGCAATCTGATGTGCCAAAGCAGATAAAAAGAGTTCATGGGTTGGATAAAACATTTTCCCCAAAAAACTATGACTGAGCTATTGGACTGGTTTTGCTGAAAAGTTGCAAAATTGGATGAAATATATGTGGTCCTGCAGCTGGATGTATCAGCTTCCTTTGAGAGTCATTGGGACAACACTCAGATGCTACCAAAGAGAAACTCCTGATGTAGCAAATAGTGGGTGAAATTATTCAGGACTACTCATGCTTTTTAGCTCTATGGATCTTTCTTTGTGTGAGCTCCTTTTCCACCTAATTTGGCACAGCTCTGTTGCCACTTGGTTATTGATATTACAATGCAGGGGTTGATAAGCATTTGCCAGCATTCAGAAACTTTCCATTCCCACACTTTACAACCCCTGGCCATTTTTCAAATCTGTCATTTGAAGCTGTTTGAATCACGGAAGAACAATGACAAGCGAGGGAGAAAGTGTTACTACTGATATTTATCCAAGAGTCTCCTTTGGTGCAATTACCAGCCGGGGAGATAAAAAGTGTGGTGCAAAGAGGGTGTTTGAATGATGATCAAGCAAAGAGGTTAGAGCCCTCTAAGAGAAGCTGTAAGAGTGCTGGATCAGCACCAAGCAGTTACAGCATATCACACTGTACAGACCAGACCCTCCACATGGGAAAACACAACCAGGGACATTCCTGGGACAAGGAGCAGGGAGCCCCAGCTTCACCAGTTCCCACTGTCACTGGAGATTTAGAGCTCAGAGGTGGGACTCTCTGCCCTGTGCAGGCAGAAACAGTATTTCATCTTGCTGCACAGGGAAGGCATGAGCCATGGGCAATCACCAGCTGGTGCTCTGACATTTCCAGCCTGTGCCTCACAAGACTTCAGAGACTTTGTGATTTTGTGAACGATCAAGAGGTAAAATCCTCACATAGACACTATAGAAAGCCTGTTTTTCACTGCTTACCTGATCAGAGTAAGCCTTTCCTTCTCCCTGGTCTTGCACACTGCCTGGGTTTGGGTGTTGTCTGGATGGATGGTCCTAGGAATTCATGAGTGTGTTAATGACCACTCACTACACATCTATAGGTAAGACCAGAAAACACCTGCTACGTGGCTTCCCCTTCCACAGTATTTCTCCTTCCATCTCTCCCCCACCCTTTTACTTTTAGCTTTCCTACATGGGATTTGCCCTATTCCTGCTGCTGATCCTGCACTTCTTGTCTTGGGGTGAGTTTGTCTGTGTGTTGCTTGAGGGTGGGCTCACCAGGAGGTGTCTGGGGCAGCACTGACCCACAGTGTATTCCTGCCTTGCATCCCAAAACCAGTCTGCCTAGGCTGTGGTGTGATGCTTGTGTCATATGCCAGTGCCTGCAGAGTGACTGCTCCAGGTTAGAAATAAATTATTGGTTTTAACTTCGGAGAATTTCCTGATCTGATTAATGTCATGGCTACAACAGTGAGTATATGGGCCCAAGACAGTGTGTTAGAAGTGGCTGGGGAAAGAAAATGCATATTCAAGTATGATGGCAGCAGCCTTGAATGAAGTGTTTGTCTTGTCCTCCTTCAGACAATACCACAGACAGCAACAAAGTTGTGCTACACCGTGGGGGTCTGGTTTTGTTTTTCAGGGGAGTTTGAATGAGGGCCCACATCTCCATGTATTAGCATCTACCCAGTCTCTGGGAGTAACCCTTGTGATGGTTTAACTTCACCCAGTTCCTACCACATTGCAACCACAAGGTTGTGGCTGCCCTTTTAGTCTCCTTGTCTCTTCTCATCTCCCAGGGTGTCTCTGGCACAGGTGGTGGTGAAGCTGCGTTGTCAGAGGGGTGAGCACTTAAAGAAAAGTCTTTAAGCAGGGTCAGTTGCCTGACCTGATTCGGAATAGCTCCATCCCAGGCTGCTGAAGCCCATCAGGGGGAAAGACTGGGGTGTATGGCTTGGCTGTGCCCTGCAAAGGCCAAGGCTAACCTGAACTTTTTGCTGCTCTGTAGGGAAGTTGAGCACCTTGTGTATTTGACTGAAGTCCTCAGCTAGGGATGAGGCAATTAGCTGGTAAAGGTATCTTAAGAAAACACAAGCCCAGAGAGAAACATGACTGAAGTATGGCATAGGCTTAGGCAGCTGCATGGACCCAGAGCTGCCTGTGGCTTCCTGCTGGAGGTACAGTGTGTGGGGAGGTGCAGCCCCAGTTCCTTACACTTGCACTTTAAAAAGCAGTGTGAGCAGCACTACTACTTGATACAGACTATTGTTTGATCACCCCGTGGAGCTCTCCCTGTTTTCATGCTTCCATTAAGTACAGTTTCTTAAAAGACAAACAAATTCATGCTCTCTCTATTTTCCCTTGAGAGAGAGCCGGAAAACTGCCAAAAGCCTCAGTGTCTCTCAATGACTTTGTTAGCCTTCTCAAAACATCACACTATGTAAAGCTTAAGGATTGCTCAAACCAGGAAACATCACACAAAAAGCTCTCATTTTACTCTGGAACAACAGACATTGTGTCATAGATTTTCAGGAATAAAACTGCAAAACAGCTTGATGTGGGTATTTCTTTGAACCAAAACCAACGTGTTAAAGAATTCAAGATGTCACTTTACTAAAGTTCATGGAGTGCATAGATGTCTTAAGGTCTTCCACCTGCTATGACACATAAATGCCAGCACTGCTAATTTTGCTTAACTTCTTATGTGTGACTTCTTCCATAAGGCTTGAATCAGAACTGCTCTTTCAAGATGAGTTATGGCTGCATGAAGTTCTAGCAAGACAGCATGACAGCAGTGAAAGCTTGGTGCACGCACTGGTTAATCACAGATAGCCCTGCTGTGGCACAACTAGTTTCACATGGGATTTGGCAGTGCACAAATACAAACTGGGAGATGTGGTGACTTGGCAAAAGTGGAAAAAATTGATGCACAGACCAAATCCTTGCACTGCAGTATTTTATTTTGGGTATTAGATGGAAAAAAAACCCCAAACCCAGAGTGTCTGTCATTCTGCAGGGCAGCATGGCTTGTCATTTTTACTTAGTCCTGACTTCTGCAGTCTTCCTTGATGGCCGGTTGTTTATGCAGCAAAATGGGAAGGCACCAGCCTGTTGGAAGATGGAGACTCAACTGCTTTGAACTTAGAGCAGTGCAAGCTTTCCTCAGTGTGCTGATCATTTCTGAGGAACGAATGAGCTAGTTTAGTTTAGGCTGTTCACAGGCCTTTTTGCTGATTGCAGGGATTCATCCTTGTAAACTTTAAATATGGGCAGTGGCAGAGAAATTATAGGTTTTCAGAAGTGAAGGAGAAAGCTGCTAATCACAGTGGATTTGGAAAATTGTCTTTCAGAACTGAAAAATTTACACTGATCTTGCTTTTAACATGAATGTTGCTTGTTGCATGCAACCAATATTTTCTTGGAAGACTAATGAATTAGAATCTATTAGGGACAAGTGGTTTTTTTTTTTTTTTTTTTCTAGAAGAATGTACTATATCATCAAATTTTCTGGTAAAGAAAATAGTGGTTTCAGTCATCCAGTGATGGCAAACTCAAAGTTGAAAATCAGACTAGTCAGTTCACTGATTTCTGACTTTGAAGGGAATGCAGGCACATGTTATGATTTGTGGTGTTCTTCACTATCACATATTTAAAGGTGTTTATAAATGCTCTGACTATTGTTATACATATTAATTCTCAATAGGTCATCATTTGAATTTCACTCATATCCTACTTGACCTAAAGCAGCTGGATGCCTTGAAGGGATGAGAAGGTGTGTAGGTAGAGGGTAAGGTATAGGTAATCAGGGCAAATTTTGTGGATTAATACATCATCTTTTTTTTTTTTTTAAACTGGCAATTCAATTTAAAGTCAGGTTTTCAAGCATGAAAGAACAATTCAGTAATACTGTCTTCTCCTTATAGACATTGCTTTGCCTCTGCTCTTGGACCATCACAATCAATGTTGTTTCCTCAAAATATTTTAGTTGTCTGCAAGAGTTTCTCAAAACACTTCTTGTGTTTTGTACTCTGCAACTGAAAATACAAACAGTATCAACTTTGGCTTGTGTTCAGCAATAAGCCTGATAAGATTTCTCAGGAACCTCAACTGAACAAGTTGAAAGTAATTTCATTGACGCAGTTCAGTGGTATACCAAAATACATCAAGATGTCATTTATGACATACTTGTTCTCTTGCTTTGACTCAATCCAAAGACATAAATAATTGTAATGGATTATTCATGGTGTTTTAAGGAAAAAAAAATGTTCTGATCATATGTTTTAGGTTTCTTTCAGCATTCTGCTTTTGCTGCAAGGTCTGGAAATGATTAAACCTACTAGACTCAAAAAAATGCATATGGAAAGAAAAAAATCTGGAGGTAGACCTTCAAATATATTACAGAGTGAGGAGTGGGTAAATAACATACTGAGATGAGCCTGGGGATCACTGGCTTTGGGCCCTGGTTTTCTGTAGCTGTAGGATATTTGCAAACCTCTGATGATCAAATGGTTACTGGAAACAGCTTCTGTTGTAAATAGTTTCTGGAAGAAATACCTGTTGAGAGATGTAAACCCTTCTTGACTGGTCAATGGGACTGTTTTAGGTCTCTGCCCTACCTACTGAGAAGCACCTGCTTCCTTACAGCTGCAGGCATCCTGCTCACCACATGGTTGATTTGTGGTAAATGTGCCATGCTCAAACATGGGAAAAATTATTCTCAGGGCTGAAACAAACTTGTAGGTGTAAATAGTGCTTGCCTGAAAGGCTGCTCTACCCTGAACACTATTTCTGTAAGTCTTATTGAAGGAGATGGACTCAAGGTCTATACAGTGAATGACCCCATAGCTGGGGCATTAAAACTGTTTTGAAACCATCTCTAATGAAGATACAGAGCAATTGAAGAGATGGCTTTAAAATATCCATATGGTTATTAGCAAAGAGGTTAAGTGTGACATTAGTCTCCTTGAAATGCCATGAATTAGGAATATTGGAAATGTAATTGTAGATGAATTAGCCTCCTGATGGCAGGGGGACAGAACTATGGTGTATGCACACTATTAGTAGGTCCTGAATGGCTTCCAAGTAATATTGGAAGATAACTGTCTGTACAGTTAGGTTTTCTCTATCTGTTTGTCAAACCTCTCTGCAACTGTGTGGAGAAGATTTTATTATATTTTTAATTTTGGTATCTCCAGGATATTACAGTGTCTCCTGAGCTTGGTGGGAAATCTCTAATTATTGCATAACTCTAAAACCTCTGGAGTGGAAACATTTGTGTATCTCCATGGGAGGAATGCAATTCCTGTAACAAACCAGGTCCTTGAGAAACCAGAGAGCTTCCATTTGACATCTTAAGGCCCTCTAAGAAAGTTCAAGAGAAGGTGTTTTTCACTCTTTATTTTTTTAATTCCTAGGCAGACACTTAGTGAACTGCTGTATTATTTGAGAGCTATTGAAATGAATTCTGAAGTCAGTATTTTGGTGGTGAATGAAACAATAATATGTCATGAGAATGTTAAGGATTTTTGGATAAATTATAGAGTAAACAAAGTGGTGGCTTCTGTGCTTTGAGCAGTGACTGTTTTGGTGGCTTTTTTAATAACTCTCAGTAATTTTTAATGTATTTTTCCATGCACAGATTCCTTCCATTACAGACCTTGGCCTGATAAAAATATGGCCTTAATATAAATTGATCTTTTAATTTCACAACATGAAGCTCTTAAAGCAAGAAGGACATAGTGGTGACATGCACAATGTAGCATTTTTTTCTTGATGGGGTGGGTGTTTCATGTCCCAAAAATCAAATCAAGATTTATAACTAAACAAACATATTTTTTTTTTAAATGAATGGGAGGTGGGAGTTGGTCAAGATGAGTAACATGCTTACAGCAACCCTCAGGATTCTCTGTCTGACTAGATCCATCCAGAGAAAGTTCCTTCAACTCCATCAACACACACAAAAACTTTTGTAAATGCAGAAATACCCCTCATGCCAAACATGAAAAAGGCAAAAGGATGGAAGTGGGTGTGTTGGTGAGGCAACCTGAATTTTGTCTGGTCTCAAATTTTGGAGAAGCTGCTTTGATCTGTTTCGGTGGGAGAAGGATCTGCAGAAGATGCCATGCTGACGTGTTATAGTTGCTCTGACTGGGAGCCCTGGGGAAGGGCTTTCTCTGGACCCAAATCTCCTTTAGCAGAATTGATCTCTGTCCTTTGTGCTACTGCAGAGAAAGCAGCTACAGCAAAGCTGAGTAGGAGGAAGAAGGATGGAGCAAGAGCTGGAGGCTGATAGCTGCTTTGGGACCTTGTTGCAGGCTTTGATTACTACATTTCTTCTTTCTTACTCACTATTTTCTTCTTTTTTTTTCCATTTCCTTTTATTTTTAATACCCTCCCAACCTACATCAAACTTTCTTAGATTGCAAATACCAAGGGCTTCTTGGAGACAGACACTGTCATTACATTTTCAACTCCTAAGCATTGCTGCCCAGTAGCACCCCACTTCAGGTCTAGTCTGACACTGGCCATATTTTGGCCCCTTATGGAAGGGTTTTTCTCGGACTGCAGTGGTGGAGAGGCAGGAATCAGCCTGGCTGTGGGATGTGAGCAGGGCAAGTGGCTCCACCATGTGTGGGACAGGTGGATGGGTGGAAGATGTAGGGGTGCTGTCTGCATGCGAGCTGGGGAGGAAGCTGTCTGGGATGGGTTGTGAGCAAGGAGGGCTGTGGGAGGGGAAAATATATGACATCTCCTAAGCCCAAATTGAAAAATCCTTCATCCCACCCTGCAGGCCTGATGGAACAGCTTGGTGCCACTTGCTGCTTGAATGCAACAGTGTGACTTATTGCTAGTGTTACCAAGAGCTATGCAAGTTGTTTAGGATGGTTTGTCATCTTGGTTACACTGTCCTACCACAACCCCAGCCTTTGCAGAACTATTCAGGGAAGCAGAATTGAGCTCTTCCTTTGCTCACAATCATGCTGGGCTGTAGCTTGTGCTCCTGTACTTTTCCTGACTGTGTTGTGTGTCACTCACTGTATTAGAGTATACCTGTGCTTTGACTTCTCACCTGGGCTCCCATCTGCACCTCTTCTATGTGAAGGGGGCCTCTTCACTTTGCAGCAACCCATAGAGATTCTGTGGTCTGAGCAGAGGTGCAGAAGGAGCCAACCAAACCACTGCAGAGCCACCCTTGTCCCCTCCCCTCTTTTGAGAGCCCAGTGCCTGCTGTTTGGCTTCCACCAGCAAGGTCTCACAGTTCAGGCCCTTTGCATCTGACTGTGGTTTGATGTCCTTGATGCTCATGTGGTTGTCTGGTGGCATGTCTGGGGCACAGCATTTTCCTCCTTGCACTTCTGCAGAAGTGTTACTTTTCTGGAATGAAGTATGTTGTTTGCATGTCAAATGTTATGGGGCATTTTCACAGCTCTCTTGGCAGGCACAGGCTTGGCATATTGCAGGCTGAAGAGCTGCCAAGGGCAAGCATTTAGAGAAAAAAAAAAATAAAAAAAATCCCTTGCAGGCAACTGCCAGAGTTTGGTGCCAGATTAATCAGAACTCCCCATTGTCTCTCTGAGACAAATGTTCTGATTAAATCTATTGTTGTTGGGCTTGATGGGACAAAGTGTTACTGAGTTACATCATGGCTATAATGTGGAAACTGGAACACAGCACAATTTATGATGGAATGTTCCCTGGTATTGTTCGGAAATATCACCACAGAAGAAGTTTGTGGGAATGATTATTTGAAAGCTGCTGGTCTAACAGTGGCTTGAGCCCAACTCCAGGATGCCTAACCAGGCTCTGCTCCATAGCCCAAGCAAACTACTTAATCTCCCTGCCTCTGGCTTGCCCTTTATGAGCAGTGGTGTTACTGTTTGTCTGCCTTCCTGCAAGGATTTGCTCATGTTTCCAACTGGCTCCAGTTCATGCACCTGTGCTGCTTACCATGTGTCTTGGTCTGGTGGTTTTCTCTTCTTTTTGTCCAACCTGGTCACTGTGTTCTCATCACAGCAGCATTTTGGAAATGGAGTGACTCTGGGTGCTGCCTGCTGGGGCAGAGCCTGGCACCTGCTGCTTCCATAGTCTCCTCTTGCAGGTCTGCAGTCTAGCACCATGTGAAGAGCATGTTTTAGGCCTTCCTGGTCCTTTAACATGGAAAAGAAGAAAGCAAACAGGCAACACTGATGAGGCCTCAAAAAAGCAATTGCAGGGCACGAAAAAGGTGGGAATCAGACTGCCCTTGTCTAGCCACCTTATGTGACTCTTAATAAAAGACATATATATCCATGAGACATGTACTGCATGGATTGCATCTGATTTCATGGCTCCCATCCATCTTCATGCAGACTGAATGCTGCCTAGTTCCTGGTCATCCTTAGCTAACAGGGCTTACAGATGGGACAAGGCACACCAGATAACTTGAGCAACCTTATGATTGTCAGAATTAAGATGAACACTAAAATTTGGAGAGAAGGTCAGATATCGTTCTCACTGAGTTTTGTGTAGCAAAATAAGAGTTTGCATGAGCACCTTCTCACATCTGCTGATGTCAACTCTCAAAGTGTTATTGTTTTGGAGGACAGGAGACAGACTGGACTAAAGGCACAGGAGACTTAGGAAAGCCATCAGCAAGGCATGCAGGGTCTCAAGTGCAGTCTGTGTGGGATTTAGCTGGTCAGGTTTATAACAATAGTGGATCATAATGTCTCATCTTACATCTGTAATCCTTTGAGATGCTCTAGGCTCCCAAATACTCAAGGAAATTTTTATGTAATGCTAAAAATGCTCAGTCTTTGATGGCCCTCCTTGACCTGGCTGTCACCTGCTCAAATGCCTTTCCCCCTTCTTGGGCAGTTTGGGGTGGAGCAAAAAGTCATGCATCTCAAAGGTGCACTAGTTGCTGTGTATGCTCAAATCATGTCTAATTCTTTTGAACACTGAGTTTGCTTAAAAACAGTCGTGGTGATGCTCAACTCTTATGCATGGAGTTCTGTTTTGGGAAGCATACCTGTATAAAGTACTTGGGCATAATATAACTTGTTATCTTGAAGGCCTCTGAGGAATTTCCTCATTTACGTGACCTTATATCTATAATGAGAATTATGGTCCAGCATGACTTACTCTGGGACAGGGAGCTTCAGTACAGAGTTTCACAAAGTAATCATAGGACAGTAAATATTTTGTAATTATAGGAAAGCCCTGATGTTCTTGAGGGAAGAATATTTTTTTTCATTAAGACTCTTCTACTGCAAATGGCCAATGTAAATTTTCAGGACTCTAGAGCTTAGAAGAAGGTGGAGGAGAAAGTTTTCTTTAGGATGCTGTGTGTTTTCTCATATTCCACTGTGTTGGGATCAGATGAGTCCAGGGATCTGGGTGTGACCTGGGCTTTAGCAATACATATGAGTCACCTTGAGTGGGGTTCTCACTGGCACATCAGATGTTGACTCATCAAGTCTGACAGTTGGAAAGGAGATCCTTGACCCACAATCTCACTATATTTCTAAACAAGGGAGGCAAATGAACATAATCAGTGGCTTTGACTGTGCTGCAGAACACTTTCCTTTATCTTGTCTTTGCCTTTATCTTTGTTTTTCTCTCTCTTTTTGTTTTGTTTTCCTGGATTCAGGGAGGGCTGTGAATTATAAACTAAAAAAATGCAGCCTGTGGCATCAGTGGGCAAGTTTCATGCTGTAATCAACTGGGTTGTGTCATAGCTTTGTTGGCATTTTGTCCATAAACACACTTAAGACACAAAGAGCATGCTGTAAGTTAATTTTGCCTGGCAGTATGTGCTTAGAAAATACAAGGTTTCTTTTTGTCACATGTGTTTAAAGTAGAAGCTAATTAGAAAGGAATGTTAACATATGGCATTAACCACCAGTTGCAACATAACAGCGAAGCTAAATTTGGTAACAGTGAAGGGGCATAAGCCAAGTACCTAGACCAGCAGACAAAAATCGTTAGTGTTACCAAAAATGGTTTGTCAGGGATACTGAAAAAAGTGAGAACAGTTCAGCTGGCAGCTTGAAGATTAACATTAGGACCAGAAGTGTAGACAGAAATTAAAAAATAATATAAAGTGGCAGAAGTATTTAAAAAGAGAGAGGACTGCATGGATTATTTGCCTCATCAATTCATGAAGTTTGCTTGAATACCAGCTGGTGAAGCTATACCACTGATTTCCATGAGCCATGGCAACTTATGGCCTCTGACAGCTCCCTCTTGGGGGGCATAGAGAAGGTCTTTGTTTAGATCTGAGAATGTGCTGTGACATTCAGATCTGGTAAGTCATCTGAGCTGCAAACCCGGCACAGCAGAAGATGTAAAGCTTCTGCTGCAGAATGTTAAATCCATTAGGGTAATAAATTGTCTCTCTGTATAGTAAGCAAGAGTTTCTCTGCCACTTCTGGGTTTGTGGACTGGCTAGCCACTGACAAAGGTGGGGAAAATGCATGGTGTTAGGGAATGTATCCTTGGACAACATAAATGAGCTACAGTGGAGGAAAGTGCTGGAAATGTGTGCAGTGCTGTCAAGAATGTATTCAAGATGATGTGAATTAGGAGTATGTGTTCTCTTCTCCAGAGGGGAAGAATAAAATAGTCTAAAACTGTTTTAGGAATAATATCTCAACCTAGTTACAAGGACACCACAAGAAATAAAATATTCATTGGAGACCTTCCAAAGATGGAAGATTATTGACCCAGAAACTCTGCTTCTTCCAGAGAGCAATGAAATCAGAGTTCATAAAGACACTAGGAATGGGGAAAGGAAATTCTACTGGCACTGAGCCTGACTGTGGGACCTAAGCACTGAAACTAAATGTTTTAGCAATGTATAACCAGGTGAAACAATGATCTGGGTTATTGGTGTGAAAGGATCTGGTGATGTGATTTTGCCATCAATGAAAACCAATGAGAGAAAGTAGCTCAACATGCAGAAGCAGGGAAGCTTTCCTGAGGGGAAAGTAACAGGGAAAAGCTTGATGTGTGCAAAGGGAATAAGATGCCTTCTCACATTAAGGAAAACCTTACTCATTGATAGGAGGAATGAGACACTAGACTCCTGCCTTCAGAGATAATTATGTGCTGATTTTTTGACTCAAGAATACAGATACTGCTTTTGGTGAATGACAGTATCTTCTGAGATGAGACAGTGTAATGCTGTCACCAAGCATGCTGATTTAACTGGATATTTTTCTTAGGATCCTGGGTTTTTAAATGTCTATGACTCCTATTTCTTTATCAGATTTACTGTCCTCTACCTTTTCTAGAAGACATTTATTTGACAAAGACTGTCAGTGCTCAGAACAATCCTTTCCTGGAAGATGAATTTTAGATATTTTGGATGTAGTCAGATGATAACTTTAGCTAAGCTGAACAGGAGTCAGGAGTCACTCTGGGCAGATGGCATTGAAAGAAACCCTTAGTATTCAGCAGCGCAACTCCACATGACTTTGCCTTCTAGAAAAATGCCTTCTCTCTTGCCTGAGAAACTGAAATGCTTAAAATAGGCAGTGACTCTGGAACAGCATGGGACCAAAAGTAGTTTTACTGTGACTGCCAGCCTCAGTGCCTGATCCTGCTGTGTCTCAAGGCCTGGCAAAGGCAAGATCTTGACACGTGCAGTCTGGGTTTCCACATGAAGATGACCTGGATGTATCGGTATGTAGGCAGCTCTGGTATTACCCAGGTGAGAAAAATGCCTCAGTAGATGAGGCAGTGCTCGGTCCTGTGACTGCTCTGTGCTGCCTGGCACTGAAGCCTTTCCAGGTAAAATGGCAAACTGTGCTTAGGAGTCATCTGTAGCCATCCAGAGGTTAAGGATGTTGTCTAAGCTAGTGGTTTAATACCCCACTATGGTCAGTTTGCATTGAGTAACTACTCCAGCCTGTGTCAGGCCTCCACATCCATTTGGTGTGACTCCCACTGATGTGCGGGAGGAGCCTAGGTGACCAAACTACACTGATGACTAACTTAAATGCTGGAGATTGAATTACTTGGGGTCAACCCTCCCTAAGTATCTCCCTCTGTTTTCTGGAAGGCAGAGAACTGCCCCAAGTTTTCTTCTCTGTGTCCCCCCATGCAAAGCTGCAGGTGTCTCTACCCGTTTGCTTTCATGTCCAGATGGGTCAGTATGATGCTGGTAAAGTGGGAACATTCCTGCAGCCTCCTTTCAGGCAGGTTTCTTGTTTAGCTTCATGTTTTCTGTTTTTTAATATGCTTAAAACCCCCCGATTTCCTTTGGTCTCACATTCTGCCATTTCAGACATTTTTATTTTCAGTTTCCTGTTACACAAAATGTCTGCAGGTTTTATTCGGGCTGATGTGCACCCTAGCAGGGCTAACCGTGAGTCAGTGAAAATCCTTTCAGGAATTATTTTATTATTTTTAAAATGTTGTAAAGTGGCTTGTTGGGTTGCTAGCAGTGAGGTCAAGCAGTTATTTGCCTAAACAACACCTTAAGGTCTTTAAAACCTGACAGAGCTGTAACCTCTGTGACTGCCCATCCCTATGTCAGATGAACCGTGTCCAGAAAAAGTACACCTGATATGAAATAGTTGCTTGGCTGTGTTACCTCCAGCTCAAAGAAGCAAGAATAAAAATATAGATTGCTTTCTCACAATCATTGCACTAGGAAGGACAACTTTCTTATTCTACCAGCATGAAGCCTTTGCCTGTGCTTCAAACTTTACCAGTGTTGCCCATGTCACTGCTTGTTTTAGGGCAATCAAAAGGGTTTGGGACTTTTTATTTAATTTTTAATTCTCAAATAACATTTTTAGATTCTGTCACCAATGCATTTCTGTAATGTTATTGAGCCCCTTGTTGGTCCTTTTCAACAAAGCCCTGCTTGTTACTGCAACCTCCACCTTGAACTGATAGGAAAATGCCATTGTGATCCGATTGTCCTTTAATTAGTGTCTAATTCTCAGCAGTAACTCTGGCAAGTGTGGTCACAGTTTGTCCTGAGATCAGACAAGTTTTTTCTTGATAGAACTGTTATACACAGTCTCTGTGGTCTCTGTGCCTCTCTATGTTTGTCAAACCCATTCTTCAGTTCCTCACTCTATTCTGCATTTATCCCACAGTCTGCAGAGTGTGTAATCTCTATTGAAATGGGGGAATACTTGGCAATATAGATCCATAGAGCATTTTATGGTACATGAGGCTGCAATAGTTTTTACCTGTAAGCCAAAGTTGCTTTCCTGTTTCAGCATGTTGGCATTGCTGTTCATTAGTGTGAACACAGACACCACTTGTCTCCACTTTTGCTGCTGCTCCAAAGGCACTGAACTAATGAGTGTAATTTTTCTGTGTCTGGAAAAATCTTAGTTTTATGTTCCTGTGTGCTACCACACAGCTAATGCTTTGTGAACTGTCTTCAACTCTTTCTCAAGATCTGCCTACTCAGACTGCTGGACACTTTTGCAGACTAGATTTCAGTTTCCTTTCTGGACGCACAATTTCCCTGCATCACTCGTCACCTCAAGACTCTTCATGTTTCTCTTTGTCTCTTGCAGATGATACCATGTAAATTATTCTGGTTGCAATCAATCTGTGTCCCATCCCACATTAATTACCCTGTGAACCATGAGTTACATCAATGGCTTGTTATGATCGATTCTCCCTGTTTTGTTACAGCGCTGTAGGAGCCTTTGCTGCTGAAAATGGCCGGTGGCACAATCAGCAGCTGTGTAGGGCTGCAGGCACCAGCAGCCTCTGGGACAAATGCAGCAGCTTTGCAGAAGGCAGGACATCTTTGTGGTAGAGATGCAGGACCCAGGGAGCAGACCATCTCTGAGGAATACTTATTCCTGTGCTTTGTAACTATAGTAGGGTTAGGTTTCTCTTCATTTTTCTGGGACTTGCTAAATACACACACTTTCTGGCTGTTGTTATGCTCAGCTGGTGTGCAGCAATTCCTCTGTAGTTCTGGTTTGCATCTCTGGTGGCTTTCAATCAAAGAAAATGAACTAAAAGCAGGAGAGGCAGAGAAGCATGCCTGGGCCAATGAGAATAAAAGGGCTGTAATGCACAAGGAAGGTGAAGGAACATGTCTTGTTTGTACGTTGTGGTTGTATTGAACAAAGTAAATTTGTAAAGGATGGGAGTGCACATGGCTGTCCATCCACTTAGTTTCATCTCTGAAAGAGGCTTTCCTACAGTTCACAGATATAGTGGGGGACTGGATTGAATGACCCAGTGGGTCCCTAATCTCTAACTTCAGTTAGTGATGTTCTTGTAAATATGCATGCACATAAGATTCTCCCTTGGAAAAAGTCCTGGTAGCATGACTTCTGCCAGGCTTTGGATGAGTCTGAAGACAAGGGTTTGCTGGAAATGATGTTTCAGTTGGCATGATGTTTCAGTTGAGTCACCACCCCTGGAGGTATTTAAAAGCCATGTCGATGTGGCGATTAGGGACATGGTTTAGTGGTGGACTTGGCAGTGCTGGGTTAATGGTTGGACTCGATGATCTTAGAGGTCTTTTCCAACCTAAATGACTATGATTCTTGATTCAGCACGTCACTACAGCTTGCTGTACCTCCCGCCTGCTGCATGGTGCAGCCATCCCCGCCGTGTGGCTGCGAGAGGGTACTGCTGTGGCCACCCAAACCAGCATGTTGTCACTCCTGCATCTTCGTCTTCGCTGGTGTGTGGCTACTTGTTGGAAACTGTCTGAAACAATAAGTGACTGAGGATTCTGTGTGCTAGAGAGTTGTCACTGGGCACCTTCATTTTTATCTTACGGGTATTTTAAAGTAGAAACACACAAACCCACAAGTCTCCTGTAGAAAAGTCCATGTGATTTAGCAGTAGGAGAGACAACATGCACTTCAGTGCAACACGAGGGGGAAGCTCCATCACTGCGCTGCCCGAACCCCTCGACTGGCAGTTCCCTGCACTGCCAGCTTTGTGGGAGGTAGTTAATACCGAGGTGAACTGGGGACACATTTCAACCACTTTTATATGTGGGTTATCCGAGATGCAGTTTATATGTGTGAAAGTATAGTAACCCCAGACTGATGGCAATCAGTGTTATTGGCAAATAGTATCTGCTTATTGTCACAGCTGGGATTAGAGTACAGTTAGAAGGACTTTCATAGCCACCCAGAGTAGTGTGTCAAGGATCATTTCCCCTTGACTTTGCTTGAAAGAGACTGATTGCTGATAGAAAGGACATAAATTTCAACCTGTTTGAGCTGGTTGTAGCTAGTTTTGAAACCAAGGAATGCTTTTTAGAATGGATGGTGAGAAGGGAATGGCATCCATTCAAACCAATGTAGCTGAGGCAATTCTGAGTATATTTTTCACAATGAACATAATGCATGCATTGCATTATGTGCAAGTGCATACACAGAGGTAGTACTTTCATTTACATAACCCTCTGTAAATAATCTTGACTCATTTTTCAACAGTCAAATACCTACAGAAATATTAATCATATTTTAGTGCTCTTTGGATAATTTCTTCAGTATTATGTTGATTTTTTTCTCTTTTAGTGACAAGACAGAAGTTATTCACACAAAGATATAGTAATTGGGAGCTTCTTGCTGCAATTCTTCTGTCTTACTCTTTAGAGGTAAGACATGAAGTGTGCAGACTGGAAAATATTATCTTCTATCCTCTATCACAGTGCCTGTTTTATAATGGGCTGCTAATAATTTTTTTTAAAGTTCTGAGTATCTCTGTTTGAAAATCAATATAGTCAACAACATGCAATCCCTATCAGAGCATTAAATTACTGTATGAAACAGATTTCCTCTGTCCCAGTTTTTTTAAACACCCATGAACAGAATTTCGTATGTGCCACATTTAAAGAGACTCTAAGTTGTTATGAGAAAACATGAATAATAATAATTGGCTATAGAGCTGGCCAGTCATGTTTTCAGATAACTCCATGATTTGTACACACATGCTCACACTCATACAGGCTCCTCCTTACACGGGCTAAGACAACATCAGTTTCTCCTGTAAAGGTGGTTTGCAATCTGAGATTTTAAGTTTGTCCTATCATCTATGCATGCTGACAGTATTTCTACACTGAGGGACAATTACAAATCTAGCTGAGATTGGTGTTTCTGCTGAGTGTCTGAAATCGTAATGAACTCCCTTGTTCTTGCCGGAGCTTCCAGAAAAACCTTCCCTGTAATATGATCAGATCATCTTGTTTGGATTAGCAAGTTGTCAGTTTGGTTGTTGCTCCTGCTTGTCTTTAATTTCCAATCTAGCTACAAGCTGTGAGTTATTTGACTTGGTTCTTATGGCAGACTCATGGAAAAACTGTAATGCCTTTAGGATCACATACTGTGTGGCTGAGAGTGAAAAAGCATGTCCAGTTTAGAAGTCTGCTTTTTATGAACTCCTCGGTGATGATACAAAGTGCAAACTTGAAATCCCTGCCAGGGCAGTCTGAGAAATACAGATTTTATGAGATACTTAAGGAATTTGCAAACATTTTTGAGGGTAGAACCAACAGTTGTTTCAAATATATTTATCTGTGACCTAGAAAAATTGTTCTTGTGGTTTTGTGATCTAATGTGGCTTCTGCTATAGACATCCACAATGATTTTAATAACCAATTCATTACCAGTAGTCCAATTCTGCCAACAAAAGACGTCTTTAAGGTGTATGAGCTCTCAGAGTGTGCTTTGATTACATTATGCAAAAGAGATACTACCATGTATGAAAGAGCCATATGACTTGTATTTTTACTTCAGTTAAAATATAACCAAAACATAATCTCTTGTATGTGGCTGTGTGAGGGATGGAATCACGTGCAGCAGCACAAATCTGGTGGCACTATAATAAAATTAAGTGGTTGTTAAAGGACTGAAGATATGGCCCTCAAAGATTGAAAAAGGCACTTCTTCTAAATGTGAGGGTATTAATCTCTGCAGTTCTAGTATTTATATTTTATTATGCTGTGTTATATTTTATTTTACTATGCTCTTTGTAGTGCTTTTTGTCATGACCAAAGCAATAGGTGTGTTTTTGAAGTGTAGTTTTAAAGCACCAATCTTTCTTTTGGAAGTTGCCTGCATTTCAGTGGTGGTAAAGAGTCAAGTACGTGCCTAAAATTTCAGCAGAGTTGTAGCTTTTAATTCTTTCATTCATTTGTCTGTTCAGCTGAATTATGCTGCTTTTATCAGGTGTAGGTGAGACTGACACTGGCATAGCACCTTCACCTCTAGAGCTTTTTAAAGAAATAGTAAAAAAATAAAATAATGGGGCACAGAAAAGTGCCCCAAAAGGGGCATTGAGAGAAGCCTTTTTTTTACAGTGAGAGATGTAAGAAAGTCTGTCTTTTTAACTCACAGCAGGGCAGGCTGACTTTATCACTGTGAATATCAGCAGAAGTGAGAGCAGCATGCCATTTCTCCTAGAAAGAGCAGTTTCATGAAGGGTTGCTGAAGAGAGGTGCTGGAACTTAAAGCACAACTTTTAATGGTAAGGTGATTAACCAAACTACTGTGGTATGGTGCTGATTAGCTGCCTCTTGATAACTACTGAACAGGATCATTGCTGAAAGGTACGTTTTAGTCATACCAAGGTATTGTTTTAAGCAGAAGAAGCCATTTCAAAAAATAGCAAACTGACAAGCAACATGGTTTCTTTTGGTTTTAACTTCTCTGTATTATCAGGGTATTAGTGTTTGCAGCCATGCTACTTATGCTACTTATGAAGTTCCTTATACCTTTCCTGGGAAAAGATCCAAGTGCATACTAGGCCAGGTTCTTGACATTTGATGCTTTATGTTTATTCCTTTCTGCTACATTCAGCAGGTTTTATGCAACTGTATTTTTCATAATATTGGAGTCTTTCCCTCTATGGTAGTCCCTTTGATCCCTTCTGGGGCAGTAGGTGCATGTGTGTGTTTTGTGATGTTTTCCACTCTTTTGAAGAGGGATATGCCTTACAGTGAGGATGGGGATACATGATGGAGAGACCAATGCTGAACATTCTATGAGATATTAATGCACTGCAAATATTGGGCTGAATACTTATCAAAATCTGAGTCTTTGGGTAGTAGTGTTACAGATATACAGTATTTTGTGCTCCACCTCTTGGCAAACACAATCATTAATCATCCATTTGGTAAATAATCCACTTATGTGCGGGTAGGAAAAAATTATAATGGAAAACCTTTTGCTTAACACTCAGAACACAGGAAAGAAACAAGAACATGTGAAAAGTATTTTGGAAACAATTGGATGAGTGGTGTATGAGTGTACATTAATTAATTCATTATAATGTACAAGTATACATTATTCCAAAGTGTTGCAAATGGAAACAAAATCCAAGTTTTTATTGTTCTTGGGTATGTCTGAGGTGACAAGGTAATTTCTTGTTGTATAGAAATGGCACATGCTACTCACTTTCCCAGATGTGCAAAGCAAGATTGTCTGAAATTGAACTTGAGGTGAGGAGGTGAAGCAGCTCTGTCCTCTGGTGGAATACTGGGAACGTGTACTGCTGGTGTGCTGGGTGGACATTAATACCTACCAACACAGGTTTGGGCCAGCACAGATTTCATCCCTGTGAATACGCATAGATACGGACGAGGCATGCAGTATTGGGCTCTGCCATCTGCAAGTGGCTAACAGCTGCAAAGATGAGGTTTTTCCAAGATCCTGCTTCTCTGCTCTGATTCCAAACCCTTTGCTGGACTCTTGGATAGGACAAAGTTTCATTGTCAATGGATGAGGCTCAGAAAACTAAATACTTTATGAACTGTATTTAGAGAAGCATTTGCAGCAGAGGTGTAAATAATTAATTTATATTGGTAGGTAAAAGCCATGGAAAGAGAGTAGGCATGCTCAGAGCACTGAGAGTGCTCAGACAACTGCCAGTGCTGTGCATGCAGGACACATGGATGAATATAGCCATAGTGCTGGAAAGCAGTGAGAGCACAGAGCTGGGAAACACAGTGAGGAACATGCGTGCCCGTGAAGTCATCTGTGCCTGAGAACACTGTCATGTCTGGCCTTCTCACTCCCTGCCACCCTCCCCATGACTTCTTTGTGCATACAGAACCCATCTCCCTCTGTGACAAGCTGTAGGGAACCCCAGCACTCTTGTGGTCTTCAATAAATGCCTCTCTTAAACCACCGAAACCATCTCACACAACCCTGGGCTGAACTTTTAGAACAGGACTTCTTTTTAAAAATGACATCAGCTTCCTTTCTGGAACTTGGCATTTACATATGATGCCTCCATGGCTACAAGGGTATTGTATTCTCAGCTGACTGTAGCACAAGTTGGTGAGGATCACTAATGTCAGCAAAATGCAGCAATGTTCTCCAGCGTGTGATTCCCTTTGCGCTGTGTCTGGCCTCCCCTCTGGATGCTCTGCTCTCTGTGCCCGTGTTCTCACAACCATTTCTGGTTCCTATCATGGGGTGGAAAACCTTCACTCAGCAAAGGGGTCCTCCCTTGACCATCTTCCTTCATCTCAGTTGTTTGTTCCCAGATGAATTATTGATCTGGTGCTGGTAGCCTTGAGCGTTGTTTCCAAACAGCAGAGACAGAGGCTGCTTGAAAAGGCAATGATGAAACCAGAATGATAATTGCTGTTAGTCATGAAGCATTTCTGCAGTCTCAACCAGGCAGGGACCAGTGGGTGGTCAAGGCATAACTGAGGGACAGAACTGGTCTCAAGACTGAGAAGTTTGCTCATTTAAAGGTGAGACTGCTGTCTGTGTAATGCAAATGAATTATTGGCAACAGATGTTGGTCCACAGACCTGTTTTCTTCAGAGTGAGAGAAATCAGGTGATTTCTGAGCTTGCAGGTTGGACCGTGCCTGAAAATGCTCCTTCTTGGCCATTCCCAGTGGAACCACCTCTGTCCTTGTGCATTGGCTCTCTGTGAAACCTGCTTTTCAGCAGACTGTACAGCAACCCCCCCTTCTGAAATTTATTAGAGGAACAAATTGCTAATACTGGAAATGACCTGTTCACCTCCAGATGCCTTCAAGCAGGCTGTGTCAGGGAATTTAATTTTTTTTTTTTTTTTCAATAATGATGTAAGTTGGCAATGGAGAGTTTTCTTTGCAGGACATATCATTAAATAGCCCTCGTGCTGTGCTGGCCGTTACACGTGTGCCCTTCTGCCCTCCGTTGGAATCACTAAAAAGGTGTGTCATGAGGCACATTATTCTTACAGATGAATCAAATCACTAACCCACTTTCCAGCAGCAGCATTAGGTTTCTCTTTTCCTTGTCACCCTGAAGCGCTGGGTGGGTGCTGTCTGTGGCTGGGTGATGTCTCTGAAGCTGAAATGACCCAATGACCAGCCAAACAGATCTTTGTCTCCAACAAATGTGTGCAAGAAGCTGCCTTGCCAGCACGCACATGGACTGCTCACATGGACTGCTCGGAAGGTGTTGCATTAGAGTCTCTTCCTAATGAGCTGTGGGATCTGGGAGTTGTGCATTAGGCTAATCTTTCCTGGAATTTGATTTGAAAGCTTACCACATTTCTGAGTACAGGACATGCCCATGCAAACGAAGAGTTGGATGTCTGAGCTCCTATTTGACTATATTTGTTCTAGATATTTATTGGCCCTTGCTCTTGAGGGGCTTTTCAAAGTCCAGTATAATGTCAGATGTTCCAAACACTGTAAAAAACCAACTCATCAATCTTGATGGATTTTTGTTTGTCACTTATAGGTTAGGCCTGGAGACTCAGCCCTTTTATAAGTATACTGTGTGTTTCTAAATACATATATAAGGGCGTTGAGGCATAAGGTTTGCATTTGTTTTGCACTGACCCATGCTTGCAAGTGAACCAGTTGTGTAAAACAGACAGCAATGCTTTGTTTTTCCTGCTCCCCATGACGGTAGGAATCCCATAACCTACTGAAGCTGGCTGTCACCAGCCCTGTGCCCCAAATCCCTGAAGCTTGGGCCTGACATGCTAACAGGGGGAACAGCCTCCTGCTGCAGAAGGACAGCCCATCTCCTGCTGAGTCTTGCTGTGGCTGCTGCATCACCTGGACCCCATCCCCTCCTCGCCGTCTGTTTCTGCCATTCCAGCCCATCAGTCTACCACAGCCATCAACATAGACATTCCAGGGGAAGTTGTGCAACTGTCCCTGCTTAATCATTAACTGGGATGTTCTGGCTGTTACATTTCTTAATTTATTTCTAGATTTTGTGAGGGGAGACACTCATTGGACAGGGCAGACTGAAACGCACGCAGAGATCTGGCGCTCAGGCGTGCTCTGCCCTGTGTACGTAAACTGAGCAGTGCAAGGCTGGCCAGAATTGAAAACAGGGTTTCCAGTGATGAAGTGAACAAAACCGGCTGTTACTCATCAGGAACTCTGGCTTTGCTGTCTGAAGGTCCTGGCTGGGAGCTGCTCTGTGCAAAGTGTTTCATGTGTCATCACGAAGAGCCTGCCCTCGCAATGGGCAAAGCAAAGGCAATGGAGGTGACCCACAACCAGAGCCAGGACCTGGGCATGTGGAGAGTCAGGCTGTCACAGCAAGAACCAAATCCCTGTCACAGTGGAAGGACTCCCAGAGGAACACCAGAGCTGGGGTAGTATAGGAAGGTGTGCAGTTACAGGGATGGAGGTGTGTATGGGTTTTTTCCCTCCAACGTGTGAATTTGTGGCTCTTACACTGTGCTCAGAGATCTTTCCTTGGCAAGTGCTAAGCTGGTCTCAGCTCAGTCCTGGCTGGAATGGCTGGTGGGGAGATGACCCCTTCCGCCTTCATGCCCCACCTAGGGCTGCATCTTACTGTTCTGCTTGTCTTGGTTTGGGTCATTGTTTCAGCAACTCTGACTGATTTTAGAGATTTACATATTTGAAACATTGAAGCAGTGTGACTTGATCAGCAGAGAGGTAGTCTGAGTCCCTGCTCCTTTTGCATGGGCTCTACTATGTCCCCCTATAAGCTTCTCTCTCTGATTCACTATCACCCTTTGCAGGGGATATTTTGGAAGGTGTGGGTGATAGCAAGACACAAGACAGGTCTTCAGATTGTTCTTTCACCTCTAGCTTACAAGGTCCTGCAAAGCTACAAGAATGTCAGAGCAGAGGTGAGACCTGTCCTTAGGGCAGAGCCAGGAGGGGAGAATCTGTGTTCCCATCTCTTCTGCCCTGTTCCCTCACCCAAGGGAGCAGGAGCTGTGCAGCAAGGTTTGTTTTGCACTCAAAATATATTGAGCAAGGAATCAATCTAGCAAAGATTCATGTTCCACTGAGAAATACTTGAGCTGTTTTTGCTGCTGGCTACAGCCATGCTGCACCTTGGCTTCCCAGTGAAGTCACTGAGCCCAGCTGGGTGTAACTGAGGGTGGTGCTCACATTGTCTGCTTTAAATGTCAGCAGGAACAGCAACAGTTGAACCAAGATGGATTTCTAAGCATTTCCCCTATTCTGTCACACACAGCCCTCATTCTTGGATAGCTGAGTCAAAAAGGCCAGAGCAAAATCATTTTAGATGGAAAAGTACCTAAAGGTTTTGTTCTTTGAGTACAGAAATAAACAGAAGTGAATTCTGGGTGTTGTAAATGTCAACACCTGTTTTCTGTGTATAAGGTCCAGCTGCTAGGCAAGCTTAAATAGTTCTATCTCCACTATGACTTTAGGGAATAAACAGGATCCATTGCCCAGCCCGCAGGGTTCCTGACAATGCTTCTGAGGATGTCCAATCAAGTTTTGGGTGTTACCTGTGCCTGGCTGACCCACAGCTCTGCTGGGAGTGGACCCTGTTGGCCCACCAGACCTTGGACCTTGTGTGACTCTCTAGCCACTTGGGTGCAAAGTTCGCTTTCTTGGTTGGGGACAGATACCTCCCCCTCTGGTCACCACCAGCCTACCACTATTTGTTGAGTTACTGTTTACTTCCACCTTGGCAGAAAATGTAATTCTGCCTTCATTCACAATGGGCAAAATCAGCTGGGGTAACTAAGAGCTGCCACTGAAACTGTTTGATCCAAGTGAGTGGTCACAGTGCTGTCTGGCAGAGGGACTGTAGCATGCTCTGGGAAGTGTGAGCCACTTGTCTCCAAAGAGATCATCTGTCTGTTTAATCTGGTGGAAATGCTGTGCCCTGAGCTGGCTGGTTTTGCACTGGAACAGCTTAGGGACTGCCCATGTGCTCCAGGTAAACTCTGGCAGCACTAACAATTAGCTAGGAAGTGAAGACAGACAGATGGACAGTAAGTGTTCATGCCTATTCCTGCTGGACTCAACAGGGATGTTTCTTCTTGGATCTGAGAGGGGACATGCATGCAGATTAGCCACTTCTGCTTAACTCATTAATCAGCTTGCAAATTTGCTCTTTAATGAGCAAATGCCATTCAGAGTCAGGTCTTGAATCTAGTAATTCATGATAGCTCCTAAATCTGAACCCTTTATCCAAGGAGAAGAGGGTCATGTCAACCATGTCAGTCTTCCTGCAGGTGAAATCAGACTGTGCAACCAAACTGCTTGTGTTGGGTGTCCAAAGTTTCTCAGCTACCACATCCACTAGCGTGACTGAAATAGATGATATGAGAATTTTGAGAAAAATCCATGGTTATAAAGCCTTCCCAAAGACTATGACCCTGACTTCAGGACAGATGTGAAATCCCAGACCTTTCTTTCCTATCACCCAAGTTTGTCAGAGTTGTATGTAAGGCACTGGCTCTCCAGTGATGGTGTAGAGGGACTGGCCCCATGTTCTCAGGGGAGCTGCTGTCAGATGAAGTTCTGCTGTAAGAACAGGTCTCTAAGCAGTTCAAGACTGGCATATTTACACTGAATGTTTTGCTATTGTTGGTCTTCCAAGAAACCAGTTATAAAACTTGCTGCAGGACTGCCTCTACAAGCGTGTGCCAGACACCAACTTGTGAACTGCTGTCTAGAAAGCTCTTCTGCACAAGGCAAACCCTTGGTTTTCTGTGCCTACTGTTCTGTTTTATTGTGAAACCTGTTCTGAAATATTGTTTCTAACTAGATAGGATTTGGATTCCTTCTTGCTATCCTTTTCATGGTGCTCAGTTAAGACTTGATTTTTCAATTCTTGACCGAAAATTTGCTACTGGGACCAATATATCCAAGTCAGTAGGGAAGGGGACATTTCTATTTTTGTCTTAACCTTTCCTACCAGTAAGCATAGATACAGTTCCATTTCTAGCAAAGTATGTGAATCTGGACTTAGTTTATGTTCCTTTTACATAGGGTTGAACTCTTCTGTACATGTATTTATAAACTGGAAGTGTATCAGCAATGGGAAAGGAAATGGAGAACTTTTACTGTATTCATGGACTGGTATGGCTATAGGCAACGTGTGGAGAAAACTGCAAAGCCACAATTTCCTGGGCTGTGAGGTGATGGTGGTGAACTTGCTTCATCTTGCAGTTGTCCTATCTGTTGGCTGCCACAAAACAACAGCAGAGCCAGCTCTGTGCAGGACAACACTATGCCCAGCACATGCATTGCTTGGAGCTCTTCTGCTCCCTTCTGGCGAAGCCTTGAAATCCAAACCAGAGCAGATTTTCTCCACATCTCAGTTGGGTATCAAGATTGCTCTCAGCAGCTCTGTGGTCAACACAGTCCTTGATGCTGGTGGTATAGGAAATGAGGGGTGGAGATGTGTGTCCCATCATCAAGTAAGTGGAACCATTCATGGGTTCCATTTCTCTTTCCTTTTCCGGGGGAACCCACAAGACTTCATGGTAACCAATTTCTTCAAGACTTTTAAGGTCCTCAGGGAATATGTGCTCAAGAGTCACAGTTACTGCAGTGCTGCAGCAACTTACTGATTTTTTTTTTCCTCTGCTTGGGGCTTGCTTTTCATGCTGCTTCCTTTTCCTGGTTACTGTATTGCTAATGTTTAAACTCAGGGATTTCCTCACCAACCTACAGCCCAGACCTTGCTGTAAGGGCATAGAATTGTCCTGTTTTTCTTCAGCTGATATTGGTATAGAGGCACGTTCTGTCTCACAAGAGTCAAGAACTTCTGAAGCAGCAAATACTGTTCACTGTACATCAGCATCTTGGTGTTTGTCTGCAAGTCAATGTGCTTGTTCTGAACGAAAGTTAAATATACTGTTAAATTGAATGAAAGAGAATTTATAACCATGACTGAATTTATAACCATGACTGTTAAGCTCTCACTTAACTCTTAAAAAGAGTTTCACACTATTCAGCTGCTCTGAATAATTGTAAAGACAAGTGGGAACCTGGGTGGGATTAGTGACCCCTTCGAGGGGCAGGGAACTTGGACACAAAGACACAAGACTAAGTTCATACAGAGTCCTGTAACGAGCCAGTGCCACATAAGGAGCTACCACTCCTGTTTAGAATCATATGACCCAAGCACAGAAATCCTCTAATTGTTTGGGGAAGCAGGCTGTACCACACTCAGATTCAGGGTCACTCCCTTGTGTGGCCAATGCCATTGTCCCCACTGGTGGCTGGACCTGGAGGGATGGCTTGTCAAGCAGACGGTGGCTGCTGCCATGGATTCACACTGAAATGCTCCTCTGGGGATACAGTGAGCTAATCCTACACACCTGGCTCTGGCTGCAGTTCCCAGGGTGAAAAAAGTCAGCTTTATTTGTAATCAAAGTTCTAACCTGCACAACTGACAATGATAAATAAAAGGCAGTTAAGAAAGAAGCTCAGTGTTTATTACCTAACATGTTTTTGAAACCCCACAATGTTTAACCCAAACATACTGCTCTTAGAGGGTGTAACTTGTGTTTAACCACCGAGATTTGACAATGGCAGGTGGTAAATTAGCAGGTTGAAATACAGGAAACCTATCTTAGAATATAATTTTGCCAGTCCTGTTACAGACTTGAGAACAGAGACAAGTATATTTTCCAAGAATCTACCTATGCTGTGGACCAGCAAAAGCTGGATATGTTCAAATCCAGTGGAGCTTTGCTGGCACATGTTCTTGTGTAAAAAGCAAGATGGTAACAAAGCCTTTTGTTTGGATGAGTTCTATTACTCAGGCTACACTGTTCCAGCATGAGGGCTTCTGTAAGCTGTCTGCACTTGTTTCTGCAAGTTGATATAGTTCTATTGGAGAAATTTGTAGAATAGATTAGTCTTATCTTCCTAGAGACACTCATCTCTCCAGGTGTTCATGGCGTGGAATATAAATGGGTTATTCATCATCATCGACCAACTACTGTTAAACTTTGCTGGGAATTGAAATACCATCCTATTGATTTTGTACTATCTTCCTAGGTATTAAATGGCTACTGCTTAGCTTAAGTTACTCTTTTCTGCTACATACATATAACCTATCTCAACATTTTGGTTATTTTTATTATGTTGAAAGTGCTCTCCCATCTTTTTCTCATCTTTGTGTTACTTCTCAGCCCTCCCACACACTACTATTGCTAAAGGTATGGAAGCTGGATCACCACTAGGAAAATCTGCTGATTTACAATATTGCTGTTATAGCCATTTGCACATCTTTTTCATTATTACTGTTCTCTGTCTACCTATACCAAGTGTGAGAGTCCCAGGCTCGCCTTTCAGACTTTGGTTGCTATTTTCCTCCCCCTTCATTACTTAGCCTTCTGCCCCCTACTCACCTGTGTCCTATCAAATACTTGTAAGTATTCTCAGTGTCCTCCAGCTGTGCTCATGCACTTATAAGGAGCCTGTGTCCAGCAGAGCTCAATGGCAAGCTTTCAAAGGAGACTGAGAAACAGAAAAGAAGCCCACTTATTTTCTCTCCAAGGTCTATATCTGTAATAAATACTAAGGTAAAGAACCAGTAGACTAGTAACAGCCAAGTGTGGTGGGACAGTGCAGAAGGAGTTAATTCATAGGTACTACTTAGTTACTTAGTGTACCTATATATTTTCAGACTGCAAACTGATGTTGAATTATATATATTTCTGTTTATATCTTTGCCTAGTTTCTGCTTTATTTGCTGTGCATCTTTATAGATTCTCTGAGGCAGAGAATTCATGCTTTTGCATAACACCTAGCAATCTAGATGAGGTACCTAGGACACAAGCACTTAATAATGGTGTTATTATTAAATAAAAAGAGCATGCTGCTCATAACTCTAGGGTTTGATTTATCTACAGCTCCATACAATTTCTTGATAAAAATCTCCTTGGAAGCTGAGGAAACTGGAGTGTCTTGGACTTGGCGCATGACATCAAGAATCTGCAAACCTTACAGGCTCTACTGAGAGTAAGTTAAGAAATAAACTATGGTTTTTTTGTTTCTGGGCTTCATGCTGTGCAGCTGGGTTCTTGTGAGAACTGGTACTCTTATTCACATAATATGCCTCAAACTGTGAATTCTGCCTAAGGCAGCACCACAGCATAGTTTGCCTTGTATAGACCCATGGGCTTTCATGGTCAGGACTGGAAGGAGACAGTTTTAAGGTTTGTCTTTCCCTCACACTGGAACTGCTAAGATTTGGGCAATCCTAATTTTGAGTGTGGCTCACCATTGAGTTTGTTCATTTTTTTCCTGGTTTTCATATTGTCTTACTTTAACTAAGAGGCAACAGGTGGAGATATGGGAGGCTTGGTCTGACCTGGGGATGCTCAGCAGCTAATCTGCCAGGAATACACAGCAATAAGCAAGCCCTTGGGGTTGGTGAGCCCAGATGGCTGTGGGGTCCTGAGTCTTGCTGAAGGTCTGGGCAGAGATGTCTTACTGCAGGGACTTGTTCCATCCAGGCAAAGCTTGTAGCCAACTGTCTTCTCTGCACTGGAATATGCTGTCTTTTAGTCTTGACAAAGAATAAGAAGGGAGTTAACATATGAGGCTTTTTCCATATTGTTTAGATTCTGGTGCATCCTATCCAAAATTTTAATAGAAAGCTTTCTTCTCCATTCCTATGGGCCAGATACTCAGCTGGTGTAAACACAAATGCCACAGCTGCTGTGTTCTTTGACGCAAGGTTAGGGCTTAGCTCATGGTGGTGTTGTGTCTGGAAATATTTTTATCCTTTAGAGATATTTGCCCCTTCTCCCCCTCTGTCTCCTCAAGGATTCTTTCTTCTCAACAAACATACTGCTCTGTCTGGAACATATGGGAAAAGTATTTTCTTCCATTCCTTCACCACTCAAAAATGGTCAAATCAATTTGGCTAAAATTAAAACCTTTTGGGTTGAATCTTAGCCTAGAAAACTTCATCTCCCAAAGGAATCCTTAAAGAAAGTTGTGAGCAATTTCCAAAAAAAAAGAGATGGAGTTGGCTTGGGAAACAAAGCTGGGGCAGAAAACAATTGGGAAAGCCCTTTGGTAGCTGTTACACCCATGTCTTCCAGTGTGCAAATCTCACTTTGATTGTCACATGAGAAGGAATGGTGGCTGTTGACTTCTGCAGCTCTATACAGTCAGCAGGGTAATCAGTTCAAGTGACCAGTGCATGCCCTTCTCCACCTTGCTTTTCATCTGTGTAGGTCTTGGTCCTTCTGCTTTTGGCTGGAAATGTAAAGGACTAAGTATTTGGTACAAGACTACAGACTTCAGTAGGTCAAATAGTTTTTTGAGTTTTGGATTGCTTAACCCAATCCCTTGAAATTCACTCAAAATTATATAAAAAGTGGACATTTTTTGTGGATGAAATAGTAAAGAGCACACTGATAAAGTAGCAAGAGAACTAATTTCTTCCAGTAAAACTTAACTGGTTTTGTTCTAATTGAATACTGTTCTGATCACTGTCCTTCCAACTTAGGAATAATTTTCTTCTTTGATTTTCTTGAATATTGAATTGAACCACAGTAAGCTCTACACTTGGACTTGCACCAGTTACAGTAGTGAGTGAATCACTGGTAGTTTGATGAATTCAGTGTGGGAAAGACCTAGCATGTTGTTGCTAGGTGAAAGAATATTATCTGATTTGGGGTGGATGATTAGGACTTCTTGCTCAGAGTGATTCATCTAAGGAGGAGAACCCATCCAAGGAATAAGTTGTTCACACCAAATGAACTTTCAAGCCCTGTAGCACATCTGGCATCAGTGTTATTATACACACATTTCTAGCACTTCATATCAAGGAAACAGGACTTAGAACTTGAGGGAAATGTCTGCTTTACCATAGTATTAGTTTCTTAGTAGTGCTGGTACCTTTTTTCTAGCACTGGTAGAACTGAAGTCTGGTTAAGTCTGATTTCTTATGTGCCTTGAAAGTTTGTACAGCAAATCCACAGTCTTTATGATTAAAGCAATTCTTTGTAGCATATCCAGCAGACAATTTTCTAAAGAGTGTTAGTTAACGCTGAAACAAGTACTCTATTTGACTGTCTTTGTCACTGTTGAATTCCTATCAGAATGCCTAAGTGGTAATTTCTGCTGTTTAAAGATTGGACTTTACCTTTTGCAGATGTCCTTGGCCTTTTTATCACTTGGTAGTGTTATCATATGCTATGGCCCAATTTTTGCCATCATGTCTGGTAGCATGCACTACAGTGTTAGGCATGGTATCATTGCAAACAAGGAAAAGAAAAAGAGCTTTTAGGTAAATCCTAGTTTTTCTTATTCCCATTGTTCCACAACACACATATCTTGAGAGTTGGCTTTTACAGAGAACAAGAAACCCTCTGCAGGGTATACTTACTCTTTTAGCACCCATCCCCTGCTTTGCACTCTGTATGTCACTCAAAGTACTGATGAAAATGTCACTGTCACAGATGCTGAATACTCTGAACCACATTTTTGCTGCTAAAGAACCAATATTCTCAAATTGAGTATCAGTATCTTGAAAAGAAAACCTCTCTAGATGAGCTGGGGAATATTTTAAATGCCTGTGGACTGGAAAAGTCAAGGATATAGACAAAACATGACCTGGAGTCTGAGGTCCCTCTCTCAGCTCTGAGAAGTGGGATGTCTGAGCTCTCTGCTGGGCAGTGTGTGCCTCAAGGCCATCCTCAATTGCTGTACAACCAGCCAGTGACCCTTGCCTGAGGCATCATCGGGAGCACGCATGATCTCATCTACCTGGGCACACACAGCAGCTTATTGTGCCCCCAGGCAAAGACAGCTGGGCTTTCTACAGACAAGCACAGGTGAGCAAGTGGGAGCCTGTGCTGCTCAAACCTGCTCTTTCAAACCAGGATAGGCACGACCTCTCTGTCTCAGACTTTCCCATCTGTGGATCAGGAGCTATGATACTGACCTTCTTTTATTAGATACTTTTATATATACTGAAAGGCTTTTTTCCTTCTGTCAGGCTTACTAGCCATGCAGAAAAATCCCTTTGGTTCTTTTGCTGGGCTGACAGCAAAGAAAATACTGTTGGGGAGTAAAAGATTGGTGTCTGTCTATCCAGAAGCTTGCAGACTTAGTAGGAAGCAGACATTATGGATAAATGAATATTTTGGGGCTAACATGGGATAGCTGTTGTAGATGAGGTGGTTGCACCTCAGAAATGTATGGCCATACTCTTCCTGACCTAGTGTCACCCAAAAATGTTGCCAAGTGGTATATATGAAGACTTACATATTCATGGAAATTTAAATATTTACATTAAAATTGGAAAAGAGATTTTTCAGGAAATTGAGTATCAGTATCTTGAAAAGAAAACCTCTACAAGCTTCCTACAGCTTGTAGCCTTAGTGTTTCTTGGATCTTTGTTTTCATAATGCCCATTAATACTGATTTTCTGTTACAACTATTACACAAAAAGCAGTGCTACAAGAAGATTATTTAGCACAGCAGACTGATAAGGACAAAAGTTCCTAACCTCAGTGTAAACGCACTACAGAAGAGAATAAAGATGTTCCTGAGGACACAAACCTGAACAGAAGCTGGATGTCAAAAGGATTAATGAAGGCCTGGTTCTTATGTTGTAGCTGGTGTGAAATAATCCTTGGTTGTGCATGTTGCTATTAAGTTGATCTAGCTGCCTTGCATTTAAAATAATTTTCAAAATTCTGTCAAAACATTCTAGCAGGTTTTTTTTTTCATAATGAACTAGTTCCTGAATTTTGTACCTGTCTGCTTAGTTCAGCTTTTCATTGGCTGACACTTGTAATTCTGGGGAAGGAAGTGCAGAACCTGGGTTGTCTTTTTATTTGCAAGAAAGCCAAGAAAATGTTATTGGTTCATTATAATTTAGGAAAAGGGCAAGACATTTTCAGGAAGCTGGAGCTAAAGAAGCAAAAACTGCATCACCAAGGGTGAGGACTTTTCTTTGCACAGGAATCCCAGATGTGGGAACATGAGAGCTTCTGCCTGGATTTTCCCTGCTTGACCCATTGAAGCTAAATGGATCTACCAAAACTGAGGGATGAGCCATCTGCATGTAGGCTCAAGGGCATATTTAGTTCCCTGTTTGGTTCAGCAGATCTGAAAATAAATAGTTAATTTGGATTAAATTTCACAATGGTATTTAGGTTCCTAAATAGGAATTTGGATGCAATAGGAGTTAGGACCTTGAACAGTTTCAAGATCACATCATGAATCTGTGATGCAACTCTGTCATGAAAATAGGAGGTTTCTTTACACCATTGAGCAATTTGATAGGGATCAACCACACTAAGAATTTAAATAAACTGAGGGAAGGAAGGGACAGTGGAAGACTCCTCATGGCTCAACCAAAACATCCAATCAATCTCTCCCTCCCACCCTCACTTTACTTGATGTGCCCAGATAGCCACATAGTAAGTGCACTGTCAAAGACTGAGCCACAGACTGGCTTTGCTGATCTCTGCAAGGTCTGGCTGGCTCTGCTTGTTCTGGATTTCCTCAGGCACAGCCAGTGTGCACAGCTCTGCTTCTGACCACTGCTGTGAACTAAAACCATGTGGGATGTTTCACTTGCTGAGCCACCTCCAAATCCCAAACTTCAAACAATGCTGTGGCTGTAAATCTCATCCTTCGAACATGGGCTGTACTAGTTGAGAGCACATATAGAATGGAAGGCTATTGCCAAGCATGGTATATTGCCAAGGAATATACTGAACTTGTTGAGATAAATGAATTATATTAGTGGACCTCACCAGTTAACACCAGTCGAGGGCTTGGTCTTTGTGCTTTAAGGAAACTGCAGTCAGCTTGGAATGTGGAGTTTTCCCTTTGCAATTTAGTGTTTTCTTGGTTTTTCACAGGTTTCCCTCCAAGACTGGATACTTTTTGTAATACCCTGTGGGGTAACAGCTCTACACTGCAACATGACTTTCCTGTCCCCAGATTTCACTGGAGGGAGTGATTTTTCTTCTGTAACCCCCACACAAAATAACCTGTATGATCACAGAGGTGCAAAGCCAGGAGGGACAAGGGAATCGGGATTCTCAGGACCCATCCCCGGCCCATGAGTTAGGGCTGTTGCCACCTTAGCAGCGCTTTCCCCAAACCCTCATTCCGCTCTTCCACAGGAGTCACATTCAAAATCACAGGGAATAGCAGAAGAGATGCATTAGAAGCATTATTTTGCAGGAACAAGGGACACAGGGAGCTGTCCCCACATCAATACTCCTCAAGCAGTGCCAGTGTTAGGGGAAGGCTAGCAGTGACTGATTTGCCAGCTGGGGACAGAGCATGGCCAAGCAGTGGTCAGGCCCTACTCCTCTGATTATTTGTTTAGGTCACAGGAACTGCTTAGGAAGATAGAGGTTGTTTCCCACTCTGCATTTGCCCTGTACTTACTGCAGGGCTTACTGTGGGGTGACTATTTTGGAGATATCATTCAGTGGAAAAAATATTAGGGATCAGGACTTCCTGAGTGGGAGTCCACATAAAAGGTTGCTTGCCATTTTATGCCTGTGTAAGACTGACTTCCATAAACAGGTCAGTACTGTGCCAACGGGTCTTCACAGACAATGTTATGGGTTGTTTCTCATGGAATCATGAGAGGAGGAAAGGCACTGGCCTACTTGTACACTAACACAGATTTTATACTGAGTCTGAAGCAGTCTTCCTATTGTCCATCTGCTTAATTTTTAAATAAATTGACTGATGTATTCATGTGAACTTTAAAAACGTAAGGGCTTTTATACTGCATGTAGCTGGCTGAGTCAATGGAATGCTTCTCCTCTTTGAAGGTATGTAGGAATGAAATCAGTCTGTGCTGTGTGGGGTTTTTGGAGGCACCCAAGCTAGCCTGGAGCAGATGGGTACATCCACGTCTCTTAGAAAAATATTTTGCAGAGATCTTGCTCAGGTGCCTGGAGTGGCATGGGAAGCACAGTTAATTATATGGGGTTCAGTTAAGGATGTCCTGTCTGTGTGACATGCCAATTAGGGCTGTGGTGTTCCCAGAGTGGGAAAGACTTACTGCTCTGGTGACAGCAGTTCTTGCATGAAAGGAAGTTTGGCACATACTGATTGATGCATGTGTTTACAACTGCTGAGAGAGATCTCCTGAGTGTTTGGGCTGCAGAGCTGGAATTTGCTAAGGCCTGGAGCTGTTTAGCTGAAATGAAGGGGTGGAAGGGAAATTTGCACCTTTTGGCCCTAATTATTGCAATGTTCTTTGCAAACTTCCTAATGAATTTCAATTAAAACTCTCATAGAATGAGCAGATAATCCATACTCTGATGACTGTGCTGCTTCCCTGGACTTTTGGACCAGGCATTTGAGTCAAGGAAGGCTCCTGCTGTCTTTATGGGCTTTGTCTAAAACCCAGATCCTCTGAAAGCAGCAAGCTTAAAGTTGAACCTTTGACTGCTGATCGCGGTATTTACATCTGCTCACATCCACAGAAAGCTGCACATGCCTGCACTTATGCAGCCAGAGAAAGACCTGAAAATCCCCATTCCATTCAAAGGACAGAGATTTGCCTTCCATTCCTCTGCCAGGAATTCTTAGTCAAATCCTATGGAAAATAGTCCTATCTGAGTAGTAAATCTCAGATGCTTCTGCATGTTTATTCTCTATTTCCATCTCATTGGCCCAAGTTCATTTTTAACCTTTGATTAGGGCAGCTATGTAGTGGAGGCAGACTGGGTGGGGTATTGGTGGTTGTTTGTTTTTTTTCCTTCCTACCTATGCCTTTTTTTTTTTTTTTCCTTTTAAAGCCATCTAGCAAAAGAGAAGGACAGGTGGTGATAGAAAGACTGGCTTTGCTTAGCAGTGCAAATAAGTGATCCCTCCTTCTTCCTCTCCCCTGTGAAAGGTTAGACTGGAACCAACTGACCTGGTTCTGCCTGAGCCAGCTCCAGAGGGATGATAACAGCCAAGGGTAAAAACAGATGAAATACCTGCATGGTTGTAGTTTGCAACAAAGCTCTACAACTGCTTGTGTCAAATCAAGACCAGCCTGTTCCCTGTCTGACCAAAGGAATTTACTGTATTTTATGCAGTACTTGCTCTTTGATCTCTTCAGTGTATAGGTTGAATTTCTGGCACTCATTCAAATTCAGGTGGGCTTCTGAAATGCAACCTGAATTGAATTTGGTGCAATAATTAGACATAGGTAACTGCCACGGAGTGATGCCTTTAAAATTTCTGCAGTTTGCAATTTGGGCCATGTGCTGGGGGCCTGGATCTTCCTTTAATACAGATCCTTTCTGCCTCTGGGTATGAAAAATTTGAATTATTCCCTACCTAGGACATAGTGGTCTTGGCAAAGTATGGGATCAACAGACATACAGATGGGCAGTGCCACTAGTCTGCACCACAGCCAGGCTGCTTGTCCAGCCTTGGGAACTGATATGGACTCTTTATAAACAATAATAACCTTTCTGTAAGACTGACAGAAATTAAGTACTTTCTTGTTCTGTGACTGCAGCTGTGTGAAGAAAGAGGCAGGTGGAAGAGAGGGCAGGTAGCAGAGCATAGGGATGGTGAAGCACACTGGATGCAATTTATATTAAACCTGACTCTCGCCTCAGGTTTTGGCTCTGCACTATCTCCTGTAAGAGCTGTTGGAAGAGCTGATTTGGAGACTGTGTCAGGTAGAGTCTTCAGTCCTAGGTGAAGGTTTTGACCTCTGCCAGATGATAACTCTGTGCCACCTAACCACAGGCCTTCACTTTCCTGGCAATGTATTTACACTAATCAATATTGCTTCCTGCTGCAGTAGATCTGAGGGTCTTCACCTCCCTCACACCAGTGAGGATGTGACATACATAACCAGATCAGTGTGTCCTGCCTTCACTGTGCCAACTGTCCTTGCCTGGAGATGTCACTTGGACACTGCTAGGGAACAGGGCAGTGGCAAATGGCACATCTATTGAAAAGCTGCAAAACTGCAGTAGCAGACCAAGCACGTCTTTTGGATGAGAACCTCATTTATATTTTGAGACAGATCTTACAATAGTTTTGCTCTTGTATGTGATTATAGTAGTACTGCTGCTCTTCTAAGAAAAGCTGTGGTTAGTTTTAGGAGGGGAAACTGCTGCTTGGTTTAAAATAAACTGGCTAAAACAATTGGCAATGAATGGGTACATGGGTATGAGGGGAGGAAGAAGCTGCTTTGTGGAAGTGGTGTGGTCCCCCAAGCTGAGAACTTGAGCATATGGGTTATCACACAGAGTCTGGGAACAATGTGGCTTTAAACTTTACACCAGTTAATGGACTTGCTATTGACAAACGTTTGGTGCATTTAAGAGATATTTCACCAATGCTATCTGCGCAATGAACTGCACATTAGATGGTTGAGCAGAATTTATGAGACTTTTTGGAGTATGCCAGCATCCTAGGTGTGGCTGTTGTGTTCAGCTCTGCTCTGGTGACCTCCAAAAGCAGACAATAGGACAAGCCCAGTAACAATTCTTTGGTGATATAGTACAGATAACATCAAGTGAGAACTGCTGATAATACACAGTTCAAACTGGTACCAGTATGGTGCATCATGATGATGCTCAGGTTGGAGCATGGTGTGATGCTGAGCTGGGAACAGAGGCAACTTGAAAATATGAAAACTTTGCCAGTCAGTAGCCACTATGGAAGAAATGCCATGTACAAGCAGAGCTTGCCTATGGAGTGGGCTATTCTTTAATTCAATTAATGACCTAAAGGTAAAGCTTAGAAATTATTACCTCACTAATTGCCTCTAACATCATTTCTCTAGATCTCCTTTGACCTCCTGCATGCAAGTGTACATATTGATTACTCTATGAACTTTAAAGCTTCCTTCTGAACACAAATTACAGTCAGGACCTTTCAAATTATGAAGGTGAGTGTACCTACATTACCCTTTTCTTGTACCTGCATTTCCCTGTTGGGGTCCATTTATCTCCCTTCATGATAATGCAGTGTCTGAGAGAGGGTTGGCCAGACATGTTCATTCTGTCCATAACTTGCTGGTCTTCAGCCCTCATTTGCTTGGATGTGTCAATATGACTTCCAGATGTTTCAACAGACCAAGTAAACTGCATTTCTTAGCCAGCTCATTCTGTAGGCAGGCAAGACAAGATGGAGAGGGTTTTTGTAACAGGATTTTTTCTAACGCTGACAGAAGAATCTTGTGGGCTTTAAAAATGCATTAAAATCTTAGTACATTTTCTGAAGCAGCTGGAGGTTGGATGGTGAAGCAAATATGCACAGGTTCTTCTTTTAGTTCACTTGCTTCTGCTGCTTTGAGTACAGGTAGAGATTCCTTGGCAGATGATAGAAGCTTTGCATGTGGCACTGCTGAAAAGGAACCTTTTTTGCTCGCCAGGCATGTACAGGAAATACATAGCTTTCTGGGATTTATTAAAAGCACTGTTTTTAATAACTTATCTACTGTGACTGATGGGAAAGAAAAACTCTATAGTCACACAGAAGAAGATTCCAAACTGTCTGTGTTTGGGGGAAATAGAAGATTTATGTAGTAATTAACACTGAGCTGTTTCAGCAAACATGGTGAAAACCAGTGATGAACTGCAATCAAGATTCAGAAGTCATCAAGCAAGTCTGCCCCTGTGTTCAAGGAATGGCCATCAAATAATGTAAAAAGCAATGAAAATCAGGAGAAAAATCTTCTGAGGGAGAAGTTCACAGCTGGGGAAATAAAGATTCCCCCAGACTCCCATATGACTATGGGGTAGAGGTGCTGCAGAAGACCATTAGAGCATAGATCTTTTCCTTGGAGCAACTGGGATATTACAGTAACACAAGTCTTTTAAATTCAATTTCATGTGACCTAAGTCTAAAGATAAGTTTGTGGGGTAATCTTAGGGAGATGAATACAATTCCATGTATAGATAAGCGGCCAGTTCACCCTCTGATGTAAATGAGCATATATCCATTATCTCAATGGTAATGGACATATTCCAATATAGTGATCTGGCACATAAGATTTAGAAATGTACAAAGTCTGCTTTTCAACTCAAGAATGGCACCCATGTAACTCAACTGGCCTTATTTGTCTCTGCTGGCATTAACCCCATTAAGTCCTTTGCATTTCATCTGTAAACAGCTTTTGGTTCTTCCTCAGTTCCTTTCCCATACATGGATTTTTTTCATGTACCCTTCACAGCATTAAAAAAATGATGCAAACAAAAATCAGAAGAAAGAGAGGGACTGAATAAAGCTTAACTGCTGCAACCATTTGATTTACCCATTTCTTTGGGGAACACTAATCTGCACCAAAAAAAAATCATCCAAACAACATCACATAAATATTTGCACTCACATAAAAAGAGAATGTGTTTTTAATATTGAAGGAGCTATAATACATATGTGCCAGATTCTCAGCTGGAGTAAGTGAGTGCAACTACACAGATTTACACCAGCTGAAGATCTGCCCAGATGTCTGGAGATGGGTGGATGAAGAAATGGGCCAATTGCATGTTATTTAGATTGACAGCTACATCCCAAGCTCAATAGTTCTTCAAAGATGCAGAAGTATCTTGTACACAATCCAGATATAAATGTCAAATCCCCATTATTTTCCACAGATCACAGGAAGCAGAAAGGATTGTAGGCTCATGCTATAATCTTGTGGAGTAAGGCCACATGAACACTGTAAGCCTACTGAAATACCTCCACCCAACTCTTAAAATGGGTTCTGAGAAGGATTCATGGGCAGGTAGAGAGACCTGCACTTCTGTTGTGCCATGGCAAATGTTGGAAGGTAATATGCAGGGGGGAAGAGAGGCAGAGCAAGGTCAAACCAGAGACTGTCTGACTTGTCTAATTTGGCTGAGGGAGGGGGAGGGCAGGGCAGAACCATCACCACAGGGAAAAGGAGAGAAAAAAGCATGCTGCGCTTGGCCATATCCTCCAGGGAGCCTCCACTCAGCTTTGAGGCAAGGCCTCCTCAGCCTCACTGAATGGGAAATCGCCTGCAACCCTGGGAAATACAAAGGGCAAATGGAAAGAGTTAGCACATACCATTGCTGCTCTGTGGAAATGTTTACTGAGAAAAGCTTGAATCTGTGTTAAGATACTGAGGTGACAGAAGCGTGAGATCAGATAAAAGATGAAGCCTCACCTCTCACAGCCTCAGCATTTTAGATGTCCCCTTGATGAATGAGAACATCACATGTCCCTTGCTGAATGGTGTCCTGTGGAAGTACCACCACATATCCACGCCTACTTGCCCTGCTTTTACCCAGGTCACATGCATTGTAGTGGGTTCTATGCTTTTCTCTGGACAGTGCCCTGCTTTATGAAAAGTCACTCTTAGTACCTTTCTCCTTTAACAAGACCACATTTGGGACAGCAGGTGCGTCGCTGCTTAAGCTCTTACTTGTCTAATGTCTTCTGTGCTTTTCAGTGTGAATAGGAGGTTCTGGGACCTGTGTGAAATAACAGGGTTTTCCCTGCTTGCACAGAATAGGGAGAGGGATGTTGCAGTCTGTAAAGTTGTATCTTGGATGCCTCAGAAGATTTTTAGAGTTCCAAAAGCCCTGGTGGAGTGAAAACAAATGATGTCTTTGAGCTGAGGGCATACAGATCCTTGTAAGTTTTGACTTGCCAGTTCAGCATCTTTTGGGTCAAAATTTGGGCTGCCTCATACCACATCTGGTGGGAGAAAGCACCTAATGAATACAACAAAAGTCATCGTATTCTTACTCAATTTATCTGGTATTTCCAGGGACAATAGCTGTCCTCAATGGATTCCAAAGGCTTTTGCACGTGATGAATCATAAGGTTACGCATAGAGATGGCATAGCTGATTTTATGTGGTGCACTCAATAACCACATGCTTACTGGAGGACTTCTCCTTGGCTTGTAGTCTTCACCTCTTGACCTCGTTTTCAAGCAGGAGTTAAACTATAACTGAATTGCTTTGCAGGTTGGTACAAATGGAGCCTGAGGCACTCTCTGCATTTTTCTCAATTGAAACAGAGAGTAGAAGCACTTTGGACAGTGGGCCAAACCTCAGAGAGATGGGGTGAGGCTGGAAAAGCAGCTCTGCTGGCTGGGCATATGCGCTCTGCTTGTGGATCCCACGGATTAGAGATAAGGAATACAGGTTGCTTCTGAGTGTGCTCCACAGGAACTGGGGTGATGCTCCGGAGCTTTTCATGTTGGATAGCTTTTACCTCAAAAGTGATCAGGAAAGGCTTTGTGCTTCTGCATTTCCACAGCACAGATCCCAGGGAGGGCACTGCCTGTGATGGAGAACTCCTAGGTTCTAGCACAATATGTAGGATAAAAACATGAGTATTTGCATTAAGGTGCTGTGCATAGGGCCTGACAGAGCAGTTGAAGAAGAGGAGGAAAGAAAAGCACAGAGAGAGGAAGAGTAACTTCTGGCTGCTGTGTGGAGCTCTAGGTTCCCCATGTTACTTACTCTCCCACAAATCCAGCCAATCTTCAGTTTTTGTTTGTTTGCAAGACAGACTTAATTACAAAAAAAGAAACAAACAAAAGGCTTTCTTCTGCACTGACTCACTGTGATGTCTTTTTTTAGTTGGAAAGCTGTGGTAATGTGACAATATAGGTTTGCACTGCTCGAAGTACATTTCTACTTCTTGTAATTTTTTTTTTCCATGGGTACAACTGCAGAGCTTCTGAAAATACTGTGTTAATACGTGGCAGTGAGTTATACTTTGGCTTTCAGTCTTCAATTACACCTTTTCATGCAAAGAACTAAGTTCATTAGTACTACCTGCCCCTCCTTCTTCTGCACACCTCTTGAAACAAACTTGTGCAAATGATGTGGCAAAACATCCCACGTTCCTTTGAATGCTGAAGACCTGTTTGAGAGGGGTCACTTTGGTCCTCAGATACTGTGTGGCTGGAGGGAAGTTTTTTTGAGGTCTTGGCTCATTTCAGCAAACACGCTGATCTTGGCAAGCCTTTTATTTGTGATGGAGAGGCAGTGAGAGGAAGCAGCATTAGCATTTGCAGAATGGTTTTGCTGCTTGTGAGCACCTGCGACTGTAATGCAAATGCAACAGGTTCCCCTCCCTGGGCTTCCCAGCTGAATCCTGACTCCAACACCCCCACTGCTCTGTGTGGTGGAGGGTCCACTGAGGACTATGGACCTCCCACTATGGATGAAGACCAAGTGACTGCAGTCACACAGGGACACCTGGGTGCAAGGAGCACCTAAGCCTGTTCTACCATTTTGTTTTTTGTTTGTTTTAAATGGACAGCAGCAAAAATCACATGGACAACTTCATTTATGATGGGAGAGATGGTAGAAAATTCAAGCAGCTTGTAAAGAATTGCTGGGGAAGGATTCTGTTCTGCTCAGAAATAGCATCTACATTTGTGCTCCTTATTGAAATAACATTTCTTGCTGGAATGCTGGCAGCTCAGCTCAGGCCCCAGCTCTTCCTTTACTTCTACATTACTGTCTGCTGTGATGTTACTATGGGAAAGCCAGCCCAGCTGTTGGTAACAGTCAGAATGTCCTGAAGGGTTTTGGAAAACATCTGTGCTTTTCTTCGCTCAAGCTCCCTAAAATGGTCGTGCAGCACTGGCACTGAGTGTTACACAGATGTCATTCTGCAGCCGGCCTGGATCGGTGGTTAATGTATAGACAGAGACGTATGCATTTAATGTGCTGCATGCAGATGTTCACCCTGGTGTGCTGCCACCTCCAGGGATCTGGGATTGCAGCTGTTAAATGCTGCACAACAATGTTAGGTAACATAGGAGAGGAGGAGAAGCAAACAGAGCCCTGCTGAAGTTTGTATGAACACATAGCAAACAACTGCTGTCAGCCATAGAACATCCTGAGTTGGAAGGGACCCACAAGGGTCATTGAGTCCTGTCACCTAGATCCTGCTCTGTGATTCTTGCTGAATTTCTTTGAATTTACTGGTGGGCCTTTCCTCTTAGAAGCAGTCCCTAATCCCTCTTTCAGCAGGAGCAGGATTGTTTGTCTCTGTCTGACTGTTTGTTCTCCTTTAGACTCTGAGGAGAAAAGGCGCTTGATTATTCAACCTCTCAGGCCATCTGCTTTCTTCTTCTGGGTATTTTCAGTGCTTGAGTTTTCCTGTATTTGAAGGCCTGTCCCAGCACTCTACATTTCCAATAGGTCATTTTGGCCTGTGTGTGCTCCCTCCCTCTCTGACATTTGCATCTGGGCAAAGAACCATCTGATGGGAGACTTGAACTGCAATGGCACACGTGACAACCAGAGAGAGGAGACAGACACAGAGCTTTGGCGTATGGCTCTGTGTTGTTCTATCTTTGCAGTCACACCAAACTACAAGCTGAATGTGCATTTGGAAGCAGGGACATATTTGAGCCAAACTTCTCCTGTAGTTAAAATACCCCGAGCTCTTAAGGGAAGGTAAAAGAACAGTGTTATTGGTAACTTGGTCTTAGGCAGGAGGCACTGTATGTCTGGGTGTGCTTGTTTGGAAGTAGAAATTATATTCAGGCTTGGGAGTACTCATGAAAGTCTGCAATACTTAATATGATTTTAGTGAGCTGGAAATCTGCTGGCTATGCTGATTAATAGGGAGTAGGGGAGTTGATTCAGGGGTTAGAGACCACCGACTCACGTGGGCTCCTTCTGTCACCTGATACTGGTTACATACATTTGTATGAAAGTTTTTCCTTACATGGGTTTTTCCCTAAGAAACACTGAAATCAGTGAACATATCCAACTCAGTGTATCAGAAGTGAAGTGAAGATTCTTGATTTCTCTGTCTCAGTTTTTCTACCTGTAAAATGGTTGCAAAGGTGCTTGTAAAATACTTTGATAATACACTTTGAAAATATGCTGAGAGGAGTTTTGATGACTTTCTCAGGACAAGATACAACTTCTGTCTGGTAGTGTTGGTCAATCCTATTTTAACACTGTAAGCTTAGAGACTTCTACATCACCTTTAGAGGTTTGTAGAGATGTTCAGGATAATTTCTCCTCATACAAGAAATTATTGGCATTATTCTGTCAGCATTCACAGCTGCAGTTCATTCCACCTTTGCTTGTTAAAGGTTCCATTCAGATCAAAAAAGCTGTTTTCTTGACATGTGCATAATGAACTCTTAGCTATTAACATTTCTCTCAATACTCAAAGGTGCATCTCCTCTTTGTTCTAATTTTGCTGGCATGATGGTCTTTCTGTGAAATAATGGTCAAGAGTGGTTTGCGGTTAACCATACTCAAGGTTTTTGCCTTATGTTTTGGTTACATCTCATCAATTTTGACAAGTCCAACAATTTATTTATTTGGGGCTTATGGCTACTTTTGCTAGGGTAGTAGTTGAGGTCCTTAGTTGCAGACACAAATGACACAGATTTTGACTGATATAGAAAGGCAACTAAAACAGTGACATTCTGCATTTAATAGCTGTTTTCTCACAGAAAAATGATCCATTATTTTGTGATCAATACCAAGTTTTATTTCATAACTAGGGAAAACCCAGTCTAAACCCTGTTGAAGCTCAGTGCAGCTCCAGGGGGTAGCTGGGACCTCTCAAGCAACAGAGGTATACATCAGTGGGAGCTGAAACTGTTCTGTACCTCTGAAAATGAGGGGAAAATGCTACTTAGCCTTCAGCACTGAGCGTGTGGCTGGAATGCAGGTTTACACCCAATCTCAAAATTAACTCTACCACAACTGTATGGACGGGACTTTTCACCCTGTTGAATGTCTTGCTGAATGTCTTTTTGTTGAGGGTTCTGAGCCTCAAGGAATGAATATACAGGGATTGGGGAGAGCTAACTCCTCATGTTTTGAGCTTCCACTTTCCCAGCTTAAAATGGAGAAGGGAAAGACATTTCTGAAACATCTCTCCAACAGTGTTTTTTGAGGAGCTGAGCATGGATGATGGGCCAGGGGGAATATGAGTACTTCTTTCTGTCTGGAAGCATCTGCTCCAAGTGGGTGCATTAGAGTGAGTAGGGATGGCTACAGGAGAGTGCCATTCTTGCATTCAGTGGGTTATAGCCATTGCTGTGCACGTGATCTCATTTTAATGTTTATTGAGGTGAATGCTTTACACTCAGTATTTGTGGCAGATAATCTCCAGCCTCAACACCTGCCTGCAGGTGGGAGTTGGAGGTGCATTACGAGCTCAGACTGCAGCCCTCAAAACTTGAGGCTCCCAGAAGGTGACAAAGTGGAATTTTTGTCTTTGCTTATAGCAAATTTTCTTATATTGCCTTATCTATTTCCTGTCTTATATATATGATTATCTATACTGGGCTTGCTTTCCTTCTTGTGTTAGGCTCTCGTTCATTACATTGTATTATTCAACCATCCACATCAGGCCCTGCCTTTGCCTAAAGCCTTCCCGGATGTAAACGAACACACCAGCACCAGGCTAGCCATTATTTAAGTTATACATTAATTCAAAGCTATAGTAGGACTCCATTACTTGCCTGTAACAGATTACTTATAAATAGCAAAATATTTAGTGGTTTTGATTGTGTTACTGCAAAAAACCTCCAGTGACTTAAAGCCAGACCGTACTAACAGTCCATGACCAGGGCACAAAAGGAGTTAAAAACTTATTACAAGGAATTGATTTCTCCTCATCCCTGAGGATGTGGACCTGTCTTAGACACTATTTTACCTTCAGTGAAGAGTTTAAGTGACAGATTCTGCTTTCTTCTGTTTGTGCTGATTTCAGGTCAACTAAGCAAATATCCATGATGAATTCAAATAGGAAACCCTGCCAAGTTCTTTGGGGGTCAGCCTCATGGCTTTGTGAAAAAGAGTAAGCCTTTTTGCATTTTTTCACAAAAAAAAAAGGAAAAAAAAAAAAAAGAAAGGAGCATAGTACCACCACTGGGAGTTTGTCACACCTTGAGCCATAGTTTACCTCAGTGAGTCACAGATCCCAAGTAGTAAAACTGTCATATTGTTCCCCTTTCCCAGTTCCTTATTTATAATGTAAACATACATCCTTTTGGGAACCTGTCCTTTTTCCGTGTTTGTGCTTGATTATAATTGAACTATTTGCATAGGAGACCAATTTTCATTCCCTGCTCTTGTGGCAAGTACACCGTGTTTTCTATTAAAGGAGTCGGTTTTCTGATTACTAAGGAAACTAAGAAGGTTTACAGACAATAATGCCATAAAACATGCAAAGTTCTTGAAAGTACAGCCTATTCTTTTATTTTATGGGCAGACCAGTATGTTAGAGAAGTCTTTCTCCAGTCTTCCAATCCCTGCCTTTTTGTTTACCAAAGTGATCAAAGTTCCCAGGCTCAAAGTTCTGCTTTGCCTCTTGAGGCTTCTGTATGAAGAGTTGTCATGTCTGTTCCCTCAGACTCTGGCCTTGCAAACTTAACAGGAGTTCAGGAGTTAAGCACTGGACTTTCTGCATCATCTTGGTCAACTGTAGCAAAATGGGACATGTGCATTTGTTCTGCTGGTTTGGCACAAATGGAAAAAGTCCTAGGAAGGCTGGCTTGAGTCAGCAGTGATGCATGGGCTCTTCTAGATCCTGTGCCAGCTCAGGCAGTGGTCTGTACCAGCTGAGTTAGCAGAATGGATAAGCTGAATATCAGGAGAATCTGCCTGCAGAGCCTCCATGTCAAGGTTTGCAGCACTGGGTGGTTTAGCCTCTATGTCAAGCGCACAAGAAGAGGTAATGGTGGCCTGGGATGACCTCCCATGGCACACCGAGCAAATCAGGCTGAAAGGTCTCTGGTCTAACTCCCTGCTCTAATCAAGGCTTACTTTGATCTTAGGTCAGGTGGCTTGGGGCATTGCAGTATTTGTAAGGCTTATAGGTGGGCACAGGGCAGGTGGGTTTGCAGGGCTGTGTTGCAGCCTGCAGCTCCTCTGCTGACCCCATGCGATATGTGCCCTGCCTCACAAGGCTGAGAGGCACCTTGGTCACTGTGCACTGCTGCCCTGTGCTGGAAGCCTACAGCTTGTGCAGGCAGGCAAGGTACTATGAGACACCCACCCTAACAGCCCAGAAGCTTCTATGTTGTTTTTCTCTAAGAATTGGTTTTTTAATCTCTCTTCTTTGGGGAGTGGATGCTGACCTGGGGTGTGAAGGGATGCATGTCCCAGAGCAGAAGGTACTGGCATACAACAGGCTAGAATTCTCAAAGAGTGGGCTTTGTAGGATATCGTGCTGCCCTTACCCAGGACACAGCGGTCTCGTCCATCACACCCCGTGGAGGGCTCAGGTGCCTCTACACACCTCATCCTGCTGCTCAGTCCCCTGGTGGGGCAGCCAGCCCTCAGCTGCTCCTGCATCTTGGCTTCTTAAAGCCTGTTTCACAGGCTACGATGTCACATGCCACCAAGTCATCTGGGGACAGTGTCGCCCAGGCCAGATCTCAGAGGGTGTTTTGCTTTGATCTTCTTTTTCCCCCAAATGCAAGAAACCACAAAGACTTCGGCTCCCTCAGAAATTGCCACGAGATGAAAATTCTGTGGAAGAACAATAGCTGCAGCATGGTTAGAGCATGCTTTTATTTTTGTTCCTACGTGTTTCGTGCACTGTTAGACTGAGGTTATGCTAGTGGAGAAAACAGCTAGTTCCTCACTGTTACTGTGCGGCAGAAGCACTCCAGAGATGTTAAAACCAGGAGGAGCCTTTGCAGTCCCATGTGTCCTGAGCCAAAACCTCCTGTTTCAGCTGCCCTGAGCCCATATAAATTAGATGACAATTGGGGTAGTTTTGACCTGGCCACAGAACAGCTTCATCCAAACTTCCCAGGGATAGTAAGGCTGCTGATAGTTCAGGGTGGGATCCAGCCCTGTGCTGAGACTCTTAGGATGGTGTGATAGCTCAGCTTAGTGTACATGTAACTGCACTGCAGTTAGTGCAGAAGCAGTGAGTTAAATCTAATGGCATACATACAGCTTATCTTTAAAGGGGTTTACTTTAAAAATCTTTTAAGTATGCCCATGTCAGATGTTGGGGTGTCAGCCAGGCCTGCTCCGGAAAGTGAGTTTGCCACCCCTGAAAAATCCCACAGGAGGACACGGATCTGATCCGTTGAAGACATCAAATCCACCTGCTCCCCACAGATGCTTTGTTCTGCTGGTTGATTGTCACTCTCACAGTTAAAAATTAAGCCAAGGAGGGTTGTGAATGAGCTTATTACATTTAAGTTATTGCTTTATTTCTTCTATAAAATGTCTCACAACCTGGGGCACTGGTGTGCTGAGTATGTGGTAGGGGGATGAATGAATCTGTTGTAAGGTCTGCCTGCCTTGCTGGGCCTGGCACACTTCCATCAGTCTCTCTCTTCACTCTTTCCTGTGAGCCAGCACTGTCAAAGAGTACTGCACATCTATAAAACTTCAGTTAATTGTAATTACTTGCTTTGTAAGGGAGTTTTATAACCTACCAAAGCAGTATGTGTAAAAAAGTGCCTCTGGAGCCACTGGAGCCCCCACTGGGGGCAGCACCAGAGCTCTTCATTCAGGGGGGTCAGAGCTGACAAACGCCAGCAATGCCTTGGGGGACAGCCCCAGGAACGCCCAAATCCCTCAGGTAAACCGTGGCCTTATCTTTTGGTTACAATCAGAAGGACATTGTTAGCTGCCTCTGAAAGCTTTTGCAGGAGGGGTTAGGATGGTGGGTATTTTGAGGGGCTGCCAGGGAAAGGAGGGAGTAGGGACTGGGATTCTCCACAGCTCAGTTGCTTGGCAATTGCCTACGTTCCCTGGAAAGTGGTGTCTTCCTTAGTGATGCAGACAAGGCTGCACTTGCAGCCTGTGGTGGTAGTGGGGCCAGGAGCTGAACATCACATCTCCCAAGCTCAGAGCATCCGTGTTTTCTGCAAAAACCAGCAGGGTCTGATCCCTCCCAGCCTGGCTTTGAAACAAGCATTTCCCTTTCTTAGTTCGTGACAAGGAGAGAGGGAGCTTCAAAAGGCCACATTGACCTGAGATTTCCCAGCTCCCCTTAAAACCAAGTGTCTCTCCGCGCTGCCCGAGCAGCCGGAGCTGTGCCGGGTCCTACTCGCGATCGCGCAGCTCCACCTGCTGTCGCTGGGCGCATCCCGGGGCGGCTTTCCTCCCTGGAACAAGGATTAGCCTTAGATTTGTTTGCTCACCACAAGGGGCTTAAGGATTTGCGAATAAAGATTCTTACTTTTTATTCCGCACTAGGCAAAAGAGTTTTAGCCCTGGTTCAACTGAAAGGAAAAGCCCAACTCTAGCTCCCAACCCACCAAGGTCCCTCCCAGCCCCACGGCAGCGTTTGGTACCATCAGCAGTTTGGTGGCTCCGAGGCAGAAGGGAGGTGAGGAGGTCCAGGGCACTCTCAGAGCCCACAGAATGCTGGTTGCTGCCCTGGGAATTTGACTGGGACTCAGGGACGCAGCAGCTGGTCTGTCCTAGTAGGAAAGCCCACCTTGGCCCCTTTTCTTCATGTATGGCCTCGAAAGGGGGCAGCTGGTGGCAGGGGCTGGTGTAGATGCTGGAGTCAGACCTTCTTCTGCCCCAAACCGTAATCTTGTAGTTTTTAGTCAAATAAACAAATCCCGTGATTTTCAGGGTGAGGGGGTAATAATTCGGGAATAACATGAGATTATCATTTTCTCCCGAGAAAAAGCCAAAAGTCTTTGTAGCTATGAAGTGGAAAATGTTAATGGATTTAATTTATTCTTAAATTTCATCTTCCTACAAGCCTTTTTCTCCCCCTCATGCCCCGCCCCCAGATTTTCAGATAACTTCCCTGCTAGAGAGTGGGACAATTTCAGTAGTCTGTTTATTTCCCAGTCTTTATCATTCAAAGCTTGAAAAGGTAATGTTGTAAAGGTTACAAATATACCTTTTAAAATTTAACCACTCCATGCTCAGATCCAGATTTTGGAGTTATTATAACTTCTTAAAACACAAAGGCATGTTCATGCACCTTTTCCACTGATGCTGAATAACTTCCTCTATGCCAGTGATAAGAAACCTTTAGACACTTCAGCTCTTTCTGTCTCTGTTTCCTATCACTCAAATTCAGTTAATCCCCTAATCTCAAGATTTGTCAGTAAGGAAAAAAAAAGCCATAAAACTATGTGGAGCTGCTGGATAGCACAGTAAAGCCAGACCATTTTCTTTTGCAAGCAGCTAAAAAGCAGTGTGCTGAACAGCTATCACAATTTTCTTTGGACAACTAACAAAAAGTACTACGCTTCTTTGTTGAGAGCAACCTAAGCAGAAGATATTCATACCAGTCTGTAGCCTGCCATTCCCCTAACTCCTGTTTTCTGTTTTTCCCTGCATCTCAAAAGCTTGTCTTCCTCCCCAGCTGTGTTTTTATCTTAGCTGGTCCAGATGTTGAGGGTAACATCTGTACATTGCTCCTCTCCTCTCTCCGAAGGCTGCTACTAGAGAGTACCCCCAGCAGCTCTCTGGCTGGGAGGTGACACAAATGTAAAGGTTATGGCCTCTGCTGAGAGGCCAAGGATAAAGCCCTAAAATCTTTCTGGCTCCAAAAGCATCTGTCAGTTCTGCCAGAGGTTAAGCCGGGTGCTAATCCTGTAGGAGCTTTGAAGGTTTAAAAAATACCCCCAAACATAAAGCTGCTCAGAAACTTGAAGAACATGGGGGTTGTCTTTTGGGCAATTGGGCATTAAGGAGCAGCACTGCTCTGGAGTCTGCTGAGTGTTTGGACTTGGCTTCACCTACTCAAATACTGAACAAATGCCAGAACTCTTTGGCCAGAGAGTCAGGGAGAGGAAAGGCTCTTACAGCTCTGGTCTGCACACAGCCTTGATGACCAGGCTTTCCTCCATCCCATACATCAGATGTATCAGGACAAATAGCTGTTTGGTTACTCAAATGGTCAAAACAGCAGGGCTTGTTTCCTGAATAACTGTAGGCTAACCCCCACAACTATGGCAGAAATCAATATAATATCTATATAGCTCTTTTACCTTTTGAGGACCTTGAGATGTGATATTGATCTATTTTTCTCCATGTAAAGTTAGTTGTCTTGTGGACAGTAACACCAGCTGGTATGAGTACCAAAACCAGAGCTGTTTCTAGATATTTTGCTGCCCAGGAAGAGTTCCTCATCCTCTTGATGGGAAGTTGAGTAAAAAGTCTTCTCAGCAACTCACCTGCTGAGACTGAGGAGCATCAAAGATCTTAGTCATTTGAAACCTCTTAAAAACTCATTCATGTGCCTCTTAATCTCTGTCTCTGGTAAGACTGATGCTCTGTTCTTTGTGGAGGGAAAAAAGCTATAAAACATGAAATCAGAGGTCTGATTCAGTCAGAAAATGAAATGCTGCTTTGACTCCAGGGTAGTTTGTTGCCAAAGCCTGAAATGTAAGAGGTTCTAGTTGTGCCCCAACCTCTGTGAGCCACAAGGAGCCAGCAATTTAGGGTGGATTTAGGTGGTTCTAGCCTAGCTGAGTGGTGGGTGAAGCTGAATGTGCCTGGGATGGGTGTGTTGATGTGTGCCTGGGTTTCCACCTAGCCCTGCCCTGTGCTTTTTTGGGGTGACCCCATCTGCAGAGATGGGGACAAACCCACCAGTCAGGTCTGAGTTTATCACTGCATCCCTATCAGCACAACAATGATAGTGGGGAAGACAGGGCTGGGAGGAGTTGTTTTTGTTGTTGTTCCAAATTTACCAGTTAATTTTTTTTAAGCTATGCAAATTTTTTTAAAAAAATTAATATTTTTTTTTTTAAGTTGAAAGCTTAACAGTTTCCTCAAAGATGTGTGTCTGTGGGAATGCCACTGGGCAGCCCTTTGGAGCTACTTGGCGTGGCACCACTCTCTGCCCTCACACCCCCCAGCAAGTCCTTGGTGTCTTGTGTCAAAAAATTATTTGATTAATGAAGTAAAACCTAGGCAGAAATCTGTTCAAAGGCAGCCTCTCTGCTGGTAAATGTCTCCAAAGGCCATGGAAAGGAGCTGATTTCAGTAGTTGGGAAAACAGCAATATATGCCCTGACATCTGCAGTGGGAATGATGTTGGGACTGGGTGCTCCTCACAGCTGAAGCTACTGAGTGGTGGTGTAGCATCAGTCCCTGTGGCCTTGCTGCTGGTTTACCCAATGTGGTGGGCAAGGAGGGAGCTGAGCTCCGTGTTTTGGCAGGAACGAGCAGTTTTAACAGCTGCTGAAGGTTCCAGCCTAGTATAACTCACACAAAGGGTACTCTCCTCATTTTGGATTGGGAGAGGGATCAGATGCCAGATGGGCGTCCTGGGAAAATGCCCATGAGATCCATGAGGCTGTTGCACCCATGAAAGCATCCAGCTCTGCCCATCACTGGCAAGCAGGAGGTGACACTCAGAAGGCACTGAGGTAGAGTTAAAAACTTCTTCATGGGAGTGCCAATGCCAAATGACAAGATGTTCATCTGCAGTGCTGGAGATTCACCGTGATGGGTCAGAGCACCAGGCAAACGTGCACAAACTCGTCAGGTATGAAGCAAGTTGGGGACCTCTGGAGCCATGTCTGTAGTTCAGTGATGCAGATATAAGGCAGCTCGTTTGGTTGGGTTTATTTTTTATTTTTTTTTCCCAGTCAGACAATTTGCCTTCTCAGCTCATCAGCTGAAGGATTTTGTGGGTCACCACGGACTCTCTGCATGGCCCACACCACGAGGCCTTAGGTCACAGCAGCACAGGTGTGCTGGTTGCAGAGAGAGGAGGATAAGGCTAGGGATGCAGTAACATCTTTGGGACCTGCTCCCTGAAACTAGGTCACCTCCTGTGACAGCAGAAGTAACTCTCAGCACAGACGGCAGGTGGGACCTGGGAATGACCTTGCCTTTTGGTCATTTTCTCGGTTTATTTTTTATTTTTTTTTCTGCACTGCAGGCAGTTGTTTGGTGATATGTGCAGCTGGTTCTGACCTCACTGTGGCCAGGTAATCTCTACAGCCATGGGGATGGCTGGGAACAGCCACTTTTGCAGGGCCAGGCAGAGGGTATGGAACTAATAGGGGTGGTCTATGATCCTCTTTGCTCTTTGAGACTTTTAGGATGTGTTAAGACATTGCCACCTCCTGTGTAGAGGTGTGTCAGCCTTGTGTCATAGTGCATCCTTCTCTGGAGCAAAGAGGTGTGCTGCCACAGCTCACCCCAGAAAGCTAGGGGGTCATTTTCCCTTCTCCTGCTCTTCTCTCTCTTCCTTAATGCACCCTGCTCTTGGGAAGGGCATCCCTTAGGAAATGATGGGTAGACACAGTCTTGTCCACCTCTCAGTCATCAAATTAAGAGCAGCACTTGAAAGGAAAGAAAAAGCAAAGCATCCCTTACTGCACAGAGGCAGTTGGAAATGCTGCAAGGGCCATTTAAAACTTGTGTCTAGTTATTGCTGGGAAAAGTGCAGATAATACAAGTAATGAAGGTGGGTTATCTCACTTGGCTTTAGTGGGCTGTTTAAAATGCCTTAACTGCACTTAAAAGTGGTGCTATTTTCTCTCCTTTGAAAGTGCACTTAATAGACCTTACCTTTGCTTGAGGACTTTGCTGATTGACTCTAGGTAAAAATAAGCATGGTCTTGTATTACATTGTTGTGCCATATAAGCACCTTGCATAATTACCTTAGCCCCAACGTAATTTTAATTATGTTAGAATTAGTGCAAAGAATTTTATCTGAGACTCATGTAAATATTTTGTGCTCTCAATACTTTGATGTGCCTAGAAAGAGATTAATGTTTGCTTTGATAATTAGTCTGTTGCATGTGGCCAGAAATTCATTACAAACACAGTTAATTAAGTTGTCAACAAACCTTTGGTCTCCGGCTGGTGAGAATAATTCAATAATTTTGTTTGGCTTGACAGGGGATTTTTGTTTTATTGCTATCAACCCCAGCTGTCCTTAGGGGCCCATGGCATAGCAACGTTTTCCAGGAGGCCATGCAGAGCTGGACACAGTGCACATGGTGCTGCCCCAGGGCTGTAGCACAAGGAAAGAAAATAAAGCTCCATCTGAACATGAGGAAGAATTTCTTTACTATGTGGGTGACCGAGTACCAGAAAATGCTGCCCAGAGAGGCTGAGAAGTCTTCCTCACTGGAGATAGTCAAGAACCATCTGGATGCAACCCTGGGCAATGTGCTCTGGGATGACCCTGCTTGAGCAGGGAGTTTGGACCAGATGACCCACTGTGGCCCCTTCCAGCCTGACCCATTCTATGATTCTGTGGGGTGCCACTCCAGATATGACATCAAGGCTCTGTGCTGCAGAGGGCAGATGTGAACAGGGGCTCCCATCCTGGGACTGGGGAAGCAAGGGACACTGATCCTTAAGAAATTATCTGGTCCTGCTGGGAGATGAGGAGGCACAGGGTCAGTCCTGCTGCTCAGAGCTCATAAAAATGATGTGGAAAGCCTGCCTAGTGCCTGGAGAGCTGATCCGGAGCACACCTACTGACTGTTCATATTGTGTGTCCAGGTAGGGACCAAATGCCTCCATATCCTCTGGGTATACAGTTTGTGTCATAGGAAATCACCGCCTTTTCCCCAAATATCTTTCCTCTGTTGCAGAAACTCTTCAGGGGGACTGGAGCCTGGCAGGATTTCTCTGTACCCTTGCAGCCCCCTGCCCTGGTGCTGTGACCATGCTATGGTGGGAGCACAGACCTCTCTGGTGACAAAGACCTCTTAGTACTGTGATCACACTTCAAGCTGGTGCATCATCCCCTATCCTTTGTGTCTGAAAGCTGCAGCTGCCACTGGACTTGGACTCAGGTAGGTGACAGAGAGCCCGAGGAGTGTGTATTTGAGGCATCACTCAAGGACCAAACATTGAGTACCTCCAAGTGACTCATTTCCATTTCAAAGAGCCCATTTGTTTTATCCGGCAATTAGCTTGCACCCTCTGTATAAAACAACTCCATAAATACCACGGAGCTCCCAGCCAATCTCCCCTTTTAAATATATTTAAAGTGCATGATTAATACACTTTCCCAGCCCCTGTCTGGGACTGTGCGGGGAGGTCAGGGAGCAGGTAAATGAAAGAAAATGGCTTCACTTGGCATTGACTGGGCTATTAATCACTGCCCATTTTCTATAAATCATGGCAGATGGCAGAAACAGGCAGGTACTCATGGGAAATGACACACTGTGCATGACGGGAATCGCGGATCGCAGCAGACACCAGCAAAAGAAGAGTTTGCTCCTCGCCCTGCTGTCCCCAGCGGAGGGAGGCCACTGCCACTGCACCTGTGACTCACCTCCCCGTGGCAGCTCTCCCCTGTAAGAAGGGATTAGAAGTTTGCAGGAGCCCTAAAAAATTCACTGCATTGCTGCTTGTCTGGTTGGGCCTGTTTGGGGTTGGTTCTGTTTCTCATCAGGCAGCAAAGGGGAGGGTTTGCCGCATCTGTGTAGTGAGCATGGGGGAGGATGAGCCCTGAGTATGAGCATCTCTTAGCCACTGTGGTGAGGGACACTTCTAATCACAGCAACAATTAAAAATTGCTCCTGACACTGAATGCTCATTGTTGCTTTGCCTAAAAGCAGATGCTGACAGGAAACTAGCTGGAGGAACTTAGACTGATAAAGTGAAGAGGACAGATACATCCCAAAATGAGCAGGCATTTGGCAGCAGCATTCATCTAGGCATTTTTTTGTGCTGTAGTCTTGGTGGATCCCCTTTGCAGGCCTGGGAAACGTGAGCTCTTCACCTCTGGAGTGGGTGACCTTCTAATATGGCCCTGCAATGCTGTGGGAGTTGTGCTTCCAAACCTTGTGTCTGTAGTGAATCTATAGCAACAGCTTTTGGTGGTGGAAAGCAGCTACTTTTTCTTAGGAGGACACATAATACTGTATGTATAGATGAATGAAAAGAATGTTTTATATGGAGGCTTTATGAAAGATAAGGCAAATACAATTTATGGGCTCTCTTCTCCCGTAGGTTGCCAGTCCCAGTGAAACCAGTTGCAATAATCTGCTGTTGCACTTGGTATTTCTTCCACAGGGAATGGGATTTTTCCTGTGACCTCTCTTATCCACCAGAGAGGCAGAGGGATGTATTTTCCCCTCTTTTGATGCAAGGAGAGCTTATGTTGAGCTAATCAGTTTTGCTTTCCTATATTCTTGTATTCCCCTGCTGAACCCAGCCAGACCTGCAGCTGGACACTGTTCATGTTGCTTGGCAAGGAGAGCAGCATTGCTGCCCACAGCACCTCCTGCACAGCTCTCACCTCCAGCCCTGATACACAACAGCAGCAGCTCCTGTTTTTGGTGTAAAAATAGTTGAAAGAGCAAACTAGACCAGTGCCAGGCAGCTCAAATGGGGGCTCCCAGTTAAGCCTCCATCAGCAGGGAGAAAATGGTCCAGAGTGGAGAAAACCAGGATCATCTGCTCCAGGGCAGAGTCTATCCTGTCAGCAGGGAAAAGGATGAACAAATCTGGGGGATGGACATTGTAAAGGGGTTTAAGACTTGTGAAGGACAGCTAGTGTCCATCCATATGAAGGTTAATATGGAGAACAGCTATTGGAGAGATGTGGTGAGTAGTGGAGTGTGCAGAGGTGTGTGTGCTGGTGGGATGGCAGTGGGGGCGAGGGTGTGTGGGTGTCACAGGGACTTGCAGGGTAACATATGCAGAAAGTGAGCTGGGAAGAAGATCATAATCCTGCAAACATGTGACCAGCAAAGGAAGACACAGCCTCAAAGAAGCCAAAAAGACCCATAAAGAGAGAGTGGGAGATGTGATGCAGAAGACATGAGAGATCCGGAGAGGAAAGATTAATATGCCATAGCCAAGAAAGCTTCACATTATAAAGCGCAGGAAGGGTGTTGGAGAGGATGGCATGGGGACTTCAAACACCAGCTGGGTGGCCTTGGAGCTTGCTGAAGTCATCTTCCCCAACCCAGGAGCTGCTTAGGGATGTCCTGTGGCTCCTGCTGCCCCTGCCAGCACAGCTGGATTGGATGAGGAGGAGGGCTGGTCGCCTCCACAGGCAGCTGTGTGCAGATGTTTTCCACTGAGGGAAGAGCAGTGAGAGCACAGTGAGAAAGGAAAGAGAAAAATTGCAGCAGGGCTTGGAGAAAAGCTGTTTCTGAAGGAAACTTTGCTCTCAGTGGCTATCTGCAGCAATGCAGGGTGAAAACCCTATTTTTTTGTTGTTGGGGTCCTTCCTTCCACACAATGTTATTTAAACCGGATGTTTCTAACCCCAAACAAGCCCTGTTTGGCTGCACCAGGCTCCACAGCCACTCTGCATCCCTGCTGCCCTGGCTGTGACTGGGCTGGAAAATCTGTGAGGAGACTTGGGGGGAGGGCTGGGTCCCCCACCCCTTCCTGATCCCCTCCCCAGCTCCCCCGCAGGCCTCACGGGAGCCTAATATTTGTGCATGTGTGTTTTAACACGGCATATGGTCTTCATTACACGCAGACTTCTCGCTTCCATAATTATACCATGATGGGAGTTCCTGTCAAAGCCATAAAGCAAATTCTCTTCCCCCGCCGTGTCCCTCCGCCCCCATCAGCCCTCCCCATAAAACTTGCAGGGGTCTCCAGTTTGGAAGGAGAACCCTCCCTCGGCGGCTGCACCATTAACCCTTTGTCTCCTCCCATTCAGCAGCTCCTGGAGGAAAGCTGAGCTTTCCCCATTGGCGCCGGCTCACCAGAAAAGGGGAAGGGGGCGCCCAGATTTTGGCCACGTGAGAAAGAGCACAGAGAGCCAGCAATGCCTAAACCATGCTGGGAAAGTGAGGAGGAAAGCAGCAGGCTAACCCAGTGGCCTTGTTGCCTGCTTCCTCATCATCCACGAAGCGTGCCAAACCCACCCACCGCCGCAATACAAGTCCCTCTGGGTAGCGCATGGCAGCTGTTTAACAACACGCTGCAACACTACCCTACAGTTTAGGACAGGAAATGAAGGCGGCTGTATCTGCAGGGGGAATTTAAGTACACAGACTGCAATTACCTGCATCAGAGTTTGGCCAGAGCCCCGCTCCTCCAAGCATTGCCATGGGGCCGGACACCGATGGCTGGTGCTCAGGTGCTGCGTGGTCAGCACAGCTCTGCCCACTGCGGGCAGCTTGGGGCCTCTTAGGTCATGCCTGAACCTTGTCTGGGGTGGATGGAGCCAGGGAAACATGGCAAATTTATGCACAAGTGGAAAATTCAGCTTTATTTGTGCATATGTGGGTGGTGCATTGAGAGGAATTGAGATGCTGCAAATTTAGGTGTGCTTTTTCTTGGTGATTGATTGGAGAATAGGCGTGAGTAGTCCCTAATTGCAGTAGAAACAGTGACAAGTGAAGGGGACAATTTTTTGTAGCCATGCCTTCCTGGTTCCTAAGCCAGGATGCAGCTAAAAGTCAGGAAAGGACCCATCACCCCAGTGCTGTTCTGGTCTTTGGGGCTGTTGGGATGTTCCCAGTGGGTATGGGCTGCAAAGGGATTGCCCAGGATCACACCAGAGATCCCACTCAGCACTGTGCTCACCGTGGCAGGAAAAACTTGGTTTCCCACTAGGTGGTAGAGAAGAGCTTGAATAAGAATCCTCCTGCTTCTCACAGCTGAGCACGAGAGAAAGGGGTCTTATAAAACCAAAGACGTAGCAGAGATTCCAGCAGACTCAAATGCAGGAGGGGTGCTGCTGCAGAGCGCTGGGGCAGAGCGGGGGAGTGGACATGGTGCTGAGCAGGGTATGGGTGCCAGCCACCCAGCAAACACCATCCCACTCAACACCAGCCACTGTCACTGCTGCACCAGGCACTGCTGGTACATTTGTTTTGACATCTGTGGGTATTTTATGACCCTTTACTGACTGGTCTTAGGAAATATGGTTTGAAATGGGCTGTATCTAATAAGAAGAAAGAGGAGCAGGGGAAGTGTTCATACTGATTGCAAGGGAGTCTCACATCACCACAGCCCATCACAGAGCTGGTGAGCTTCACCCACGAGTCTGCAGTGCCTGCATACTTGTGACAGCACCTTTAGTGCTCTTCATTGATGTTAACTTCAGCCTGGGCAGAGAGACGGGCAGGTTGGCAGGAGGAGCCTTGCCACCTGAAGAAAGTGGTTTCCTATTGAGATCTTCAGTGCTCCCAGTGGCAGTCCAAAGCTGGAATTCACAGCAGCCCCGGGTGACTGATGTGCCTGGGCTCCTTCTACACACCCTGGAAGATCAGAGGAGTGGCTAAGGCTTGAAGAGATCACACCTGAAGGCAGGATCAAATACACCTGGCTCCTGCTAGACAGGTATTTATTCATCTGACCAGTTCTTAAAGGGCTCTAATGCAGAAAGTTCTGCAGCTTCCCCACAGTCTGCACTTCTCTTATCCTTACAGAGATTTTCCTGCTCTCTAACCTGAATCTTTTTTTACTGCACTTGATACCCTTGATTTCACGTGTAATACGCACTAGGCAGGAAAAGTGGTTTCTTGTTGACTGTAGTTCATTGCACCCACACCCACACCTGCACTCAGGTATCAGTGTTTCCTGATCTATCCCCTACCCCACATCTTCTGTGTGCCCTTCCCCATTATCCAAATCTTCCTTGAGTTTCAGGCTCAGTGAGTTCGGGCAAATGACAGATGCAATAATGGGTCAGCACCCAGGACCCTTGATTGCAGCTAGACCAAAGACTGGCTTAAATTTTTAGTACCTGCTTACTTTAGTTTGAGCTTTCCAGACTCCTTTGTGGGAGTTCAGAGCTGGATTCCCAGTGAGAGGCTGAGGCAGGGAGCGATGCACCAGCCTCAGCATCCCACGTTCTCTCCCCCCTCTGGTGTATCACATTTCGCCTTAGGAATTTTTTGCACTGTCTAAAATAATAGTTCAAAGGAGGAAGAGTGACAGGTGCTGCAGACTGGGGGCGTGTTAGGATCCCATCACTCAAACATCCTGCTTGGATTTATATTTGCACACCTCTTAAATTCAGAGGAGGGTGGAAGCACTGACTCTGTTTCTTTGAAATATCTGAAGTCTAAATGGATAAGCTGCATGGATGACACTAAGTGGGGTCTCTCTCTAGCTCCTCTGGGAAAACTGGATGAACAGAAGCTGTGCAGCTGAACAGTCAGGGCTGTTTTTGTCCTGGGGTTTTTGTGATCTCAACATTGCACTTGGGATGAATAATACTGGCTCAAATGCCTGTATTTTCCATGCAATGGATTTTCTAAGCACACTAGTCTTGATTGGGATGGGGTGTGACAAAAGGTCTAACCCAGCTGAGAGAAAGTACCAGTGATGTGTTTGAATCTAAAGGTATCTGCAATAACTTTAGAAGGTTCCTTCAGCCCTGAGGAGGTTGTTTTTATGGCATGAGGCTGCAGGGGCAGTGTGTCCTGTGCTGAAATGTCCAGGATGAGTGCTTAAATAGAAATAACTCAGTTTTCTTCAGATAGCCTCATGATAATGATAGGCATTTCCTAATACAGCCCAGGAGATGGTGGACCTGAATTTTAGGGGTTTGTTTGTTTGTTTGCTTGGGGTTTTTTGTTTTTGTTTGTTTGTTTGTTTTTTCTTTTTCCCTTTTTCAGCTGAAGGAAGCCTGAATACACAGTATTAACTTTCCTAGAGAGAAAGGTCCCCTTTCATGAATATGTATCTCATGGGTCCAGAAGGGAAATAAACATGCAGCATGATGCTGCAGACTGAACTGGAGGGCGTTCAACTCCCAGCTGGCTCTACACTTCTTGAATAGTGGCTTCATCGTGTGAAAAGGAAAGGTCCTGGAAGCCCCATTGTCCTGTGCTAAAATATGATACCACAGCTCCCATGTGATGTGACCCTGGCCAGCACAGACTGTGCCAAAACACACTGTTAGAGTGAGGTTTCCTCCAAGACAGACAGAGCTACAAGCTTTCAGGTTTGAAGGACGATGAAGTGGAAGAAAGGAGGGTTGTGTGCTTGAGGAGCAGGATTATACAGGAAAGGGGTCTCTAACCCTGCAGCAGGTTTGTGCCAAGGGTTTTCTGAGGTGTCTGCTGGGTTTTGGGGTCTCAACCTGAGTTATTACCCTGAAGCCACAAGAGACAGGAAGAGGAGAGACAGATTTGACACCTGGTGGCTGAGCCCCTTCAGACTGTGGCTCCAGACTTTGCATTTGAATCAAAGAGCAGGGAAGTCTGTATCCACAGGCCTCTGCCCACAAAGAGTTTGCTGAGTGGCTGGCAGTAAGGGCCCCTCAGGGAATTTAGTAGGTTTTACTTCTTCTTGACCACAATTTTCACAATAGCTTCCAAACCTCCTATTCCTGAGAGCATTCCTATATTCCCACACACTGACCCATCCCCTCTAGAGCACAGAGAGAGAGACATTTATTCTGCTTTAATTTGAACCTTCAAATCTCCCCTGGACAGGAACAATCTGGAAAAAACAAACCTTGTGTTGAAACACACTCCTCCTCAGTGCTATATTGACTTTCTAACTTGCTTTTACTTTGTAGAGTCTTGACGCACTTTGTTCTTCAATGCATTAATCTTTACAAGGTCTCAAGGAAGCCTGGAAATGCTGTTCTCTCTCCCTCTTGTTTTTGTGGATAGTGAACTGAGATCCTAGGTATCCCACGATCAGCTAAATGCCTTCCAAAGTGCTTGTTTTGTACCTTTCCAGAAAACCCAGAGATCAAGCACAGAGGCGTATGTGTGTCATGGAGATGGATTGGACCAGAACTGACTGGAGTGAAAAGTTTGTGTTGGCCTGATGTCTGAGGCTCTCACTGGACATTACTTGCAGCATGGAGCACAGCTGGTGTCCCCTGGAAATGGAAATCAGCAGCTGGATGATTTTGTAGTGTCCCTCTCTTCTTGGTGTATTACCAACTAGAGCAGTTGGTTTGAGATGCCTGCTGTATGGCCTTGAGGCAGTCAGGCAGACTTCTAAGCCCTGCCTGCTTTGATACAACAGGACTTCTTGTCACCCTTTTAAATTTTTTGAAGTAAGGAGCTTTCCAGCCAGTGTCCACATTGGTGGGAAGGGGGTGAGATGGGACCTTATATCACTATGAGTGCTAGTGGACCCCCCAAAAGGCTGAGAGCTTGGAAAGCATCCACACAGTTGATCACTTCCCTGAACTATCTGTGCTTCATGAGCCTCCAGCTCATGAATCTTGGAAGGAAAGATCTTCTCATGAGATTTGTGGTGCATTCAGTCCCAGCTAGAAATACCACAAGAAAAGCCTCTCTTGGGGGGATCCCAGCTCTAACCAGGAAATGCAGAGTGATGTGAGAGTGAAAAAATCCAGATGTGGCCACTATCTGCTTTATTTTACTCTGGGAAACCAAGTTCTCCTTTGTGGATTACAGTTTTGTCAAGCATCATTCTCAGGCATATCTAGCCTTTGTGTTTGCCAGCCACAATTAAGTCAGACCCACATATCAAAGCTGTGTGTGTGTGCGTGTGTGTGTGTGTGTCATGTCTCTGTGTCCACATGCCTGTCTGTGTGGAGACAGCTTCCAACAGATCACTTTCAGTTACTTTTCTGCTAACAGACCGAACAGAGCTGCTCACTCTTACATACAGAGAGAGCTCTGCTTCAGACAGCTGCCTTGGGAGGAGCACTGGCTTTTCTCCTCTTGGGCCAGTGTTGCATTTGTTAATTACTTCACCAAGAAGTGCTTAGACATTTGAATTTTTCAAAGTGAAGCAGTTTCTCCACCACCAAGCCTTTGTTCTCTTGCACAGTTCAGTTTTCCTTGCAGTGTTACCTTGTTTGCAGTCCCAGGCCAGCCTGTGAAACACACAGAGTAGTTCAATGCTGACAAAAGTACCTCTTTCCCTTCTAAAGAGACTAATTGATGTGAGTGACAGATACCCGGGGGGTGGGAGTTACGTGCTGGATTTTGGAGGAGTTGGTGATGGGCTCAAGGCTCTGGAGGGGTATTTGCAGGAAAGGAAAGCATCCTAACCTTGCCAGGTAAGTGCAAGCCTGAAGACGAGTTTGGGAAGCATGTTGTGACCTCAAGTGGTGCTGGTGTTTGTAGTGCTCCTGTGTGAGCTTTGCTCCTCTTGGTTGTTGTCTGTGGGATAACTGGGAAGTCCAGTCTCTTGTGGTGCCAGGGAGTAGGAGGACATTATACTCATGAACAGCCAAATGTTTATTAAACCTCGAAAAAATCATTAATCTCACCCAAATATTTGCTAATTGTAATGTTTAGGTAGGGGGTAGATACCTGCAGGTGTTTGGCAGCTCACACTTACAATTAAAACTAATAATAGCAGGAGCAACAAAGCAGAACTGCTGACCATAACTCCTCCACCCCTCACACACCTTTTTTGAGGGCATCCAGTTGGCCCCAAACCAAAAGTACTGTTCCCCAGCAGAAACTTTCCAGCATTTATTCATCACATACAGAGTTGACAAGTACCTCCAATTCTCTAGTTACCAATGCACTAATGAACATCTGCTAGTATTTCTTGCAAGTTCAAGGACTTGGGCAGGGACTAGGGACTGAATTTCTCTGTATGTCTGAATAAAGTAAAAAAATAGATTTTGCTTGATGGCAGAGCCTTAGTCTGGAGTTCCTCATGCTTCTCAGATAATGGCTTCCAAAGTCCAAACCATTTGGTTTACAGCTCTAAGTGGGGCTTTGAGTGAAGAAGTGAATGTGTCTTGAACTATCAGAAAACACAAGAACTGGAGATAATTTTTAATTTGTAAGTAAGCTAAACTATTTCAAGTAGTCTTTACTGTTGCTAGTCCTGGAGAGCTTGAAAGCTTCTGGTAGCCGTGCAAGATCTTGCTTTGCTACCTCTTGCTAGTGGAAATGTAAAAATTGCTCAGCAATACATGCCATCAAATCAACCATTAGGTCCCACAATGAATACCTCTGAGAGATGGCTAATTACTTATCCAAAACCTGGGATGTATCTTCTACAAAGAAGCATCAAATAGCAAGACCTCTCCTATACAACAATAATTGCTCTTTAGTTTCTACAATGTCACTTTAGTCCTATCACTGTTGTATTGCTTGCTTGATGTAACATACAGGGAGAAAATTCAGCTTTGACTTAACCTCTCATATTAACAGCAGGTACAAATTGGGGTGGCATTTAACTTAACTCAGTCTTCTAGAAACTCATTTGTGTGTGTTTAATGATTTTTGTTTTCCTTTATATCATGCATTTTAACTCTCATTCTGTGCATTGTCACCCATTACCACCCAGCATGTTGTTTCCCAGTGTGAAACTGGGATGTGGAAACAGCTGGAAATAGGAATCCAGCTCAAAGGACCATCCGCTACCTGGTGGGTATTGCTCAGCCATGCGAGGAAACCTAACAGCTCTGAAAAATAAAAAAGATATACATGCAAACTGATGCATTTAACCACTGGGGCATCTCCTTTAGGAGGTCACTGTCAGCACTTTTCGTGGAGGCGGGAGCTGTCTGTAGGTGGTGGGTTACAGGTGCCTGTGTGCTGCAGGGCATTGGTGTCAGTACGAACTGCTGTGCAGCACACAAATCATTTCTGATGAAAATTAAATACCCAAAAAAGAAATTCCACTACCAATGGTGTGAGCAAATCATGCACAAATGACTAATAAATAGCACCGCAATCTCTCCTTAAGCTGTGATTTATCTGTCTGGAGACTTATTAAAGAAATGTTCCTGCTGTTTGCAGTTTTTTATCATAGCACTGCCTTGTGTCAGAAATCTCTTTCCCTGCTCTGGGAGTCCCACAGAAGCCCCACACATGACCCCTCCACTGTGCAATGCCTGTAAGCAAGTGCACCTGTACCCCAGCACCCTGGCCCTGCTCTCCCCCAGCTTCATACTGTTGCTCTGTGCTGCAGTGACATGCCCTGTTTGTGCTCTGTGCCATGAGTGAGGTCTCTGTGTTTTGCTTCCTCCTGGACTCAAGGAAACGGCATGAAGCTGAGTCAGGGGAGGTTTAGGTTGGGTGTCAGGAAAAGGTTTTTCACACAGAGGGTGGTTGGTCACTGAACAAGCTCCCCAGGGAAGTGGTCACAACACCAAGCCTGTCTGAGTTCAAGAAGTGTTTGGACAATGCTCTCACACATATGGTGTGACTCTTGGGGTGTCCTGCACAGGGCCAAGAGTTGGACTCGATGATCTTCATGAATCCCTTCTGACTTAGCACATTGTATGAGTCTATGATTCCCTCTTCCAGGATCACTTCAGGTAGAGCAGCTTATACAAGTGCCCCCTCCTTCTCCCAGGCAAAACCCACCCAAGTCTGGACCAGTAACACATGGAGTTTGAGTGGGTCAGGCTGTTTTGGGAAGAGCTGTGGGAGCAATAGCCTGACTGCTGCTGTCCCCTTATCCATCAAGGGCTTTCTCTGTGCTCTGCAGTGCACTCGGAAATACTGAGCTAAGACCAGGTGGAGGAAAATCTCAAATACTTTAAAAATAAGTATTATTTTTCTTTCTTTTAGCTAAAATGTGCACTTTGCATAGCTGCCTCATGAATTCCAGTATATTTGGGGTCAGCAAATACTTTGAGGTGTCAGTGTCTTGCTGACATTATTGGGTGATGGGATGACAAACCCTTACATGTTTTTTGATGTGTGGGACATGACAGGAGCAGCTAAAGCTGTTCTGACTGAGCCCCCAAGCACTTCTACCATCAAAGTGTAGACACAGGCAGTGCTGCATGGTCAGGGGTTTGTGCTGGATCTTTTCTCACTGCTGTCTGGGGAAAAAAAATCTTTAGCTGCCAATGAGGTTGATTTTCACGCTGACAATAATTCACCCTGGAGAATATATTGTGTTGTGTGATGTGTAAAATTGGGGTATGATGTAATTTAGAGGTTCCTGCCCTCTTTATGACATGCACATCCATTGCACATAACCCACTTTTAATAATTAAAACAGTGGAGTATTTAGAGAATCTCAATGCTCAGAGTACAAAATGGGAGGGAGAGAAAGGGAGTTGGGGGTAGCAGCTTTCATTGCCCTTTCCAGTAGCAGGACAGGGGATATTTGCACTCAGGTATGTGTCATCTCTGATCTGTCGATCAGAACTGCTTCCAGCCTCGAGCCCCCTGCACAACACCAGCTAAATGAGCAAGTCCAGCTACCCATCTTCCTTCTCTCTCCCGATGGCTGAGGGACCATCCCAGGAACCTGCCACATCAGTTGGCTTCCCACCAGCTGTTCCCAGCTCTGCACACAGAAGCCACACTGCACATTGGACATTTCTGACTGCAGGCAGGTGTGCAGAGATGGTGACCTTGTAATGGCAATACTGGGAACAGACAGAACCAGCAAAAATCAACTTTATTTCATGAAATAAATGCTCTTCAATAAAGCCAGCAAGCTCTCTAGATCAGCTCTATTTACTTTTTTAAAATATTGCTTCAAAATAATGACTCCCTAAGTTAGGAGCTTCAGGAGTATCATCACCCTTCCAGCATCAGCAGGGCAGGGGCTGGGGCTGTTGGAAACCATCATGTGGGCTGTGATCAGTGCTCTGGCTGCCCAGCCGAGGTCATCAGCTCCCAGTTCCTGTTGGGTCCTGCCCTGTAGCACAGCACACGTGCTCGTACACACACAAATACACACAACTAAGAAAGGTTGAAAGTTTCCTGCTTAGTGTCTGCTGTCAGAAAACGCTGCTCTGCTAAAATTGAGTTACCCCATGGGAGTGTGTCAATTCGGAAAAACTTATGTTTAGGGGGAAAAAAAAAAGCAGAATAATTCATTTCAATAAACTCACAGCAGTCAGCAGTCAGCTGTCAGAATGGGACATTTCAAGTTTTAAGTCTGAAATGACTTCTCTTTGGCACCACTGTGCATTAATGTATACCAGAGTACAAATTCTTACATGAAATAATGCAAAATGAATTATGAAACAGAATAATACGATACAAATCTGGACTGGAATAAAAACAAGGAATAGTCAAAATATGAAATATACACTAAATGCACACATAATGGAATGGAAAACCTATAAAAGAAATAATCCAAAAATGCAAACAAATGTTTCAATTGACCTGGAAGGAAGTATTTTCAGGATATTGTTTTATAAGGTATTGTAGATGAACTGAAATTTTACATTTCCTATTCAGTTTTCAGTCTCATGTCAGAAGTCCTAGTTGGAAGGAAACACGGGGCAATAGATGCATGAATGTTTGTATAAACATAGACATATGTATGTTTATACAACTGCTCACTCTTTTTGTTCTATTTGTCTCTTTCCTTCATTTTCCCCCATAGCATCTGTCCCATTCTGAAAATTGAAGATGTTTTTACTTACTGTGACAGAGTTAATTACAAAGCAATCAATTGATCTGGTTATTCACGATAATTTTTGGACATCCCATGCATGAATGGACTTCAGGTTCCCTTTTCTTTTTTCCTTCATGTCGCAGCCAGGGCAATCACAGAAAATCTAGTGGCAGCACCCACTCAGCAAAACCCACAGATAAAGCTAAGATAAATTATGGACTTTCTGGAGCCCATATTTTATTAAAATGTCATTCTCTGGAAGACTAAAGATCAAGGCAAAGAGAACTCTGTCCTCCAAGGCTACCTTTTAGTCATTTGTCTTTGCTGGACATGTGGAGGATGTCTCCTGCCTATGTCTGGGTCAGAGTCTGGTCTGGCTGCACAAGGGATCTGGGTGTTTGATCCAGTGGTCTGACACACGTTTCCACTTTCTCTCCACAGCTCTGGACTGCATCATGCCCTGGCCAGTGCAGGACACTCCCACTTGCTCAGGGAGGTGGGGAAGATCCGCCTCTTTCCATTGCTTTGAAGGGGCTCTGATGATCCACAGTGTTGATCCTTGTGGAGTTTGCTTTAATTTGACCTGCATTGCATGTATGAGGAGAAAATTCAGTACCAACATCCCTGCATGTGGGTGCTTGGGCAGTATGTGCGTGTGGAGGAGGCGTGTGCAGCTGCTGAGGGTTTGAAACTTTTTTACAAGGCTAAAGAGGCACGAGTTGCTTCTTTTTTGGCCTGAGAAGAGGCAACGTTACTGTAAACAAATGTTAAGTAAGGATGGCCAAATCCTGCATCCAGCAGTGACTCCCCTGCATTCCCACAGGTCAAGGGCAGGGTGTCTATTTGAAGGTGGATGTTTCCTAATGCACAGTCGTTGGTAACCTAAAGCAGGTTTATGACAGAGCCAAGATCAGGCATTAATGCAATAGACTGGTAATTCAATCACTTTATAGAAGTTGATCTGTCCTTTTTATTACAATTATTGTCAGCCCGGGTGTTTCGTTCCATCACTGAAAATAAACATCATTTATCATACTTGTAAAGATTAGCCCCTGACAGCTCCAGCTCTGCTTTGCATAAATGTGTATTAATGTCGACTCTGTCTGAAGTGGAGAAAGAAGTCTATATTTCACAAGAATGATTAGACAGTGTCACCACTGCTTTAACTAATGTCTTATCATGACGGATAATCAAACTGTGGAAAAAACAACAAAAAAAGGCAATTTATTGCATATGCATTTTTTGCTTTATTGGGCTGAGAAATAGCAATAGTTTTGCTACTGCAATATTGATGTTTGTAATATCCAGGCTGTGGGCTGGTGATGCTTCTCTGAGTTTCAAGAAGCACGTGGTGTCACAGCTCATCGGCAGAGCTGGGGCCTCCACCTCTCTGCGAGGCTGCTGTGAGTCTTCCCATTTGAAGACCCAGGAGTCTACAGCTCTGCCAGACTTTCAGCAGTATGTGCCTGAATTAGATTTGGAAAGTTTCAAGCTAAAATGATGATGACATTTCTAAGAGTGAGATTAAGGGAAAATACGATGCCCAGGCTAAACTATTGTCATAGACATTTTCCAGAGAAGCTCTAGGGCTCCTGGGCCTTGGAGCAAGACCTCAACAGCCGGCATGTGCCTACCCTCAGGTCAGGGCTGGGCTTTTGTTAGTCCCATCAAAATGCACCCACATTAATTGCAAAAGAAAAATAAATCTGTTTGTCAGTGTGTACTTTGGAGATGTTAGAGCTCCAGAGCCAAACTGTGCAGCTCCATTTGTGAGTGCTTCTTGTGCTCCAGCCCCCAGCCAAACATGCATGTACTGATGTCCATCACACACACTGACTGTCAGTCAGGTCTCTGTTGAAGTGCAGAAAAACAACTCTGTGACTTCTGTGCAAGAAGGTCAGAGCTGAAGAAAAGTCCTTCTCATCAGTATCAGGATTGGTATCTGGCCTAGTTTCATCAAGTTTAGAAACAAGGGAAATGAAGCCAAACCAAACCCCATGTGTGTTTTCAGGTGTCATTTTTGATGAGCTGAGGTTTGAGGAATGCACCAAAAAGTTTGCTCTTTCTGGGTGTGATTTCTAGGTTTTGTCAAGTAAGGGTGCAGAGTAAGGGTGCCTGGTGAGAGTATCTGCTTTCATTCTTGCTGGTTTAAAACAGTTATTTCCAAATGCCTTCATGAGGGAAAAAAAAAAAAGCACCAAACAAGCTGGAGGCATGGATCCTCAAAAGGAAACATCAAATAAAATCACTGATTTATAATCTTATCATTTCCAAGCCAATCACCTTATTTTGGAAAGCTTATGTTTGAGATCAGTGTTAATTGAAGATGACACCTTAAAATAAGCCCACTGTGGAGATATCTCATTGAATCAGATCCTAAAGGAGCAGTAAGACATTAAGTGTCATATATGAAAATAAATAAAGCTCTTCCCTGCATAACTAACAGCTACTTATGCTAAAACTAAAGCATTTAAAGCTCTGGAACTATACTGAGTGCTTATATTTCTATTTACTCAGTTTTAAAGTTTTTTGCATTGGCAACCTCTTTCAGACTACGGTTACCTCCAGTTTCAGCTTCTCAGTTCTGATTTGGTGCTACACAAAACAGTGTGGTATAGCCTGCCCTTTGCCAAAGAACCTTAAACTGAAACTTTACTCTGGACTAAAATTGGAAAAAAAAAAAAAAAAGGAAAAGTAGGTGAAGGAGCCAATTAGTGGTGGTGGAGGGAAGGACTGGGTGAGGATGGCATTGGGACCATTAGCAATTGAAGCAATGCTGATTTTAGCCAGTGGCATTAGCAACTGGCACTTTTTAAAGTGCTAAAAGCTTTGGACACAGATTACCATGCGCATATTTCAATTTCCTTTAAACCCAGGGAGATTTCCTTTTAGAGCACACTCTTTCTCTCTGACTCTCTCCTTCTTTCTCTTTTTTTTTTTTTTTATTCAGCTAGATTGTGCTTGATGGGGACTGTTAACTGAATGCAGCATATTATGTATTACTTCAATAAATCACCGACAGCCGAAGCATTCAATATCATGCAGAGCAGTAATCAGGGGAAGTCTTAATCACACTTTAAATGGTTTGGATTTATGCTCTGCTTTCCATGGGCTACTGCCACTGCTGGAAAGGCACAGAGGCACGGCTCCGTGGTGGCCTGCCAGGACCTGGTCCAGTTAGTGCCAGGGGCTGGGAGCACAGCCAGGGTGCAAGGTTTATGGCAGGAGTGCAGTTCTGGGCCAACGAGGATGAGCAACCATGGGGTTATTCCTGGAGCTGTTTGTACCTATGCAATGGTCTCTTTAGATTGCCCAGGGGGTAAAAAGGCATCACTCTGACAATGTAAACAGCTGCTTTAATAGCATTAAGGTTGTACAGATGTGTGGCAAGTCCTGGCTTTTTTTTTATTTTTTTTAACCAAAAAAATGTATTTTAACATAGAATTTATTTTAAAAGAAATCATCAGATAAGAGTAAAACCAGCTGCTGTATTCCTTTGCCTTTTGCATTTTGTCCAGGAGATTAGAAATGCCTCCTGGATTTTTGTTAGGGAGTGGGAGAAGTAAAGAGGAAGGGCTGGCTTAAGAAAATCTAAACAAACCACAGACCCCCTAAATAAAATTTTTAAACACATAGATTTACAGTTGGTGACCCACCAAGATTTTTCATGAAAGTAAAACTTTCCAGCCAGGGGCTGTGGGTGTGAGGTGCGTGTGGGTCTCACGGAGGCAGGTGCCAAGTGTCAGCCCACTGGCAGCCGCCAGCAGAGGATGAGAATCTTCCTTCCCAGCACCGTCATGCGCCTGACCTTCACCTTCACCCTCGCAATGATATACAGATGTGCAGTGATGTCATCTGCTGTGGCCACAGGGAGAAAAAGAGGAGAAAGCATAGCAGAAAACAATAGCCCTTTTGGGGGGGAAGTTAATCATTTGGGTTAACTCCACAGCCTGGAGCACAGCAGCAGATGCAAACATGCTCAATGGGCATTGGCACTCACCGGGGTTGGGGACATGGTGCTGGCGGGCAGGGGGTTAACAGGCTTGTTAACCACATCTGGCTGGGAGAGCCCTGGGCTCTGAGTCTGGCTTTCCCAGCTCAGAAATACTTTGCGGGCCCCTTCAGCTGGAGAGAATGAGTCTCCCTTCCACCCCAGCATTAAAAGTAGTCACACTGCCTGCACCATAAATTACTGCTCTAGCAGTGGAAATTTGAACGAGACCCAAGTGGAGCTGAGACACAGCAGCTGAGATGGTTAAGCGATAGTCCTGCACAGAGCAAACTCTCCCATAATGGTGGATTTAAGTTCCAAGGAGCTTTGGTATCTGACTGTTGGGTTCATCCCCTCCACCCCTCCTTTTGTTTTTCATTCAATTCCGTGTTGTTCATGTCTCTTAATAGGGCATCCTTCATTATCATTATCCCTAATAGTGGTTTATTGTATTAGTTACAGTTAATTTAAATGTTACCGAAGCATTGAAAACAGATTGCAGATGTTTTGAAACAGATGTTATTTTAATGTTAAAACAAAATCATGAATATTTATGGGTCATTATTGCCTGGCTTGAATTAAGCTCTTTAAATAGTAATGTATGGGCTTAACGTCTTTTGAAGGAAATGCTCCAAAAAAAAAGGTGAATGGAAAAACACTGTCATATACATATAAAGATGTATAAATCATTTCTCCTGGCAATACTGAGTTTTTCCTTTATGAACAGTCAGAATTAATTACTGTTATATTACTAAACCAGGTACTGTTCTTCTATAGCTGAAGTTAACCTAAGACAAATTTTTTAGCTCAGAAATACCTTTTCGGCTCTCTGTTTCCTAGAGAAGGGGCCCACCAGGTACCTGCAAGCAGACTTAAAGTTGTAGGAATATTTTGAAGTGGAGTAATCAGTTTTAAAGGAAAATAAGGTGAAGATTATGTAAGCACACAACTCGGTGTCAGTCTTTCCTACAGAAACACAAAGAGGGTTTGTTAATTCCACATGCAGGCTGTCTCTGCTTGAGTCATATTTCTTTCTTTATGGAGATGGAGTTAGTCTTCAAGGCAGCAGCTCAAAATGGCCTTTCATTCATTACAAAGTTATTTAGTTACGGGTAGGTAACTCTGAATGACATTTCTGCATCTTGCACTTTATTAGTTGATCCTAGCTGCTAAATGACATGGGGAGATCAGCAGACTATGGCAGGGGAGTTCAGTGTGTTTTGGCCAATTTTAGATGGAGTCCAATCTTCTGGAGTTGAAAATTTGGCTTTGAGATGATGAACATAAGGGGACTTGCTGATGGTCAACTCAAGGTGTGTGTGTGGGAGGGTGTGCGGAATAAGGAAGTGCAGAAATTTAAAAATAATTAGGCTGCAAACACAGGGACAGTTCCCTGCTCCACAGAGAGGCAAGCGACACTTCTGCTGTCTTAGACAGGTCATGTCCTATTTAGAAGCATTTGTTTGTCAGCACTGACTCTGGGGATGATGCTGGGATGGGAATGATGCAGGCAAGGGGACATGCAGCCACCACCTCTCTTACTGCACTTTGCTTGTGTCCGCTAGGACAATGTGCTCTAACCTGCAGCATTGAGCCTTTGTCCTTATTTTTTTTCCCCCTCCAAATTTATCCTTGGAGGAAAGCCTGAGTTCTCCTGAAGCTGGCAGAACTCCTTGTCTACAGGCACAAAACCCCAGAGCAGATGGGTACACATTTTGGCTAACCACAGTGGCAGTTGTTGAGCATTAAGGTCTGTAATCTCATCCAGGAACATCTGAACAGTCCCCCTCTCCCTCAGCCGAGGGGAGCGAGCATCACCCGCACTGCTCGGGCTGAAACCCCCCTCAAGCAACACCGCACTGCAGCCACGGTGCAGGGCAAATCCCCAGGGCCTCAGGACCTGCAAGGTGAGGAAAGGAAGTTCCCACAGTATGATGTAGGGGTGTGGGGGTCACAGGAGAACGGCTGAAGAGCTGCACGTGACATTTTACTACCGACCTGAGTGGATGCATAGAGCAGACATGACTTCTCTGGGTCAGTTTGCTGACTGAGGGGTGGCCAGGCTGCAGGGCTTGGCTACACTGAGGTCCAGTGAGCTCTACCAATTGACTGCACTACAGAGCCCTTGCAGGCTCACAGGAATGTTAAGACACTGTTTTGAGTTCCAGAAGTTGGCCAAGAAAGTTTTTTATTGTGGTCTTATCTCTTGATTTTAAAAGCCAGACTGGGAAATTACATACATCCAAGTGAAAAGGTGTTCCTTCAACAGCTTGGACTTGTACTTCCACTACTTCCATATCCTGAGGATCACAGAAAGTCTGGTACAGTACATTATATTCAATAGACTGCCAGAAAGGGAGTTCATTTAGTTTGATGACAGATTAATACTGATTCACAAATTAATTTTGTCTCTTTGTATATCAAGGGTGTCCGCAACTTATTTAATTTGTAATAAATATAATTATAGAAATGAATGAGCTATCAAGATTTTTAAAGTATGATCCATCAATGTTGGCATGACTTGTAATCCTGGTCATTATAAATAAAATGGGTCTTTTGCAATATGGAATGCAATTTTCCCTGTAGTTTGTCTCATTATTTTCTGACATGTGGGTTAATATTAAATTACAATGCCTTAATTTTCAAATCAGGGCTCAATTTGTAAATAAGAGGTTAATAAATAACCTTTCCAGCTGGAGGCCTTATTGTGACTTCATTAAAATAAACTTTTAAATGAGATGAAGCCTTGATGGTACCCACATTGTCTCATCCTGCACATTGCAAAACAAAAAAAGAATCTCCTATGGCTGCTAAAAAACCCTATCCAGAGTCATTGTGCCTGCAATACATTCATATGGTCTTTTAAATATCCCACACTACTGGACTATGCCCTGACTTGCTCCATCTCCTGCTTCCTGACACATGGAGCACATACCAAGCTGTCTTTTGTTGTACATGACCTTGAGTACGCTGTGAAGGCTGTGGGTGGATGGAGCCTGCTGTCACATGTGGCACTGTGTGTCTTAGTGGTCCTTCAGTCGATGAAGCTAGTCATTTCTAAGTCACTAAGCTCAGACCTGCTTCTTTGTCTGCTTTCTGTTACACTTCATGTGAGGTTTAGATAGGATATTAGGAAGCATTTCTTCATTGAAAGGGTGGTCAAGCTTTGGAATAGGCTTCCCAGGGAAGTGGTGGAATCACCATCCCTGGAAGTGGTCAAAAAATGTGTAGATGTGGTGCTTATGAGCATGGTTTAGTGTTGGACTTAGGTATGTTAGATTAATGATGGGACTTTATGATCTTTGGGGTCTTTTCCAATATAAATGATTCTATGGTTCTATGATGCTCATGATTGTCTCTCTCATCACAACTTCCAGTGAAAAAGAAAAGACTTTTCTCAATAGGTGCTACATTCTTCACTGGGATTTCATGTTCTAAGCTGGATTTCTGCAGTCACAGAGGTAGAAGGAAAGCTCTGACTTTGCCATTGAAGGCACTCGCATCTAACTGGTATTGTTTGGGCCCTGAACCTAAATTAAGTTGGATTGTTCTTTTCCCACTGCTAATTGTCCAGCTTAGACAAAGGCTATTTCCCTTGTGAAGGGGAAGCTTCCTCTGAAAGAAAAGCAACATTATATGCAAGTTTAAATGTATGAAAAAAACCCCAAACCCAATCCCACATCAAGCGCTCCAGGGTATGGTAGGAAAACCCACACCCCCCCAAGCCACTCTTAAAGGAAGCAGCAGGTTGCTCTATGAGGCAGAGGCTGAACTAAGGCAACTTCTAAGAGCAAACAGATTATTTGAAACAGAAAATTTGCAGGCCTAAGCACTGAAAAATTATTTTCAAAAGAGATCAGCATGTTCATGTCTCTTTGCCCAGACCAGACCCACATCTTTCATCACTGGTCCATTATGAGTAGCTTTTCTCCTCCCTTGCAGGGTGTCACAAATATCAGCCCCCCCAGTGCACTGAGAGCAACTCACGCCAGTGGTTGGTACTGGGCAAGTTTATTCTTAAAAAGTGGCATGTCCTGCCCAGTGCAAACACCCTGAAGCCCCAGGAACATGGGGCAAATAGAGACCAGAGGGGCCACGTTTTGGACTCCTCGCTCAATACCAGATCAGCATCCCTGTGCCTTCCTCATCCTGCTGCCTGTCTACAGGAGCATTCTGGACTCTACGCAGCTGGGCCATATACAACTAGGTAAGGAGCAACATGGACTCATCTTGCAGCTCTACTAAGCTGCTATATCCATCTGCCTCCAGCAAAAATCCCTCTGAGTGCAGGAGATTAATCTTTCCTTGGGGTTAGTGAGACAGTTCTTGGCCAAGGTTTCACGCTTTGGGCTAGTTTTGCCCATAAATACTGTTGCTCTGTCATTTCTTTAGCTGTGAGAAATGGTAGCCTCAAAATTTGGTGTCTTAAGAAAAAACAAACCATGACCAAAAGAAACATACCACTCAGGTCTGTCCTCAAGACCTTCTCTGTCTTAATTGTATGGGCCAGGTGAGATAAATGTTCCTAGCAGACACTGTGTGATAGCAAAACCCCTGGAATGTAGCTGGTTCTGCTGACAGGGCAGAAGTTTAGTCAGATGAGAGGGATGCAGCAGCATGAGGAGCAGAGGGTAAGGCACAAGGAGAGTGAGCAGCAGCCCTCTGCAGAGGTAGCCACACAATGTAGGAGGAGCTTGACCTAACGCAGGCCACCTGAAGAGGATGGGAACGGATGACTGCTGAAGAAGTGAGAATCCCAGGGTAACATTCCTATTTGGCAGAGTGTCTCAAAGGTTAGACCTCTACCCGCATCCTTCTACTCAGCTTCCTCCTTCATAACACTGTTACAATATGGTCTTTCCACATTCCATCTGTTTTTCCATTCTTCTCACAGCCCAAGCACTCTCCTTGGGTCCTCACATTGACAGGATAGCACTGTGATAATACAGCCAATAAGCCAAATTATGATGCCTCACTGACGCTATCTGTGCTAGAGGAGAGTCTTCTTTGGGTTCTGGCATGATACCCAGTTTGGCTTATTTGAGGGCTTTTTTTTTTTTTCTCATTTAGTAGTTTTCATTTAATCTAATGGAGAACATGCATGTACACAAGACCAAGTTTACAATTGCAATCCCCTGGTGGTTCTACAGTTATTTTTATTCAAAAAATGGTAATTTTTTTTCAGTAGTAGTAAAGGTGTTTGAAATATCTTAAAATAAATAAACCTCTCCCTCTCTATCAATGGGGTTTATTCTGAGGAGAGAAAATACCCTCTTTGTTCACCAGTTGTGCTCCCAAATGAGCCATTTGTAAGCCCTGCTGAATTTGTTGAAACATCTGTGGAGCAGTGCTTTGCCTGAAGGACCTTGTGTCAGCACTGAAATAAGGGCTGGGAAAGATGTTTCACCTCAGCTAATCTAATTGCAACACAGCACAATACTTGGTGTGTTACCTGGAATAATTTTAAACACCACAAACAATGTGATTTTTCCTGTTATAAGGAGGGATGATGCTAAACTAAAAGGACCACAGCCCCAAACTTTATTTTACACCTTTGTCTTTTGTGAGATTGGCCCAATCCCAACTTCTTACAAATAGAACAACTTTGTAGGGAGAGCAGGGGTGGAAAACAGCTCTTTGTGGACTCCTTGGAGACTTGACTTTTTCTGGTACTGATTCACCCGTGACGAAACCAGCCCAGCTCTTTGCATACTAAATGTTTTTGGGGTTTTTTGTTAACGTAAATGACAGTTAAAACATGATTGAAGAAATATGCAGATAATAGTTTAACTGAAAATCCTTTTGACGTCACTTTTTACAAGACTGCTTGAGAAGTCATGTCTCTGGCTCATGCTCTTGTAAATTCAAGGTTTAGATTTGGAGGGTTTTTAGAATAGAGTTGTTGATGTACTATTAGTATGTGTTAAATTTTGGGAAAGTTTTTGAATGGGTTCAGATTTTAAATTTCCCTTGTAATTTGGGAGACTACAGACTTTTTTT
>VXBX01003755.1:209119-297067 GCA_013400415.1 Scytalopus superciliaris | reverse complement strand
TTTTTTTTTTTTTTTTTTTGAAGTGTTTTCATTGACAACAGAGCTGGCTCTCATCTCTAAGAAAAGCTTTCTCAAATACTTTGGTGTCATTGGTGCTTTCAACACATAGACCACTGCTGATCTGCTCAAAATGCTCCCACTTATTTCCAGTTAATGATGGAAATGCTAGGATCTATTTTTCTTTTGCAATTAAGTAGAAACCTTCACCTGGCTCAGTCCCAGTTTCTATTCCCTGAAAACATTTTTCATATTCTCTGACAAATCTCCTGACATTGCTAAGACAAGCGATCATTTCCTGAGAGCTCCTCAAGCAAGGTGAGACCTGTTTGTTTCTTGGATGGCTGCTTACAAGAGAAATTCATTGGCCTGCAGGAAGCGATTAGGATCACCATTTGGAGCACCCTCCTTAGTTGGTGCTGGTGCTACAGGGGGTTCAGCCTCACAGACTGCAGAGCAAAACCCATTTTCTCACCCCTCCTTAAGATCTCCCAGATACGGTAACACCGCCCACTTTCAGTGTGCCTGGAGTGATGTTTAATCCTCTGTGCATTTCATCGAATTTCACTTATCGTCATTATTGATGAGTGACACAGAGGTTAAACGATTCACATCAAGACATTTTGCTCAGAAAGAAAAAAAATTAATACATCAGTTTTCAGTCAGTGGAGACACTTTGCTCAGATGCCAATCAGATGGGTAAGTGCAGCAGGCAGGTACCTTCTCAGAGGGCTGCTCTGCCAGTTGGGAAATGGGCCCAGTAAAGCCACCTGGAGATTACCAAGTTCTTGCTATACAGTAATAGTAGGCAAGCAGGGAGAAGCACGTTTGTTTCTTGCAGTTTGGCTGAGCCACAGAGCCTGGGAGTGCCTTTGCTCTGAGGTCTGCAGCCAAGGGCAGGATGCTGGTGCTGCCAAAGGGTGGGGCAGCCCACCTACAGACTCCAGGCCTGGGGCTGCTTCATCTTTCCAAGCTTGCTGTGAATCCATCCCAGCTGTGTTCCTTGGTCACTGTCACTGCCACAGTTTCCATCCCAGCAGGTGGCTGAAGCCCTCCAAGTGCTGTTCGATTGCTGTGCCAACCAGTCACACCACCCTTTCAGGTGATGGCTTGCTTGCATGACTGGTCAACTGAGTAGTGGGCAAAAGAGTTAACACAGCTGAAAATGCTGCTCTGGTTCCAAAAGCTGTGAAGCTCTACAGATCTACTCTTTGAAAATAGATCTCTCTTATACCCTTATAAGCTTCATTTCTTTGTTTTGTTTTTGTCAGGGCCAGTAACTCAAGACCCCCGGAACTCCCAGGTGGGTGACACACAAAGCCATGAAGAAAATTAGCCCTGCTCTGTCCAGAGTTTTGCTTCCTTCCCTGCTGCTCTCCTCATTATATTTGATCTATTTTAACCACTACTACCATACTGTAGCACGAACCTTGGTGCTTTGGCCAACATCCAGCTGTGAAATGTGTGCTCTTCTTCTGCATGATTCACTCTGCAGGTGTCAGGAAAGCTGTTCCTCATGCTCCTGAGTCAAAAAATTCAACTGTCTGTCTGTCAAAGCCTGGCAGAGAAGATGTTTGTATGGGCAGAGCACTCTGGGGTCCTTCCCAAAGAGGAACAGAAAAGGCACAATGACAGGGGAGAGAGGGGGCATTTGTGAAGGTTGTCTTTATCTGCAGTATTTATGTATAGAAAATGGATAGAGAAAGGGAAAGGGCCAGGGCAAGGGAAAGGGAAAAGGAAAGGGAAAGGGCCAGGGAAAGGGTCATTTAGAAGATATTCGGAGCATCAGACCAAGCTTCTGCTTCAAAGTCCTTCCTTAAACATCCTTTCTCTACGAAGACTAGCCTGGGCAGTACTTAAAAAGAGTCAAGACTAGACAGAGCAATGTAGACCAAAACTATACGCAGCCTCGTTCCCCGTTTCCTGGTGCAGGACCTGCTTTTTGCAAGTGTTGCCATGCCTGCTGTTCCTTGCTGATACCACCCTACAAATGATGGTAAAGGTGTGATGGCAAAGAGCCTCAGATGGACACACGTAACAGCCACAGAATTTGCTTTTTGGTGAGCCATACATACTTGGGAGATGTTTCCAGCAAGTGCACTGTAGTTGAATGCAGCAGCTCTTTCAAAGTTGACAGCAGGTATGCCACCATGCCCCCTACATATCTGCCTGACAGGTCAGTGCAGGGAAAATGGAAATAGGGAGGGAAAGTGACCTATGTAATCAATCAAGGGTGCTGGTGCAATTGGAGGAAGCTACAATAGTCACAAACCTTCATCACATGCGAAAACATAGCTTTGTTCTTTTTTTAATTTTATTTTTGCACCAAACATGTTTAATATAGCCATTTCAAGTTTTACATGAAGCATAAATCAAAGAGAAGTAAGTGTATTGGCCACAACATATGTTGTTTTGTAGCTTCTAAATTTCTTAAGTGTTAGGTCATTTTACCTACAAGTTAAATAGCTGTCTGCAAGAGGCCTTGCTTGGTCATAAATTGTCCTTCCAATAATATAAAACACACCATTTATTTACAACACGTAGGCTCTTCCAAGTAGATCCAACAGCTTGTAAAGAACAAGAGCTCCTATGACATCCCTACTGAGACCACTGCAATAAAGAGCTGTCGGAATGACTCCGTACTCAGTGAGTGCAATCAGATCCAGCAACAGTAGCTTTTACAGGCTTTTTCTCCCCTCCAGGAAAACCTGAGATATTAGTGCAGTATTAAAGAGCTGTGATGGTTTTACCCAGACTGGGATCTTACTCCTACATTCCCACTGGTTTTGGGAGTGGAGCGAGGTTAACACTCACCAAAGAGAGTTAGAATCAGACCTGTTAAGATGGTTCGTTTCCATGAGGGATATGATTGATTAAAAAGAAGGTTAATTGAATATTATGCAGCTGTCACAGTAGTATAAACTCCAAGCTCTGGCTTATAAACAATATTTGCTGCAGAAGGGTTATTACCTGCTTACAATTGGAGCAATGAGCCTTTCAATCCTTGTTTATTCCAGGATGGCAAAGCAGTAAAAATGCACATGCTGGTACATGACCTCAGGTGGGCTCCTAGGAAATCTTAGCCCAGTTTAAGTAATAAATATGTTCTCACACAGGCAGAGGTGTGCCCTGATTGAACTCTGAAGTGCTAAAAGCAGCATTGGATCTAGATTAGAAACCCACTTTAGGTGTTTGAAGTAGAAAAGCAGTAGGAGCTGATCTGAGTCTCCAAAGCCTTTTGTCAGTAAAAAGCTATGAACAATTTCCTTTTAATAATATCAATGCATTTTTAAATTGTGATTTCTGTAGTTCTTGGACAGTACAGAGGGATGTGGTATTTATCCAGTGGATTTACAGACTAACAGGATCATTAACACATTCACTGACTCAACCTCAGATCATGCTGAGGGTGACAAGATCAGTCTAAGAGATTCACAGGAGGACGGGATTCACCTTACCATGCTGGAGAAGATATGTAAGCTGGTCTCTCTGTAACCAATGAGGAGAGTGACACATGTCTTCCAGAGGGAAGTCCACTCCATCCTACATGTCTAAACCAGAAAAGATTAATTTCCCAAGAGGGATGTGCCAATCTCTTGCTGTGGACTATGAAGGAACTCTGATGATAGGGTAAGGATTTGTCCCCAGTATGCCTAATTCTACCAGTCAGCTCAGCAGGGATACTGCAGAGAGGAAGAGGAGTACATCCTCTTCAGTTGCTTCTGCATCAAACTGCTGGTTCCTTTACACCAAGTGTGATTGACCAACCAACTGCTTTGCCCAACAGCTGAATTTCATTCCAAAATGACTGTTGTGCCCATGAGGATCACCTGTGAACTGCCTCCTCACCCTCCCTTAAAGTTATAGCCCTGTCCACACCAACCCACCCCTACAAAATCAAGTTGCAAATCAGTCTCTTGAGTAGCTGAGCTAGCTCTTGCTGCAGCCAAATTAAACCTTTCTCATCAATGGGCTGGATGAGGCTCTAACCGGATCCCCACCAATGTATCTGTTGCTCACCATGTCATTCCTTCCCATGCCATACATAATGCACAGATTAATTTCTCCTTTCTCCAAACCAGTATTCAATTTGTCACTGTCACGGCCCATCACAGTTCTGCTGATCTGTCCTATTTCTGTCTCCTTTTGGACACTGACCAAGACAGTCAACAAGCCATTTTTACTATAAATCTCCTAGTTGTCCAGTTTCTGCAGTCCTTGCTCTGAGCCCCTCTCCTGTGCTGTCCCTGCTGCACTGACATTTTCCTTCAAATCACCTCTGGCAAGAGGCCAGTGAAAGACACCTGGACAGCAGGATTGTACTTGCAGCACATCCTGGCCTTGCTGCCTCTCTTTCTACCACCTCTCTCTCATTGTTGACTGGAGGCTCTTCAAGTCAAGACCATTGCACATCCGTGCTGTGACACACCAGGCCCATCCCATTCCTCACCCGGTTTCTAAGCAACCACCAGAGTCCAGCTGACTGTGTTGGGGTGGCAATGACAGACCAAAACCAATCACCATTGCAAATAAAGAGAAATAACAGCAGACACAGTGAATTATGAAAAAAAATTACTTTTTAATGTACAAAAGGTTTATATACAGGTTCAGCTTGTTACCTCCATTCTTATGATGTAGAAAACAGCTAAAAATGTTCTTAAGATATAAATTTGACAGAAGAATTCACCTACAGTACTTTTAGTAATGATGTCTTCTATACATAATATATACAGTGCTGGAATGGTTATTATAATACTTCTTCTGTAAATGCAGGAAGACCACCACTTGAAAGTCCAAAAAATCTCAAGTCATTGGAGATTTGCTTTTGCTTTTATATTTGAACTTTTGCTAATGAGATATCTGTGAGGAGGGACTCAGTAGCCATCACTGACCTATGCAGCTGTTAAAAAAATCAGATTAGCAGTTGAAGGACACACGAAAGCCTGATCCATCTCAGTACAAGGGATGCCCAGTTGCACTCCAAGCGTCCAGGACAACATACAATGTCCTAAAACATGTACTGCCCTCTTTTCATAAATGCAAAGACAAGGGCAAGGTCAGTAATTGCAGGAGAATATATACAGCAGACTATAAAACAATCCCTTTAACACAACTTTCATGGGAGACACAAATAAACAGCCAAGCACCTTGCTTTGCTTTCCTGTCCTCATGCACCCTGGACATCAGCAGGAGTCACTGAGGGGTGAAGGGCAGTGGTGAGAGCACCCTGTGTGCACCCTCTGCACTTGGGATGAGGATGGGTGAGATTGCAGGATGCTGAGCAACACCTCCCTGCAACCTCCCAGCTGTACCCAGGGCTACCTGACAGCAGCGCTGTCCCAATCCACCACTGCCAAGCACGGCTGCCACATACACTGCAGTGAATCTGGTATCACAGTCTGCCTGGAGGTAGCATGTGCCATTTTTATGACAGATCCTGGTCATGCTGAAAAGAGCAATCCTGACATCCATTTGTGCAAAAGAAAAGCAAAGACACCAGAAAGCACCTTTGTAGAGCTGTCCCGGTCCCATGCAGGGGATGGAGTCAGATTGAAGTGAGAACATCCCACTGATATGGGGAGACAGGAATGAGAGAGTGAAGCTCTGCAGATGCTTGCCCAGTCAAACTGTAAGAACCTGGGGAGGAGGATGTCATACTTGTTCCCTATCCTTCAACATACAGGGCACAAGGTATTTGAGGCTATGAGATCAGCATGAGAGGAGTGGCCCTTGTCCAATGCAGTCAGAAGTTAAACAAGGCCTCCTCTCAAGCACATGCACCCCACTGCTTCTACCCTTTTGTCTAATGACAGCAAAAATAAATAATGCAACTAAGATTAACTTCAGTGCCTGGTGGGACTGTCCTGGAAACAGCTGATCATTATTACAAGCAGTTATATTTTGGTGGAGGATTTGGCTTTGAGAGGCCCTGCTCTTCCCATCTCTTCCCCAAGGATGCTTCCAAGAGATTCTCACTGACCAAGCTACAATTCTGACTCAAATACCTGTTTTGAGACTGTCCAGATGTATGCCTACACTGCAGGATGCAGGTGCAGTCTACTAGGCAAATGAACAACCCAGGTTGACTATGGTGTATTTTTTGGATACAGCAGCTCTTTTCATGAACTGTGGGACATGTTAATATAGCGCTGGGTGCATGCCAACAAGCCTGCTTGTGGGCTAGGGTGTATTAGCTCATGCTTGGCCCCTGCATCAATGCAGCCATGTGCCTGTTGTGTGCATGGAGCCCAGGCAGAACCCTGCACTGAGAACATCACAGGGATATGGTAATGTGTGCTCCAGGACATTAAAGATGCATGCGGGGCCCTTGCAGAAAGTCACTGTGCTCAGAAGGTGCAAAAGTTATGCATGTGTGTCAGTCTGCATGCCAGAGCCTTCCTGCCACAGGGGATTATTTCCCAGTGATTGCTGTTCCCAGGCCTCTGCTCCACTCTGCACATGATATAAACCACGTTGTAAACACATCTGATCAAAGTGTGCATTCACCTTTTATGTGTCTCATCAATGTGTCTTTCCAATGTTTTCTCAGAAACACCACTATGTTTTTATAAATGTACATTTTATATACGCTTCTGGCAATACACTATATTTGATTTTTAAAGGAAGAGAGGCCTTGGCTACTTAACAAGAAAGCATGGTAAGGCACTTTGCTGAGAAGCTGTTTGGAATCATTGCTCTTTGCAAGGTACAAAGGTATTTATGGTATAAAACAATACTGCCGGCAGAGGACTTGTTTGGAGACGTAACTAAACCCCTACTCTCATCAGAGCAGAATACATAGTATGGCTTTTATTCTAATCAAAACTGCATCCTCCCGTTTCTTTCTGGGGCAGTTTGAAAACGGAATTTTTTTGCAAATGTAACTAATGGAAAACAATGGGGAGTGCTATTTACAGGGCTTCCGGGAAGGGAGGGTTTCATCTCTAACCACCCTCACGCTGTCTCCTAGCTTGGTGGTGATACTGTTCAGTGCTCTGGGAAAACAAGCCAAAAAAAATAAGACTAGAGGTGCACCTCTGTGGTGCTGAACTGCCTGGATATAGTTTACATAATTCTGTACAAAGACTTCTTAAAATTTTCATTTTCAATCCCTTTAATGTATTTAATACTTATAAAAAACCCTACTCTATTGAAACAGGTTATTTTTTGAAAAGCACATTCATAAAACTGTTTCACACAGAGCCCCTTGGATAGCACTAATGCCTTGTGCTTTACTGTTATGACATCATGTTTAGAAATTTACTCTCTTCCGCCAGCGTGGTTAGCATGGAGCTCATGTCACCTATTGCCATATTGCTTATCCCTGCAGGTATGGTGGGCAGTGTCAGAGAGTTTCGTGGAGTTGTCAGGCGGGAGGAGTTCTGGGAGAGGTTCTGCAGGATGCTGGGGCTCAGGGTTCCTGACATCAGGCTTGAATGGTCCCCATCATCCATGATGGCATCAAAATCTATCTGGGGTGGCTCAAGACCTTGAGAGTCCACTGTGCTGGACACCTGGTTTGCGCCTGGGGAAGGCAGAGTGGCTGGTTTGCTGTTCAGCGTGCACTGCTGCTGCCTGACCCGGCAGTCCCCGTGATTATCGAAGCTGCTGTTCTGTTCATACATGTGGATCTGACCATAATAGTACATCAAATTGTCTTCCCTCGTTCCATCCGCACACTGCTGGGCTGGCGCCAGCAACATGTCACTGGTTCTTTTGTGCATGGCCTCAGTTGTCTCCTGGCCCGGGCTGACAGTGTTTGTAGGATGGGGATTTCTCATGTACCCCAGCTGCTGGACGGTGCGGACGCCTCGGGCTCTGCTGCCTGGGTTCGGCTCGGGCGGAGGACGGGGCTGGATCATGCTGGGCGGATACGCCTGTGCAGCCGAACCCATCATGCTCTGCTGAGGCTCAAAGCTGGGCTGATTGGAGGCCATGATGGGCTGATGAAAGGTCTCCTGAGCCATGGGGAAGTTCAGGTGGGTCGGCTGAGATGAGTAGTTCTGCTGACTCGGTTCATGCATGACCTGTCCCATGACTTGTCCCTGGCGCTCACTGTTGCTCCTGACCATCAAAGAAGGGTCGGTCACCATGTCCATTTGCTGAGGGTGAAGGTGGGATCCAGACTTTGCTGCCATGTTGCTACAATTAGGAGAGATCTGATTTGGGTTGCCACTGATTGCACTGGGGCTCAGCATCTGATGAGGTTGGTTATACCCTGTGTGCAAGCCCATATCAGGGTTCATACTGGGGCCTAGGCTCATGGGTTGCTGCCGCAGCTGCATACAGTTTAGCCTCTGCCCATCCATGCCCACGTTTCTTTGCATAAAGCTCTGCTGTGTTACATTCATACTATTGTCTGGTAGCTGCATCTGCTGCTGGTTGTAGTTCTGGTACTGACCAAAGTTCTGCTTCTGCTGGACCACTGCTAAGTTCCCTTGTGAAAACTGCTGCTTTGACTGATTGGACATGATATCAACTGTCCCTGAGCTGACTTCATTCCACTGGACAGGCATGTTATTTTTATTCATATCTGAGGAAGTATCAAAACTCATGGAACACTCTGCCATCATAGGTCCCAAGTGACTCATGCTTGCCTCAGCCACTGCCATCCTGCGCTGGCTGGGCAAAGCTGGAGGCTGCAGCTTCCCACTTCCCTGGAAGTTCTGCATCTCATTGCTGTACCCCATGGAGGTGCTCTCGGCCACTGTCCCATTGCTCTGGGATTTGATGTACTGTACCACATCATCTGGCAGCACAATGTCGTCATCTCCAATGGGTGCCTCTGCCTCCCCGGACATGGCTTCCATGGCGATGTTTTCACTGATGCTCAGTGGTCGGGGTGAGTAGGTGTGCCGGGCGAGGCTCCCATCTGAGCGCCCGTAGCTCTGCAGACCAAAATTCCTCCTGTCTGTGGGGTGTGCAGGATGGAAGGGGTTCACACTGTTGGTGCTGTTGAAGCGGTGAACTCTTGGGAGGGCCTGGGGGTCTCCGGCAGGTCTCCTCACTGGGTCACTTGCCCGTCTCGTGCAGTTACCCTGCACCTCGTGGGGAAATGCTGGAGCTGATGGATAGCCGTATGTGTTACCATCACTGCAACGCCTGGGGCCTGGCGGGAGGCGGATGGAGGGCAAGGTGGGATCTGGTCCATCCATAAGTGAGATCCTGTTCTTCAGCGTCATCCTCTCCATGTTTGGCAGGGGGGTCGGAGGAGGGCCCCCTGTGGCAGCAGCGTACTTGGCTTTCAGCCTGTAGTGCTGAGCTGGTGTGAGGTTGAGCAGACCCGGCATCCCACTGCACTGGCTCGCCTCGCTCGACCGGCGGGAGGCATCTGTCGAAATGGGGTCGTAGGAGTCGGCAGAGCTTGTGTTATTGGGACGGTGCCCGAGATGCGAAGCCTCACTGGAGCGGCGGCTGGAGAAGTACGGGGAGATCCCTGATGACCTGCGGCTCACCGTGTAGGCAGAGCTGACGGTGCTTGTTGTACTGTCACGGCGCTCGTTGAGTTGGTTCAGCATTGTAACCTCGTTGACAGACAGCTCCATTATTCTGGGATTAGGCAGCGTAGCAGAAGAACCACCACTGTTTTCTAGAATAGAGCCTGAGAGAAAGGTTGCAGGGAAGGAAAAGGTTTAGTTAGCTGAGAAATTTCACTTGGTAGTGTTCCTGGTGCCAGAAAACAGATCCATAAAGCCACCCCCAAATATTTCATGGGAGTGATAGTGATTTCACTTGCTGCCAGTGAATTCAAAGTTTCATCTCTAGCTCTATGTCCATGCAAAAAGAGCAAAGTGGCTGTGGAGAAAAGTTAAGAAGTCCCTCCTGGAGAGCCTTTGTAATGTATACACCCCAGTACTCAGCTGCTGAGGAAATGTCTCCACATGGGCTTCTCTCATTAGGAAAAAAGTATGACTGCTGAGAACAGTGCCACAGGGGTAGCACGTAGCTACAACCACAGCTGCTCTCTGGGACAGCTGCACACTCAGGGATAGGAAGCTGAGAGCCCAAAAGTTGACATTCAAAGCCTCTTCCAAGAGTAACCCAAGAAGTCCCAGTACACTAAGCTCTGAGGTCTAGTAAAATCCAGGCACTGTGCCTTGGGACTTCTTGGCAAAGCTAAGAGGAGCACTGTAGGAATCATAAAGATACTTTTACCAGGAATTACCAGCCAGTGGGAAACTGGCATATGAACCTGGAGGCAACAGCCAGGAGCTCTCAAAGTGACAAAAGGCCTGTCAGAGCAAGATTAGGAAGGGAGGTCTTGTCTGGATTGCTGTTGTGCTTTACTGGTCTCCCAGGAGGTACATTAGCCCTTGGGGGACTGTTACTGATGAAAGAAACACAAGCAGTCCTGTGGTTGTCACTGGGACAATGAGGACAGCTGTGTCTGGGTCCTGGGCAGGCCCAGAAACAAGGACACCAAAACCTCTGCCCCCCTTCATAGCTCAGTAGAACTGAGCATCTGGGTTGCTGTTGCATATCACCAGATGGCTGTGTTTACACCCAAGCTGTCCATTTTATCTGACATCTTCATCTAGCAAGGGCTGACTCAGAGGCACTAAGAAATGATCCTCATTGCTTCAGGGCAGACTCTTAGTTATGAAACCAGAGTCAAACTCTGGAGGGTTCCTACAGGACATGGACCAGGCCCAGGGCTTACCGTTTCCTGAGATGGGAGGCAGCTTGGTGTTTCTGGCTTGTGGAGCTGGGCTCACCCATGAGCAGGAATCCTTAACTGTCTTGAGTTTCTCTTTCTTGAGCTGTTCAAGTCGTTGCATTGTCGTCATGTGTTTCCTTAGCTGCAGGCTAACTGCTGAATTACCAGAAGAGACTGTTGAGTCCACAACAGGAGTGTTGTCATCCAACGCCGTCAGATCTCCCAGACTTCCCCCGCTGTGCATGTTCATTTCTACTCCACTGTCATTGTTGTTGGTGCTGCCAAGGGGTGACGGCTCACTGCTGCATGACGACTGGCCACCAGGACTGGACTGACACATCTTGGGGAAGGGAAAGAGGAGAAATAGTTGGGTAGGTGAAAACATAGATAGAAAGAAAGCAGGAGCCCAACATTCTCAGTGTTAGTCCTGGAGCCTAGGAGAGCTCCTGTCCCAGGTTCTCCCCTCTCTTGTTACCCTTCCCTGCTCCAGCATCTCAGCTTTACAAGAAGGCAGTTGCCCCTTCCCTGTGAGATGAGGTCAGGACAGCACCCCACAGCTGGAAAAACTATGGTGGGTTCAACTGGAAGGTGGACAGAAACCAAATGCTCTTCCTTCAAAAGAATAAGGACTGATGTTACTCGAAGAAAAGGAGAATATTACCTGGTTGTGTAAGGTATATTGCAGCAAAACCCAGCTTATCTAACATGGGATCATGGCCTAAGTATTTCAGACACAACGTACTTCTGTCTTTAGAACACCCTAACATATAATTAAGTTAGCTGACAAACTTCCCAGCCAGATAAAAATTTGGTTCACTGTTTGCAAACTCCCACTTGCAGATAAGGCAGATAAGCACCATAAGTATTTATTTTAATTACATTAGGAACGGCATTTCACACTGAGTAGTTTATTTGCAGCAGGCACTATATGATCTGAACTTGCTCTGAGGTAGCTACTGCTGCTACCAAAAAGGATGCCTGGCTTCTCTGCTCCAGGCCCATGCTCCAGCAAAAATGGGAGTGCAGAAAAGGCGATGTCCTCTGCCCCAGGTCATGGTGGGAATGTAGGGTACTGCAGTGTTTTACTTTGCTCCATAGCAGACCCCATGGGCAGGTTGACTGACTGATTGCCCATCAATCCAGGTGACAGAGACTGCAATCCCAGGATTTAATGTCAAGTTGTGATGATGAGAGAGAGGTGACAAAGGGGATCCTCGGGCACTGCCTTCTCCCCTTTTCTGTACTCAATATATGTAATCCCCTACCCCTCCCCACTGCCACGCATGCCTCTACCTCCACCCTTCAGGGATTAAATGGAGACAGACTTGCAGGAGACCATGCTTTATACAGCTATTTTAATACAAAGGATTTCTTTGCTCACCTTAGTACCGACTGTCCTTAGGAAGGTAGAGTAAGGAAGGGTAAGTGGGAATAAAGAACAGGTTGTTAGGACAAAGACATCATTAACAAAAAGGACCATGTTAGTAAAAGGAGGAAGAGGGAAATGCAGAATACAGCACAAATTGCCAACATTTCCCCCACTCCCATAGCTCATCTTCCCTGCCTTCCCTCTCTGTGGGCCCAGATAAAAATCCCTAGAAGAGACCTCCCAACTGTTTCCACATATTTGGACCCAAAGATGGGTCAAAACAAGGGATCTGTGAGTGATGGGAACCAGTGAGGCATCTCACCCCTCCCACCACCCTGACCTTAACCAGGAAACAGGAGTTGGATATGGGCCCACCAGACCACATGCCCACCTGTTAGACATGCACCAGTGCAGTATCCAGTGTTGGATAGGGACAGCAAGGAGAAACATGCAACCCATGGCCTTGCTGCCAGCAAGATGGCTTGGCTGGAACCCTGGGAGCATAGAGCACTAGGAAAACAATTCCATACTTTTGGGAGAAACAGGGTGGGAAGCCATCATTGTGTCTGTGTTTTCATAGGAAAAGAACCAACAAAACACATGGAGGAAGAGTATTGGAGAGAGGTCATTCTGTTCAGTGGTTCTCACACTCAGCCTTTGTAAAACAGAGCCTCATCACAGTAAACTGTTCCTTTAGTCAATTAGAAACACTCTGGATGTGAAAATACTCAATTTTTTCCTAACTGAAAAAATGCTCCTCATTAGTAGTTTGTCCAACAACACATCCCCTAATGCTTTTGAAAAAACCTCTTCCTCCAAGGAATGCTTTTCTAAGCAGTAACAATCTGGATTCAAATCAAGAAAAAATGTATTTTGGAGCATAAAGTCCTTTCAGCTATAGTGAGAAGTCTGGGGAATATATAAACACTCCTTTACAGGTGAAGATCTTTTCTGCTGTATCCAGCCCATACCCTGTCCCACTCTGAGCTGGTGCAGCACATCAGAACTCTGGGAACCAAGGTGAAAACAAACATCAAAAGTGATCTGTGTGTTGCAATGCTTCATTGCCTTCACTAGCCTTGGGCTCCCTGTTATGAAGAGGCTTGAATGTGTTTGAACACACAGGTCCTTAGTGCCAGTGGAGCTGCTGTCTTGGCCAGAAGGCTGATAGACAGTCTTTGGTTCAGCTGGTGGCCACTCGCAGGTCTGTAAAGCATAATCATGGTTGGCTGAAAGTCTGTACTATGTGAGCCACAGCACTGCTCCCAAGTTTGTTCCTACTTTCCCTCCCTTGCCCCATCATCCCACTACAACCTTCTGTGGCAGCTGGGAGCATGTCTTGAACTTGTGTACTCCTGAGCAATCTGCTCTAGCCAACTTTGACTGATCAGAAGGTTGGAGTAGGTGAACTCAAGAGGTCCCTGCCAACCCCAGCAATTTTGTGCTTCTGTGTATGGTGGAAAGGCCCAAGGAATTGAACTTGCTTTAAGATACCCAACAAAAATAAAACAGCTACTTTTATCTCTACTGGCTTCATTAGACAGCCCACAATAGAGTTGTGCCAGCAGCAGCAGCCTGGAAAGGGAAACAGAGAAAGGTGCAGGGAGGAGGAGAAAAGGGACTACTTAAGCCAGGACCTCTGCTTCAAGAAGTGTTCATCATCTGTGACTTATGGCTGTTGCTCAAGTTAAACTGGTAAGGAAGGAAGAGCTCATTTGACCACAACACTCTTGAGTTTTACCTACTTTCACAGCACAGGAGAGACAAGCTCAGCTCTGGGCACCACATGGCCCCCATGACTACAAGGGCAGGAATTTGTGATGCCAGGTAGGAAGGTGCAAAATGCACTGGACTGTGCCCTGACCTGCAGTTTCATTTCTGGACTTGAACTCGAGGGTGTTGGCAGATGAAGGGCACCTAGCTGGAGAGGTAAATGGCATACAAATGCTTCATGCCCCCGTTGGATCAGAGAGATTTGAGACCACGTCATTTCTGCCAAGAGCAACTGCTCTTACCACAGAATTCTCCGTTTTTATCGTTTTGACTTGTAAGCAATCCTCCATGCTCCTCGTGGTGCTGTTGGCCTCGGGGCTCTCCTCTGAAACCCTGATGCTCTGCTTGGCACTGGCCTCATTGTCCCCATTTTCCTTGAGTGGAGGTGGCCTTGGGTGAACGTCGTTGCGCTGCTTTTTCGTGACGTGAGCATCAGGCCCATGCACTGTCTTGACGTGTTTCCTGAGGGAACTGGGGTCCGTGTACCGCTTTGTGCAGCCAGGGATTTTACAGACGTAGGGTTTCTGTCAATAAAAGCAAATCTTGGGTTATATTTAGAATAAGCCAAAATATTCCAGGTACAGCATATGAGCCAAGAAAACAATGAGAATAGCAGCAGGCAGCAGCAAAATGTAGAGCATCTGCCCCACAGGATTCTGTAAGAATGAGATATCAGAGATGTGATATATGGGCTGCTGCTGATCCACACAGACTTGGCCAGTCATTTCATGTTGGCTAAAGTTCTGGTTTTCAGTTTCTGGATTAAAAGACGGCTAAGAAATCATGAAATAGTTTCCTAATATTACTTTCCTATGCATGTATTTGCTTGGGAGGCCACAGGAATGTTTCCTGATTAAGGATGGGAGGAAGGTGATGTAGGGGAGTAGGTATAACACATTCTCTCTGCTAAAGATGGGGTCTACACCAAGAAAACATCTGAAACCTTCCCTTCTGGAAGATGGAATTCCAGTGAATCCAAGCCAGACTGGATTCACCCTACTCAATCTATCATACAACTCCAGCACCTGTCACCTTGAAATCTGTTATTGTGCAAAACAAACCACAGGCATGCAATGTTTTTTTCAGACGATAGCACTCTAGTCCTGAATTCATGAATCATTGATTGCCACAGGAAAACAAGGCTGAAGCCATGCTTCTGAAAACAGAAGTCAGCAAAGAGATACTTTTCTTCTTTTAACTTTTTTCATTTTATTGAGTTTCCAATTCCAAAGTGTCTTAGTGCTGCAGTTGTTTGAGCTGGTGCTGATGCACTGGAAGCTCTGAATTCATCACAAGTTTTGCTTTCAGCCTCACAACTATTCTATATATTTTTCTGCCAATGCACTAGGATAGATCCATTAAAAAAAACCAGACAGATGTTGTTTGAAGGCTACACAAAATGACCATTCCTACTCCTTTTTTTTAATCTGTTTCGTAATTTCATTCAGAACTTAAGTGAAAAAATACAAAGGAGTACATATTCTTTGCAGAAAACCTGAATAATCTCATGAAAAACACTGAAAGTCTGTTCTTTATTCAAAAGCATGCTTCCTGACTGATCTTGGCACATCACTCAAACCAGCAAAATCCTCATCACACCCCACTGAGGTAAATATTTAATATATTTTAAAGCTAGGTAAACCAAAGCACAAAAAGTAAAATAGTTTGTTTAAAAATCTCATGCAACCTTTCGGACAAGCATTATAGAAATATTATTGCTGCTATTAAAACTCTATTCCTAAGAACAGAACTGCCACAACAGATGCTAAGAAAGACCTTGTTCATAAACAGCTCAAACAGCCTTCAGGCTCAATAGTTTTGATTTTTCAGACCCCAGCAATTAGGGTAACATGATCACTATTGCCTGGACAGCAGACGCTCCACCTAAGGGGATTCAATCATTCTCTTCATCAGGCCATAATCCCCTGCAACTGAACTGAGCACAACTGCTGTTTTGTTGGCATGTCTTCATCTACCCCCTGAGTTAACCAGATTCTGACATCCAATGCAGTGTATGCCCTAGTGAAGTCAACAGTTTAGATATCTCAGATGCCTCCCTTCTGCTCCCATGCACACACAGGGTAATACCTGTTAGGGTGGGAGAACTGGAGACTCCCCAGGCACTAAGCAGAACTGAATTTCTGCATTGTACCCTTGTTCAGCTTGAGTTGTAGAAAATGCCACTCTGTGCCTTTGACTGGCCATAAACTCATGCCACTCCTTTGTGTATGCACTAGAGAGTGGTCACAGGATGAAAGCCCTTTTCCCAGGACTAACTTTGAAGGTATCCTCTGTAGGAATTCAAATAGTCACTGAAAGTTTAAAATGAAATAGTGTGTATGACATTTCAACAATCAAACAAAAGCCAGTGTGGTAATATATCCCCAGCCTTGAACTTCAGCATGTTTGGACTATACACCTACGTCCTGTCACACAATGATAGTGACAAATACAGGGAACTTGGAACTTCCCCCTTAGAGAAGAGCTGGATGATTAATCCAAAACTGTGGTGTATTCCAAGTAAACACTGCAAGAAAGGAAAATATTTAGAAAGTAGCTAGGAACCACAATAGAATTACCAATGGGTAATGGGAAATACTCATAGCCACAAACTTCTGCTTTGCATTTGTGTGGTTTTATGAGCCCAGGTCTCAGTGCACTTTGCTAACCCAGTGGTCATGGCCACAGCTGGATGCAGGACCCTTGCCTGGGCCTGCTGCCCAATGCGATGAGCTTTGCCATGAGGCATTCCATCTGTTGCAAAGGATCATGCTATATGTTCCTCAAAAAGAGGGTGTCAAATATATGGCCCAGTGAGCCAATACATGCAGCCTACAGATCTCCCTGAAAGCATGGGGCATGTCTGTACTTCATCAAGAGGGCTGAACAGCAGTTCAGGATGGAGCATGATTGCAAAATGTAAGATTGTGCAGTGCCATGTAGTTCCCATGGTAATGTCAGCTGGTCTGGGACAAATCCTCCGTTAGTGGTTGTGCTGTTTCTGCACTTGAGAAGGCTCTGGCATCCTCCAAGGGAAGCAGCAGCAGAGGATAAAATCCCTATCTGTTATCTGAGTCTTTAATTTGTGTTCAAAGCAGCTGGTGCCAAGTGTCAGCATAGATCAGGGTTCATCATGAAGTTGGATGCTCCTGCCCTACAGCCTCACCTTCTTGCACAAGGGGAACCCAAAAGAGCAGCCTTTCAAGTGTGTCCAAGCTCTGCTCAGATGCAGTGAGGAGTCATCCTGAATCCAGTGCAATTCCTAATCTGGATCACTGGAGAAACTGAACCCATTGAAGAAATTACATTTAATAATGAAGCCAAAATTAAAATCTCACACCTAGGCAAGCTCAACAGATGGGAAACTCTGCCCTGCCTAGGAAGGATCCTGGTAAAGCTCTAGGGACCTGAGATCATGTGATCTATGGGCAAAAAGTAGCTCAGTGTGAACAAACTGCACTGATTGAGTCTGTATTCAGCGCTAAAAGCTGTACCAGCAGTTTTAATCCATTCACATGAGAATCTTCAGGAATTGAAGAGAGATTAAAATCTCTTTTAAGGACAGGAAAAATGCTGCAGAAATGGGAATCTTCAGTGGCTTGATTTATTCAGCTTATGAGCAAGAATATGGAGAGTGGCCTAACACTGTAAAGTTAAGAGGTAGAAATAGCAACAATGAAATGAACACTGGATCCAGCGCTGGAGGAAGACAAAGTATCCAGGACTGGAGAATGAGCATTTCCAATACCTGAAATGTGAGATTAAATTGCAACTGTCTACCTTTCAGGGGAAGAAACTTTAACATAGAACAAATGATGTTATAGTCAAACACGACTTACAGGGAATGCAGGTTGCTGAGATGACAAGAGGTTGCATGTCCTTTTGGTCCCTCCTGGCCTCAAGGTCAGTGTGGCCTTAAAACAACTCCAAACTACCCAGTGCAAGTGTGGATATGGGTTAGTTTTAACCTGTGTCCTGCTGTGTAATTGGCTTGCTGGTGGAGGGCAATCCTGATGTTGGGGGTCATACTCAAACCAATTCAAATAATGCCGGGATCCTGGTCATTCGTTGGGTCCATCTCAGCATTACAGAGCATGGAAGGGCATTCTAGACTTTGAGTCCTTATTCTGACTCGAACAGCACCTCTGAAACCTACAGAGCTTTGGTTATCACTGACTGATACCAGAGATAAAAATACTCCCTATAAGCCCTTTGTAGACACAGCATCACTTCAAAAAGCTGCCAACCGTGGCAACTGAGTTCCATTCTTCAATAGTCTATATTTAACTGTTGCAAATTAGGCTACAGACTGAATTCTTCATGGCTGAAAACACTATTAGAACTTTAGAGTGTTGTTTTTTCTTCCCTTGTCAGCTAATTAGTGGTAATATAAATTTCAATCGTCGGCTGTGGTTGATTGCAACAGACCATCACATGCGTTACAATAAAGGCAATTTCCTCTGCTCCCCAACTACTAATAGTGGGTCTTAATTATCCAAGGTTAACAAAGCATTGCATTGTGCTCTATCATTGTACATCAAACGATGGAGGGAGTATTATTTCCAGAGCATCAGGATCCAGGGTAGCTGTTATATTACTGCAAGTCTGCTCTGCAGTAATATTAAACACCACAGGCACAACTGTACAATACTATCTGTGCTATTAAAAATTACAGATTTGGAAAATACTTGTTTTAATTTCCAAAGTAGATTAAAAAGTTTGCATACTTTAACATCTGTTTGTGATTTCAAACACAGCTTTCATAAATATAAAGCTAATGTGGTCTGGCTCTCCAGCAAAATAAATCCCATTAAAAAATAAGAAAAATCTCTCATTACAGTAGGTTTCTTTTTACATGAGTCCAGTGTGTAAAGTGTATGTTTATTATCAGCAAAATTTAAAAAAAAGCCCTCCGTTGAGCTGAGGTGAGTCCAGGCTTACCTCATTGGAATGTGTCCTGTTCTGGTGCTTGGCTCTGTCTGAGGCATTGGAAAAGGCTTTATTGCAGCCTTCATGTTCACAGACATAGGGTTTTTCTCCAGTGTGGGACCTCAGGTGTGTCTTTAAGTTCTCCAGGCGGGAATAGGCTTTGGAGCAGCCCTCAAACTAAAATAAAAAAAACACAAGAGGAGTGATTAATTAACCAGAAAAATTTGATTTTCCCCCTGCCTAAACCCTTCTCATCTGTTTCTTGTTCTTTCTTTTTTTTTTGCTCTTTAAAGGGCTTGTGTTTTAGGGAACAACATCCACTTTGTTGGGAGAATTTGCTTCCCTAGGCAGGCTGAGAGTTTCAGCAGTGAGTCATATTCAAGGTGCTGCTCCTTGTTGGGTACCACCTGACATTTCAACAAGAGACTCTTTTTTCCAGCAGGGTTAAACAGCCCTCCACTCCTCCCAGAGCTCTCTTAGCCCCTCCTGCCACCCCTCTGCAGCTAACACGCTCAGAAATGGAGGCCCCCTCCTCCTCACCTAGGGAACTGACAGCTTCTCTACAGTTTGACCAGCCTTGCAACTTCACTAGCACCAGCACTGGAAAGGGCAGACCATTCCATAACACAAAAGCACAAATCTAGCACGCTTTGAAGTTTCCCAAATTACAGCTTGGGACTACTCTTGGAGGATGCTGTGGTCAGGCTGTCTGACATTACCAGTTTAAAAAATACAACTCTCAGTCTTGAAGACAGATGGATTTTTGGATGACAAAACAGGCCAGGAACCTTCCTCCTTGGAAGGAAACCAGCTGCCCACACAACGAGAAGGAGCAGCTTGGGAGACATGGTGAGGCTTTGGGTGATGTCAGTCCTGCCCCCTCCACTCTGGCTGGGCTGGAGGCTTCTCCCTGCACCTGCCCTGTCTCAGCATGGCAGGATTTCACCTCTAATCAAGTTCAATCCAGATGTGACAGTCACACTGCTCTTTTTGAGTCTTAGCCAGTGAAGAAACTGATGCCACAGGAGGACAGGTCATGCTCAGTGTCTGATTTCCCCCTGGGCAGCTGAGTGGACCTACATGTCCAGAGGTCTGGCCAAAGTCAACTGCAAGCAACAGGAACAATACCTGCCTCCTTGCATTCCATATACACAGGACTTGTCTGCACCGCAGGGAGTGAGGCAAACATGCAGCCCATGACCCCCATGAAGTATGTATGTACAACACTTAACTTTATTGTGCTGAAAAATAAGTAAGGTTACTTAAGCCTTTAAGGTCTAGCATAGGGATGGTGGACATAAGGCAAACTTGTTCTGCAAGATATCTTGAGATACCTAGATCTGTTCAACGACAGTATGAACATCCTGCAAGAGCTGACTCCTTCCACAGCTCTTCCAGGGTGGGATGATCCAGTTCCCTTCCTCAGACAACTTTCATTAGTCCATTTGTCCCACAGAACATGCCACAACTCTGAGGTAGCACAGTATATCCCTTTCTTCTCTTGCCCTGTGCAAACAATCCTTTATAATTCAAGTTGCTTATGATTATTGAAATACATCATTCCTCTTGCTGGAAAACAAAGGGAACTCAGCATGAAGCAACTCATGTGTCCATTCTGGTTTTGCTGGATACTGACACAAAAATGCAGTTATTAAGAGCAAAAGTTCTAAGGACACATTTTTAAACAAGAGCTTCTCAGCAAAGCAGCCTGTGCATGTTCAAAGCAGTTGTTCCCAATCTTATGTGTGGATTTGATTATGTCAGTGGGAGTTCTGGCTGTCATCTGTTGAAATAATCCTTGACCAAATCCCAGGCTGCAATTGGGCTCATCTGTAGCTTTATGTACACCACAAACTTCTTGTCTGAAACAAATGGCGCTTTGAAAAATCACTGCCAGACTTGGACAAGGAATGCTCTGCCACAGAAGGGCACCGTCTGCAGAGCTGCCATGTATCCCAGGCAATTGGAAAGAGACGGTACTCCAGTTCAGGGAGAGTTGCTGCAACATATTGCACATGGAGGGGCTGCAGTTCTCCAGAAGGCAGAGGAAGACTTGAGACTCAAACACACACAGCCTTGCCATTGCTCCAGTGTGACACAACTGAGGCTTGAAAGAGACAGGATTGTGCAGCAGTGCTTTTCCTGCTTCACCACAGCACTGAAAGAGGATGCAGTCACTGATGCTTTTTGTCTTCCAAGTCCCTCTACGTGCAAGGGCAGGGCTAGACTCTCCCTCAGTGCTCACTTTGTAGTGCACCAACAATCAATATTTCTTGATACTTTTAAGGAAGATTGGTAAAGCACTAGACTGGGAAAAGTGCTTTAGAAGATTAAAACAAAGGACATGGCCCGGTGCCCCAGGGGAGCTTATGCTCTAAATTAAATGAACACAGGGCTGGAAGATTGATAAAGGAGTCATGCAGCAAGCAAATCATACATATCCTAATATTTGTAACCAGGAGCTGGGGCAGAGCCAGGGAGGGAGCAGGGCTGGAAGTGGCTAATGCACTAGAAGAACAGGAAGATAGGCAAGGAGAGGTCAGATATCTGCAGAGCAAAAAGAGACATCTCTCAGATTCTAGGGAGAGGAATAGTGAAATGCTGACAGCAGAAGAAGTATGAAAAACCATCAGGAGGAGAAGGCAAGAGAGCAGAGGATATCAAAAGACAAGGGATGGACCTTTGGGAGGAATAAGGGCTCAAGCATATGAGGAATGAGATTGTGAACACCTCTTCTCTCCCACCAGTTGACTACAGCCACTGAAGTTCGTATCTTGCGTCCCTCTTGTGTCCCCCATCAGGCAACCTTGGCTGCCTCACTTCAGCCGGCAGTGTGGTGGGACAGTCCAGGTCTGAGAGCAGATAGGGGATTTAATGTCTTGAGGTTGAGCAGGACAAGAGCCCAGCTCTTTCACGTACCCACAGGGCTGAGATACAAAATAGCATCCCATGCTCTTCCTCAGGCAGTGTCTAACACTAGACAGTGCTGTTGATATGCAGGAAGTCTGGGCACAGGGCTCCTCTTGGGATTTAAGACCGCAAGGCTTGACCTCAGCTCTGGATTAAGAGAACAGCAGCAGGTGGTGTTGGCCTAATTCCCCAGGCGGGAGGAGGTTTGTGTGTATGCTTGGGTACGTGGGTGAGGGCAACTCACAATCCCAGCAGCAGTAGTGGGTGATGTCAAGTTAGACGTGACCAAGGTTAGGTGGTTCCTTCCAGTGTGGCATTACTGGATTTCTTTCTTGGATGTAGGCAACTGTCTGGATTTCCACCTTAAGTGACTTGTCGTGCATTGCTTTGGATCTCTGTGGTAGATTTGAAACCATTTTTCCCAAGGAAATGCAGTTTTGAACACTAACATCTTGACCATACTCCTTGAGTTCTTGTTCTGTCCCCAGGGTCTAACCTTCTGTAGCTGTTACCCAGACACAGAGAGCTGGACTGGCTAAAGCCCTACTTGACGCCATGCCTGTGTCTGCACACACATTTTTGTGATCACCAAAGTCCAGCATCCCACTTGCCAAGTGAGATGCACCACGTGGCCCCTGCCAGCTCACCGTGCACTTGTGTGGCTTCTCTCCCGTGTGCCTTCGCATGTGCACCACCAACATGTACTGAGCCTTGAAGGGCTTCTGCTCCCGTGTGCAGTCCTGCCAGCGGCAGACAAACTCCTTCTTCTCCCCGTGGATGTGATCGTTGTTGATGTGCTGGTAAGAAACAAAGGAAAACCAGGTCACTCCTGGAAGAGCTGATGTCAGCAAAGCACACACAGTGCTCCAAAAGCCAGACATTCCCTCCCCAGTGCTTGTGGTCAGGCATTGCACCTGGGTGCCAGGTGCACAGATAACACCAGAGACACAGGATCCAGCACTGTGGTCTGGTGTGTCCTGCAGGAGAAGGTGCACAACACCCAGCACACTGGCTCCAAAGCAGCTATAAATGGGAGTTTTGCAAAAGCAATGGGGACCTATGGTGCCAGGGAGAGGGGACCCCTCTCAGTGTCCCCCCAGCTGCTTGACATCACTGTTGAGGGCGATGAGAGAGTAACTTTTGTCTCTGCTGAACCTCCTGTGCTGCATTTATGCAACTGGGACCCTTTTCTGGGGTGCTGCTGGAGGATGGTGGACAGGAGGAGACAAGTCTTGGTTGGATTTAGTGATCTTAAGGGTATTTTTTGACTTAAATGATTCTGTGTCTCTAAGCCTTGCTTGCACACCAGCCCACATGCTGGCCCCAAGACATCCACTTGCTGTCCAGCGCTGGTGGCTGGCAGGAAATGACAGCATCTGCAAGCTATGAGCCAACCAAAGCTCGGCTGCATCAATTACTGCTAATTACTCTGGTCCATGAAATCCTGTGCTGGGGTGTTGAAAAGCCAGGCCCAGAATGGTGCCTTCATCCACCCTGGGAGGAAGAGTCACTTTTTTCCCTGTGCAGGGCAGATGAAGCTCTGCTGAAAATAAACAGAGCCAGAGACCAGTCTGTCGGCAGTGCTGTTCCCGCAGCAGCCTTGTCTCTCTGAATGGGGTCTCACTGCCAAAAATAATGCCTGTCCTCGCTCCTGTGTTTTCAGTAGACATTCACTGACAGGAAATCCTAAAATAAACCACTTTGGGTTTGGGTTTTGGCTTTATTGTGCTGAGATTTTTTCCAGCCCCCGCCTTCATCACCCTGGCCAAGGCCAGGCACATACTTTGCAGCTTGGGATGAGAGTTTCTTGGGGTGGGTGAGGCAGCATGAGGACACAAAAGTACATTAAAACAGAATCATCAGCCTTCACAGTCCCAGCCAAATCCAGCTTCAGTGTTCTGTGTGCTGTGGTCTAATCCTGGGGGCAGGGACATGCTGCCTGGGGTCCCAGTTCTACCCAGGGACAAGAGGAGGTGTGTGGGGCTCAGCTGGGCTCTCAGGCACTGCCAGTAAACACTGAGAGCCAAAGCTGCACGCTGGGAGAGTAAGGGGAGGCGGCGTTTGGGAGAGGTTTCATGTGGCTTTGGAGTTCTGCTGCCTATGATTCTGGTTTTATTACATGGCTATTGGTGTGAGATTTTATCCTCAGATGGTGGAAATCTGATGAACCTCCCAGGAGACTCATGGACATGCTAAACCATGCCCAGACCAGACCAGGAAGATATCTGTCCAGGCTCTGTTTGTGTGGGAGTCTGACTGCAACCAAGTTTCTTGGGGTGAGTGCTAGGAGTGGGGGAGAGCACAGGCTTGCCCATTTGGTCTTGCTTGGACCAGAGGAAGAACAGTATGGGGAAGGGGAACTGTAGCCCCTGTTCAGGACTATTCACTCACTGTCTGGGCAAGATCTGCTTCCCATCATGTGGTGGAGGAGCAGTTGCACAACTCACCCCACTTCAGCTACAGCTCCATAGCCCCCACCTGACTGGAGGCTTTGCCTGGGCTTCTCTCAAACTGAGTGTTACCTTTGAGGTTGGGAGCAGCAGTGGTGCTTGCAAAAGTCCTGCAGCTCCCAGCTGACATGCACTTCTCTCACAAGCACACTGTGCACTGTCTATGGGGAACAGACCCTGCTTGCCCAGGTACTTTGCTCTGTACACAAACCAGAATTTTTCCATGCATGGTGGGATGCCACCTTCTCAGAAGTTGGCCCACAACATCTGTATTTCATTTGCATGTGTATTTTGGGCATCCCAAATCCACAACCCCATACTGCTAGTAATCATAGTACAGAAATCTCCATTTTTATAACCTTCCAAATTTAGGAAAATCTTGAATATTTCATCAAATGTTTTTCTTTGGTTTCATAGTCTGGAAACAAATTGTGCTGAGCTGCTTGGTGCTCTGCACTTTGCTCTGGTCAGAGCCAGTTTTTCTTACATCTGAGAGGGAAAGACAAAAACTGCTGGACGAATGTGAGCCCAGCCCATCTGACAGGGATGCTGTGGTTTAACCCGAAAAAAGCAACGCCCCGTGGCATGCAATGTGCAACCCATTAAGCACCTTATCACTCATTTGGCCTTGAAAACTGTTTCCAAATCTGTCTGTATTCAAGGACTTATTGCACTGAACCAATGACTTCTGGCAGAGGTAGCCATGCCTTAGAAGGAAGAAGAGCATGTGCTCAAAATTATAATTTAGAGTGTTATGTAAGTTACATAAAAAGGGGTGAGAGCAGACAAAGCCCTCAGGAAGAGGGCTACATGTGAGTTGCACATGGGTGGCCCCTGACAGACTGGGAGCTTGGCTGAGACAAGCAGCAAAAGGCTGAAGGAAAAGGAGAAAGCAGCAGCTCCTGTTGCAAAATTTGCTCAATCCAACATTGCTGCAAGCAATGGGGTTATTAGGCTGGTGAATTCCCAGCAGATACAGGATGGCTTCAAACAAATGGGGCTCACACCAGGGACCCAAAATAAGGACTGGGAGGCTGTTGAGCTGGGGGCAGGATAGAGCTTAGTAACAGATCATGTCTGATTTCACAGGCACTTGGTCTGAGTATGAGGGATTTGTTGACCCCAGAAGCCAAAGGAAACCAAATGGTGGATTCCCAGATGAAGCAAAACACACAAAAGGTTCTTGGAATTAATTAGAACTGAAAATCTGATCAATTATTTGATATAGGAATCCTTCAGAGAGCAGTTTTGACTCTGGTTTGAGGACGTCACTGTGATTATGGAAGAGCTGTTTCCCAAGTTTCAGAAAATCAATCCACTTTATGTATTTCAAACTTATGCAGACACTGGAGCATGTCTCCAGATGCTGGAAGTGCTCTATTTTTGTGGGGAGATGAGCCACGCAGGTCAACAACCTCTAAGTGATATGGCCCCACAGTTCATGTCACAGGATCATAAAAGGCTTTCATATCCTGGACTAGGACAGAGGACAGCACGGGCGATCCCTGACCCAGAGCTGGTGTAGCTGTGTGGGAATGCTCAGTGAATATGGCCAGTGAAGAGGGAAGGGCTCAGCCCCCTTCCCCATTTTCTCATCAGGTCCTCTGCACAGAGCCTTCTGTCATGGGCCATGCACAAGGGAGACTGAAACTGCAGCCTCAGCAGCTGAGAAGGGAGCAATATCACATAATCTATGAGAGGCTTCTTTCAGCTGAACTCCTCGGGGAGCAGCGACCTGCTTTGGCAGTGTTTACACACCGTATCTCTGATTTGCACCTTTAGTAGCTCCCAGGGTGAGCTCTGGCTGTACAGCAGCTAGTGATAAAAAATGAGGACAAGTGCACAGAAACCCAAATTTATCGCTGGGGTTTCCTCCCAACCATTACTCACATGGACGAGCTGCTCTTGAGTGTCATATTCCTTTGTGCATCCTTCCCAGTGACAGTTAGTCTCATAAATAACCTCAGGCTCCTGTTTACATTCATCCTTATCTAGATCTTCTTTCAGGTCTGTCAGATGCTCCTGTAACACATAACAGTGCATTGTATCAGGTGAACCTCTTTCATCTGAATTCCTCTATCACTCATAGATTACAGGGCAGGTATCAACTGATCATAAAACCATGCTCATTGTGGCTACATAACATCCATGATTACTGTGAAATAAAGTTAGGGAGTTTTGGTAGAAGAGGATCAGAGTTAATGACAAGACACGAAACATCCCAAAGCCATCATGACAGCAATGCCTGACTTCAGCCAGGTAGTCCCAGGAAAGGCTGGAGAAAGTAAAAAACTGGCTTTTCACCTTTGGTTGTGTCCTTTGCTGGAGCAAAACTTCTGATCTGGGTGGAGTGGGGAAACATGAACATAAAGAAACCACAGAGCAGTCAGAGCCTAGTGGTTACCACACTCACCTGACATGGGCTGGGGAGAGGGTTCCTGTTTTCTGCACCTTTCAGTAGATGAGAAAATGATACCTAATCCTTACCCAAAGATTTATGCCTGCAGGATGCTCTGCAGGGACAAAGCAATGAGTTCTCAAAGCACTTCTCTGAGAGGGAAATTTGGGAAGCTTGAGCAAGACCCAGTGAAGAGTGGGGTTGCAAGAACAGAGCTCTAGGGACTCTGAGATCATAAATGAGTTACTTTAATGCTGAGCACACAGTGATCTCTCTCCTTAACTTCTCTGTCTAGCCAGCTTCTAAGTGCTAAATGAAGCACAGAAGATTTTTATTATGGCTGCTATGAGGATTAAAGCATGGGCAACTACACAATAGTGTAACATACAACATAATTAGTACAGTTCAGAGTAAGTACAACTGTCAGCTCTGCATGCATCAGACACTTGCACTAGAGACGAGGCAATCAGCAGTCAATACTGGCTTGGGAATTCAGCTAGACAAAACCCTGCAGGTTTTGCCCCCCTTCATTCTCTTTCCTCCCAAATACTACTACTACCCAGCACAAAACATCCCATCTCCAGGATAGCTTTACACAGGAGCTTTGGGATGACTGACCACAGCAGACACTGTTCCTAATGATCTGATGCTCCAGTTGGACCCATATGTGTGTAGACACAACCAGACCCATCTCAAACTGTCTCTGACTTGCCCAAACAGATCTATCTGGCTGCCATCTTCTTCCCCACCAACACCTTCTGAATGCCTACTGGGGAGCTGCAATGATTAATGACTCAATGGCATTATATGGCTTGGAAAGAGAGACATGCAGTACCAAAGTTCAACAATTTTCATTAATAGCTCGTGACATACACGCCAGCTGTGATTTTTCAGTTCAAAAGTTTAGATATGGAAAGGAAGGGTTTTTGTTTTAATTAGCTCCTAATTTAAAAAAAAAATGTTGTGAGGTGGCTCTTGGGACAGAAAACTATAGTAATTTACAGAAAGACTTCTGGAGATTCAAAGTATATGAAAGCCCAGAGCAATAGTCTGAGAAAGTTCAAACAGTACCTTCTTTTTTCCGCAATTCCTATTTGGTTGAGCTGTGAGCATTACTTTTTGTTGAAACATTTGCCTCCATGCAAAATGTGGTCCCAGGAAAGCTGTAATTTTCTACTAAAAATCTTATTTTGCCTGAATTTTTATACCTTCTGTTGGAAAAATGGACTTAAAGACATTTTATTTGTTGAAGAGAATTGACCTGTTTCATTTCTGGCTAGTTCAATGCTAATCTGAATCTGTACTGAAGCTCTTGTGGCATTGTAAGAGCTCACTAACTCAGGTCCCTCATGCCAGGTGCTCCACCATGTCCCACAAATCTTGACTGGATTGCATTTTTTATAGCACAAGCCATTATGGGAGATACTGTCTGGCCAAGGATTTTGAACACTCAAACCACAATTCACATGAGGCATTTCCAATGCAGAATTTCCAAAACAAAACATACACATACCTGCTTTTTTTGGGGGATGGATGATCTTTATAGTCAGCAAAAAATGAATCAGTCAATAACTAACTGACTGTAACACAAGTTTTCAGCACGGTTTCCCGCAGAAAACGAATTCCCAAATTTAATGAATTGCTGTTGCTTAGACCAATCAAAGAGGAGATACCCACTACATTCAGCTTTTTAACCTGTTCTCCTTGCCAAGAATGGACTGTCTCTTATAGGGTACTTTCCAGTGATTTCCCAGTCAATACTGAAATGCTGCAAGATGTGGAGCCTACATTTCCCTTGGGGTATTACTTCACATATCACCTCATTAGGAACTATTAGATGATCAGCATGCATTTTCTTACTCTTAATTTCACCTTGCTATTCTAATCAAATCTCCTTGCACCACTTTAAACTACTCCCTCCCTTTGCTCAGTGCTAATTTCAGTGTCTGTAAGACCCAGTGGATTAAACTCTGGGGCAGGGCTGCAGGGGTGAGCCAGGCTGATGCTCTCCAAGCACTCCCTGAGGCCGGGCATACACTGCTTCGCATCGGAGCAGAGAACAGAGGATGACAGCCACTGAGCAAGCAGCTGTCTGTCCCACAGCTCCTCTGCTACACATGCTTTGACAAAGCAGGTAATAGCCTTCAAATATTTTTTCATTTGCTGCAAGAAATAAACACGTTGCCCTATTAGCCTGGGTGATGGCCAGAGTGGTTTTCCAGGGCATGTGATTTTGCAGCAGTGTGTAGATGCACTCCTAAACTCAAAGCTCCAGAGAGGTGCCTCCTTGCCCTAATCGTGCTGACTACAGCATGTTTATCTTTCCCTGATATGCTATCTTCATCAATTTTACCAGCCCCCTGATGACTGCACACGTTGCTGTCCCCATGCATCATGCTGAGACCTGCTCCTGAACCAGGGCAGAAGGAGAAATTTGTCATCAACTCTTCCATTCACTTGACAATAACACAGTCTAATATTTCATGAAAATGAAGTGCCCAGAGCACTCTTGATAGTTTACAGTTGTGATAAAGGACGGTCAGATGGATACTGTCAGCCATTAAACAGTTTGCAATCACAGAGCTCCAGAAAGAAAGCAAAGGCCTCTGGGCCCTTCTTGGTGTCAAATGTTGTGTCACCAGTGTAAAGGATGTTTCCAGGAGCAATTCCTTGTTGAATCAAGAAGTTGTCCTTTTTTTGCAAGCTTTCTACCTACATGCAAGGTTCCCTCATAATCTATGTTTGCTCTGAGACACTAATGCTGCTGGCTTTGCAGCTCAGGAAACTCAGACATCATTTTTAAATTATCACACTTGGTCTATTNTTTTTTTTTTTTTTTCTATCCAAGCACAGCAACAGCAAGCTGAGTCCCAGGCACCCATCGAATGTTTCACCCAATCACTGCAGCTCTGCCCTGTACCTTCCTGAGCTTCACGCTCCAAGAGACACCCGCCTGCCTGGCAGGCTTTGCTGCCTTGCTCCCAGCTGCAGCACAAGGTGCCAAGAGTATCATTCCCAAAGACAAGACCCAGCAGCTTGCTGCCTTGGCCCCACAAGATGTCTCGCACCAAGGAGGTTACCTGTGTGTTTGGGGACACTGGGGGCAAGCCCTCAACTTCAGTCTTGACTTTGCTGCGCTTGTTAATTACTGGATTGACGGTGCTGCTCACGGCCGACTCGCTGCTTTGCTTGCTCTAGGAAAGAAAACCAGGCGAGATATGGCACTGGGGTTTGGGGTGAGAGACAGGCAGCAGCCCACCTCCTCATTAAAAATTAACTTAAAAATCAGTCAAGGTTGAACTTCAGGAGTGGCAGGGGACAGCAGGGTGTTGGCTGTTGGCCTGGGTTTCACCTGAAAACCAGCCCGTGTGGGCTTGTGCAAAGCAGAGGGATGGAAGAAGAGTCAAGGGCAGCCCCATCTTCTGCAGGCTCACCAGTGAACTTGGCTGTGCTGTTCCAGACCAATCCAGTCCATGTCAAAGCCACTCAAACCTTATACAACCCCCACCCAAGCCACAATTTCATTTCTCAATGTGATGAAATGATTTGTTGAGCAAATGAATTCCTGGGGGAAGCAAGGGGCTCTGGTTATGTATGAGGGCTTTGGCATGCTGAGTGCATGTGTGTATTTTGTTAAGCTCTTAAAAAATGAGAACAACTTCAGGAGAAAAAATATCCCATTGTATGTCCATGAAATTGAAGCATTAAAATTTTCAATACTCTTGCTAATTGCTCAAGATTGGTCCTGCAAATTATTAAAGAGAGGCAGAACTCCTGCCAGCCACATTATTTTGGTAGCCAGTTTGTAAGAAGAAAACAAAACCAATCAATCAAATAACCTGCAATAACAAACAGAGTTTGCAGTGCAGCAACCATGAGAAATCCTAAAACAATAAACCAGTCTGAAAAGTTCAGTATGATACAACTAAAACAACAATTTGAAATGGGTGTGAAATAAGGTGAAATAAGTCTTTGGGGAGAAAAGCAACTGCAATTTAAACTTTGAAGGAATGTAAGTGGAAAAGAAAAATGATTAAGAATGTGTTAGACACATTCACTAACCCAGTGCATGTGGAGGGCTTGTGCACACATACATGTGCCTGGGTAAACTCACAGGATTTATAAGGATGCATTTGTGGTGTGGGATTTCACACACATCATGGCATTCCTTGTTTTCAAAATCTGGCCCTTGGTTTTGCAGAATTTAACAGTAAAAATCAACAGCAGGGAAATACTGAGAGAGAAGCTACTGAAAAAGAAGGAACAGTAAGTCAAATATGAAGAGGTCCTAAGTGGGATGCACTTATTTGTTAAAGATTAAGACCGTTATCATGCTTCACATCAGTACAAAAAGGAAGGAGGGACTGGTGAAGGTACTGATGGAGCTTCATTCACAGTCCTCAGGTATTTATCATGCAAAACACTGAAGCATGTGCTGAATTCCCTCAATTTCAGTAGGACATAACACATGTTCAAGGAGACTTCCTGCCTGAGATGACTTTGCATATCATGTTCAATACTTAGACTTTGGTTTCTGCATGGGTAGGTACATGTGTGCAAAGAAGGGATGTGGATGCAAAATTTGGCTGTGACCAGTTCAGAAACACTTGCTAGAAAAAAGAAAAAGCAATGTAAAGGGATAGTGCAAGTAAAAAGAGAATGGGAAAAACTCCCATAGGCACCATAAAGGGCAGTGCTCATCTGCCACGCAGGATGGCCATCCCTACCTGGCTGGAGTCAGAGATGCAGTTGCTGTTGTTGCTGATCTGTGACGGCGGTGGGTTGACAGAGATCACTGCCATGTGCTGCCGTGGGGGGAAGGTGGGGGATGGCTGGATCAGGGGAGGAGTGTGTCCAAAGGCTGAGCTCAGGCCTCTCTGTTGGGTCAGGATCTGCTGGTATGTCACGGGGTTAAGGGGGTGGGGGAAGCTGAATGCCGGACTGCAGCAATAAGAGAAACAAAAACGATGAGTTACTTTAAACAACATTTGTCACATTAGCTAGCAACTGATTCAAGTTTGGCTTCCTGGAGACTCCAGAAAACAGGCTGCAATGCCCCAGCTAGACCCCTTCAATGCCATGATAAGCCTGAGAGCCGGCTTTACTGCAAAGACATGATTTGATTCACATGTACCTCAACAAACTGGTGAATCATTTTGACCCAACACAATTGAGACTTGAAATTTCTTTACTTCCTATATGAAAAAGCCAATAAAGGCCCTTGTTAGGGAGTGCAGAAGAGGAAGGGACTTGGACACACCTGGCTTTGCAGCCCTCAAGGCTCCTGGGTTTTCCCAGACAGACTTATTTTGCAGACTCGCAACCTTGGGGTTACGCTAACCTGGATATGAAGAACCGGCATCACCTGGCTCACTTGGCACAGATTACAGCAGGGATGAATAAGTATCCACTTAACACAGTCCAAAACCATGCAATTTACTCTGCATTCAGGTGAGGGGAGTGCTGGCTCAGGGGACTGCTGAAGTATGTCACCCTTTCTATGTAGGTCACTGGTTCACCTCCAATCTAGGTCAGTGGTGACCAGAAACACCACTAGCCCCTGGCTGCTTGGGTGATAACTGGGACAACAGGTCCAAGACAAATAAAGCTCTGCTTCTGGAAAAAAGGGGCTCGCTCCCATGGCCAAGTCCACTAGGCAGAGACAGAGAAGCACAGGAGATGCTCTGTGGTCACTCTAGGCCGGTGAATCATGAAGCACAGACTCTCAAGCCAAAAACTGATTATTTGCCACCTTTAAGAAGTGACTGCCCTGAGGATCTTTCCCCTCATGGTACTTTCTCTCATGCCCAAGGTGTAAATGCTCAGAGAATGGGGCTGTAATTAGAAACAAGCTAAATTTCCAATTTTGTTTTTAGAGAGAGAATTTCATTCCAGCTACTAAGACATTGTTAAAATAATAACAGAAAAGTTTTTTCACCCCAAATTCCTAGCAGTTATCCTCTTTTACATGTAACCCACTTTACAATTCCTGACATTTAGGATATACTTTCAGAATACGGAGAAGAGTTTCAAAGTAATTATTATTATTTTAGTTGATTATTCCCTTGGAGGACAACAACTGACCATTAGGTCAGTCTCTGCACTCTACCAATTTGTTGGAAATAACAGACATTACCCTTAAAAGCTGAGTGTAAGTTGAGATGCTAGAGGTATGTCCAGCTAATGACAACAGGTAAAAAGGCTAGAAAAAACATGATTAACAGACGAGGAGTTGCAATTTGTTTAAATCAACATTATGTTTGATTTTAGAGTCAATTTCTAAATGATGAGACTGCTGGATAAAGTAACTTACAAAACTAATGTTAGAGTTACTAATAGCAGTATCTCTGTTTTCCTCCACAAGTTTTAGGACTGCATAATCTTTATTACCCCTTAATTTGCAACATCAGTGTTAATTAAAGCTAACATTTTTAACAGTGAAGTAATAAAAAGAATAATACCATTGTGAAACTTGGGTGAAGCAATCACGGCAGGAATTGACAACAGTCCGCTGCCTAATGTAAGTGCTTTTTAATTAGGATTTGAACAAAACTTTACTCGAGGGTTTAGATTTGTTTTAAATATGTATTTAGAATGAGGCTCTTCAATCCACCAGACAACACTTTTTCTAAGAATGTGAGCCAATAATTTGAAGAATATTTTGAGGCAATCTCTTAAATCAGTGTTTCTTAAGCAGTCCAACTGCTCACAATGAGCATTTTGTTAGATGAAATTATTATCTGTTTCTGCTTGCAGGGAGGCATGATCATACTGCAATTACTGGAAACATGGTAACTAACCAACAGCCCCAATCCAGCCAAAAACCCCATCCCATATGCCACAAAGCACCCCTCCACAGGCAGAACCAGATGGGGGCTTGGACTTACTGCACCGCACAGCCCCGATGCACAAAAGCAGAGGCTGCAAGGAAGGGAAGGTCTCCCTTGCTGGGGGGTCATCCCTTCTTTCATGGGTATGGTTCCTCAGTGGAACGGAGCCGATCCCAGAGCTTTACCTGATTGTCCCAGCAGACAAATGGCCGTAGGAGCCACTCGCCGCTGAACTGCTTCTGGAGTTGTTGATATATGCCACCAGAGAGTTTGGGGAGGTCCTGATCATTGTCTGGAGATCAATGCTGGCATCAGACAGCGGGGAGATAGACAGGGCTCGTTTTCGGCTTAACCTTGGAGTCACCCGTGGGCTCGAAAACCGGGACACTGTAGGAAAGAGAGACTTTGTCAGACTAAGCCAGTGGGCTGCTCCCTTCCTGCAGGTGAGCTGGAAGTGCTGAGAATTGCTGCACTCATGACCGCTGTAGGATGTTCAGGAGCAGCACAGGGACCAGCTGCACTCTGATGGGAAGTTTCCTTTCTTCTGGGTGCTGAATGACAGCGGTCAGGCAGTGCCATGAATGCCTGCTTGCTTCGCTGTCCCTGGAGGATACAGAAGCCTGTCCATCACCTCCTTTCACCAGCACTAAATTAACTTAAAATTAAAAGGGAAAAGGCCCTGCAAGGTTTCCAGGAGCTCAGCCATTCCCGCTGACTCGGTGTCAGGAGCAGCCGCACATCCAAGCCGGGGCAACCATTGCAAATGGTGTGTGTGCTTGTGTGGGAGGGAACGGAAACCAAACGAGCACCAGCACAATGCTGACCATCCAATTAATGAAGGAGGCGAGGCTCCAGAAATCCCGAAAGTAAATTAAGAGTTTTAAGAAAACCAATTTGGCAGCTCAGGCACAAAGTTCAAACTCTTCCCCTCCGAGGGGACCTGCCAGTGCCTGGACCCTATTAGCCATTGTCAATCATTCAGGCATGAAGTCATTTCCAACCCTGCCAGTCCCATTTGTGGATCTGCAATACATGACGAGTTAATACTGTAGAAGTTTGGCAGCCCTCAGTGTACCAGCACTTGTAACTGGAAGGACTGACTTCATCCAGAGGAAACTCTGCCCAGGCCTGACCCACCTTCAAATCTCTGAGGTGGTATGGATGGGAGTTGTAGATGGGCCAATACCACAACATTCCCCAGTATCAAGGTCCCAGATCCAAAACCTGCCTGAACCCTAGTGCTGCCTGGAATGAGTCATGTCTCCAAAGCAAGCAGTGTTTAGGTTGTCTACCTCAAAAGAAAAGTTTCTAAGGGTAAAACACAGCACTTGGCCACAGGGCCTGGCTTGTAATTCCTGCCATCCACCCAGGGGTGCAGGAGGGCTCAGCCACTCCATCTCCTCCCCTTGATTAGCACAGCACTGCATCACCACCTGAATTTTCCAGGGGTGGTCTCCCCAGAGAGCTTCCTTTGGGTATATTCTATTAAACACTGTGAATAAAACACTATACTGCCCAGACAGGCAATATGAGCTATTTTCCTCTAACTAGTTGAAGGCACTGATTTTGGTTGCAAATCACCGAATACAAGCCTGGCACTTTGCAAGAAGCATAAACTTTCCATCCTGATGACAGTACTGGTATGTGAGAGGGTGAATGGGACGTACAAGGAGGGAAAATATATCCTGCCAGCTTGATTTGTGTTGGCTCACAGAAGTTTGTGTCAACATTTCCCTGAGACCAGTGGCTGGGTTGCAGTCTCCCAGTCTCCACATGACTCACCCGTGCACCTAAGTGGCTCTGTCATTAACATGCCTGGGTACTGTGTAATCGATGGGGTTTAGTACCACCATCCTCTCATTACCCATAATGTCTCTCATTGCACAAGATAAACGGTCCCAAGGTCCCACTGCAAGTCCAGGCCTAAGTTGGCACTTGAACCAAGCACTGTTGTCACTTTTGTCCTACACCTTCAAGAGTCACTAGATGCAATACCTTTACTGAAATACTGACATTACTGGGAATTTCTCCTAAAAATCAGTTTGCTGCATGTATGTTGAACGTATTATTCTTATAATATTTTGTAAAACTGTATTTTGGAGCCTCACGGGGCAGGGAGATGCTAGAAAATGTGACTCAAGGATCAGGTAGCAAACAGAAAGAGCAGTAGAATACAAAACCCACCTCTTGAATGTAAAAATGTTACCTGATTTGGAGGGACTAGGCTAAAACTTCCCTAATGCTTGCGGCTGGAAGACTCCAGCCCCTGTGCCATGGTGAGTGACACTTTCCTGGAAAGCTGGAAAAGGCGCAGACATTTTGCAGAACCACTATGGACACAAAATGAGCAAATGGGCTTCCCTCAGCAAAGGCTGGCATGGAGAATTCTCAACCTTCACACCTGGTTCATGCAATCTGAGCCCAGCCAGAACCCTAGACCAAGCAATGTGAAGGTTGCTTGAGTCTAGATCATAATCAAAACTGTGTTCTGTCCACAGTATATTAATGTATTAATGTAACTGGTTTGAACTAATTAAACTTTCTGTTTTTCCCTCCTCTGGCCATAAGGCATTTTGATTCAATACATGTGTCACAACCTGCAAAGACCTGGGTGCTGTTCCCATTCCTCTCCAGCCATACCTCCTTGAGCAAATTGCTGCTTCTCTCTGTATCCCTATTTCCCAGTGTCATCTATTTAGATGAGCTCCTTTAGAGAGGGTTTGTTTTATTCTGTACGTACTGCACGAGGTGCGATGGGGCCCCATCTCAGATGAGTTGTCAGTGTTTCCGTCCTACAAATAATATGCATCTTTCCAGATATAGATATTGTTTCCTACATTTGCATTCCCACAGTCTCCTCCTTCTCTAACAGAAGGAAGCAGGCCAGATTTGACAGTCATATTTATCTCTGTTACTCCCACACCTCAAGGGAGATCTGTTTATTAATGTGCCACTTCCCTTGATAAATTACTAAATAGAAAGAAAAGCCTTGTACTCATTTCTCGCTGTTCCTTCACATGATTTATGTCCACAGTGCTGGTTCAGCCACTGGTTACCATTAATTTGCAGAGGGAAGAAGTCCTGATGTCCAACAGAAACCTGGGTTTTGGCAGTGCAGCCAATGTGGGTACCCCTCCCCACTGCACACAGGTATGTCGTTTTTTCCCCATGTAAAACTCTGCAGGAAGCTGTCAGATTTTCAAGATGGCCTGGGAATTCCCCAGCCCAAAACCAGTAATATGCATTGCGTTAGTGTCCACTCTAATTTAGATCTTGCAAGTACCATGGGCTATTTGAAATGTTTGATAGCAGATCCATTAGGTTGGGCTTGTGCTTTACACAAAAGCCTCTTAGGTCTTGCAGGCTTTCAGGGAAAGGTGTGACCTATAATCACACTGTGGATGAACAATTCCTCTCTTAACGGCAGCCTGCCCAAGGTGCCCAGGAAGGGAAGCATATGGGAAATGGAAAAGGAGTTTAAACACATGAAGAAATGCTCACTACTGCATTTAGGAAGAGGCAATATATTCAAAATTATTATTCAAAAGCAGAATAGCAGCATGGGGATTGTTCTTAGTAATAAAAATTGGCCTGACCTAATCTCCTGATCTGAGGACACTGAGCATGAGCGTTAAATGATACCAGGCAGCAGCACTGGTAAGCATTACTGCACCTGTACACATAGGCAAGGTGTTCAATATGGGCTGACTGGCAGCCACTTGGGCATTTAAGCAAAATCCTCTGTTGCCTGAGGTCCAGTGACATTTCAAAGGAAAAACCACACACAACTTCTTCAGCAGGGACTGTGCCCAGAGAAGTAAATGAAGGCAGGATCCATTTTTCAGGCACAGAGATGGAGAGCTTCGGGAACATTTACTACCAACACCTCTCCCCTTCAAAAATGCTGACTTCTCAAAATGAACTGGGTTAGTTTCAAGAATTTTTTGATGTTTGAAAAATAGGTTGAAGGAAGTTCCCAAAATGTCAGAGTACCCCTTCAACACTCTTGAAAGGAAAAGAAATAGATATTTTGTTCAAAAACTTAAAATCATCATAGGTTAACATGAGTTTTAAACAGTTACAAATTGAAATAAAAGTAGGAAATTATTTAAAAATTAATTCCACTCGTCTACCAGTGTTTCAGTTTTTAAAATTAATTTCTCTGTGCCTCTCTACCTCGGATGGAGAGGTTTCTTACCTTCAGTTTCTTTCCCTTTGACTACTGAGAGATGGGAAAACCTCTTTTTTCAAACCCAGGTCCACAATGAACTGATGAGCCAAAGTCCACACAGCAGAACAAGAGAAAAGACAACTCCATGAGATCTCTGTATCGCTGGCTCCTCTGCTGTTGGATAGTATTTGCAGCAAAACCCATATACAGTTTCCCCAGGATGGGTGGCGGCTGTCACTGTATCCATTTGCTCTGCTATTTCTACCTCTCATCTTGAAAGAACATTTATTAAAGCCAGCAGATGCTTTCATGGACTTTAGAACATGGCATGAGTTAACTAAGCTGACTTAGGGACACCCCTGTTTTAGACATCTCATCTTACTTTCAAACTAATTCTTTCCCACTTTGAAAACATGGGATGTTGATGCACTCATTTTTTGGACTTACTAGCACCTCAGTTTTTATTTATTAGGTGTATATTAAGTAAATTAGCTCTGAATGAAAGAAATCCAATTTTCTTTTTGTTTTTGCAAAAGCTAAAGATACCTTCTTAGAATTCAGACAGCTTCAGATTTCAAGCAACAGCAAAAATATCCTTTGGCCTGAAGTAAGAACACAGTAACTTTTAAGGCAAAAGACTATGGCCTTCTCTCTCAGAGTCAGGCAGACAAGAAAGCTGGTGAATGAAAAGGTGCAGTAAAGGTTGAGCCCAAAGCTCTGGGCATTGGTGGCAGAATTATGGATGACAGCTCATGAAGGACAATAAAAAATTTACCATAGGCTTTTGACCCTGCTGCTTCTCCTTACAAAAAGTCAATTCCAGATATACTTTACAGTGTTTCAGCTGTTGTGCACTGGCCTTTTCTTATCATTTCACACATGGACCCAAACACACTGACTGTCACAGGCTCAGGTCTAGATGCTAGAGAACAAGTATAACCCATGTATTTTTAAAAATCTTTTAAAACTGCTTGAAATAACTTTCAGTATAAAAAAAGCTTGACTATACAGCAGTATAATCTTCACAGGGTAAATGTAAATGCCACAGCTCACAACCAAAAGCCATTTCTCTCCTGGGGTGTGTGTGTTGAAATATCTCATTTCTAAATTAGCAAAAATTCAAGGCTGAGTTTTCAAGAGATGCTGGCTGCATCTGTCAAATATCCCAGCCCAGTTCTCCAGCCAGCCTAGAGCTCAGAGGACAGTCCAGATTTCCTAGTTAGAAGGTAAAAGTATCCTTGGGAGTGTCCTATGGTGTCTGAATTATCATATCCACAAGTTGCCCAGAAATTGGGATACTCTTCCCAAATTTAGATTAATCCACAACAGATCAGTGCTGACCAAATGGTCAGCTTTTACACGTGTTGCAGCTTGTGGACCAACTCCTGTGGCTGATCCCAGCACTGTTTTGGCCAAAGGCAGGATCAGACCCTGACTCCTCTGGGAGGTGGGAGAAGAAGTTCCTGCTCTGACCACTTACTGTGGCCATGGGCCATGAGAGGGATATTACAAAAGACAGTTTTTCTGAGGGGAGATTTCAGGCCTCATGCCACATTAGATATAGTGGCAGCAAAGCTCTCCTGAAAAGAAACACCAGGCACTCACTGGGAGCTCCTTCAAGGCTCCTTCAGGGTAAGGAAATCTCAGGCAAGTCTTTACAGACAAACATGTTGCTGTGATCTCGACTGCAGAGGGTCATTGGGGGAATCTGCTCCCAAAGGGACGAGCCTGTAAGGCACATGGACTGCAGATGGCTCATCACCCCCTCCTCCCTACACTGAAATGCAGCCAGAGCCACTGCTTCCCCAGCATCCCTTGGCCAAGCCCCAGGACAAATAGTGTTATCAAAATGGTCCCTCTTCCTGACCACTCACCAAGAAAACTCCAGTCAAAGTGTAGAGAAATATCCCTGTCCTCCCCCATCATCAAATTAAATCCAAGGGCAGCATAAAAACACAGAACTGTCCCTTAATCGATAAGCTGCAGCAATGAACTACAAACACTCTTCGTGTAACCAGTTCCTTATTCCCCTCTCCCCTTCTGCAGAGGCAACACACCTCTTTTTTAGAATGTAGCAGATGCCGGACATTTGTTCTGGCACCAGACGCTGTCCTGGGACCCTTCTTTCTTCCCTCCCCAGGCTGATCAACTTCGCAGTTCAAGGAATACTAATGCTTCCCTCAAATCCTTGCTGAAAGACAAGGCTGCATTCTTCTACTCCCAGTCCACAAGGTAACTGTTTAGTCGACTGAACTTGCATATGTAAATTGAATTCTTTAGAAACCAGAGTGCAGCAGGATTCCAGACACAGCACTTATGGGATGCTCTGGGACTTCTTCTCTCTTCTGTACATATTTTTCTGGGGAGGAAAATAGCACTGCTGGCTAGAAATGGGTGGGAAATTGTTTCCCATTCTCTGAACCTTTTCTAAGATTTCAGCAAGTTTCCATTCTATGCTGGGACAAAGAAAACAACAAAAAAATAGGTCTTTGAGAGTTTCTAAGGAAGTGACTACAGGGCGCGCCGTCTGTCCAGAGCAGCCAACAACTGGCCTGTATGGGAACTCATCTGCAATCCAGCCTGAAAACCCAGAGCTGCTGTTCCCTCCAGCCCCAGGCAAGACACTTCTTTCCTAGGTTGCCATGAGGCTGGGCTCTCTCCATTCGACCTGATGGATCAGTCACTTCACATGGACCTGCTGAGGAGAGTCCTGAGCTCACCCCTCACGGACATGTGCCTGCTGACTGCAGTCACCACTGGGCTGCACTGCCAGCCCTGCTCCTTACCCTGCTGACTACTAAATCATTTCCTTCAAATAGAAAGGCTCCAACAACACCGACTGAAAGAGGCTGGTGAAGCTGAATCATTGTTTGATTTGGGGAAATAAAGTCGTGCTTGATGATTTGCCCATATCCCAGGCAACTGTGCCAGCTGCTGGCCTGCTGGCTATGCTGGGCTGAACAAAGCCTTTTCCCAGTTAAACTGCTAGTTGTGAATCAAGACATTGGTGACTGCCTGGCACCAGACAGAAAGAAACACAGCAGGGATCCCTCCTCTAGCTCCAGAACTGGACAAATGTAGGGTCATGCCTGCTATTGCTAACTGCAAGGTTGCACAAGCACATCTCTGCAGCCTCCCTGAGCTGGAGGGACTACCTCGGTGCAGCACCACTTGGACCTGACTTGAACTCGAGATGTTTGTTCCCCATTTCCTGAATCAACACAGACAACCCAATCACACTTTCAATGCTGTGCAAAGTAACGGATTTAAAGATGATCTCTACTTTCCATCCTGGCTGTTAAGAGTCTTATTTCAAAGATCTAGACCTTTTTCCTAAAGCTGCTGCTGCTCTGCTCATTGATCATTTGATTTTCTTTTTCTTCGGGGTCTCCAGTGATGAAACGGCTTTGCGCTGCACAAAACTTTGACACCTTTTGATGTACAGGGCTATAACAGTACCAGCATAGAGTCAGCCTGGATAGACTCCTCTTGAGAGATTATGGCACCTCCTAAAGGGCTGAGGGTAATCACAGGAATCCCTGTGCTTAGGGGAGAAAAAAAGCCAGATGTACTAAACATGCTTAGAAAGTTGTAGTCACCTCCAGGGCCATCCATATTCCCCAGCAGCCTTTACTGTGCCAGGGATGGTCTTGTGCAACCACTCCATCACCTGGAATAATCCAACATAAAACACCACTTCTAGAATAGAAATGCAGAAGACTGTTTCGATATGGTAAATAGAACCTGTAAATTAATCTCAAACTTAACCCATCAACAGTGACATTGAAAAGTGATTAACTTTTAATTTGAAAGTCTAGGCTTTCCAGACAATGGGTTTAAGTCTGGATTCAAACTCCACTCTTGGATTTCAAGTCCCTGTTTGGATGAGGAAACGAAGCAGGAGAATTAACTGAAGGGTTGTTTAGTCTCCACTGGAAGTGGCCCAAATACCCCAGCAGTCTGGTGCATAAAACTTAAATCTGGTCTACTTTAGGGGTGTAACTACTTGTAGCTGCACACTGGAAACCCTGCAGAGATGTAGCTCTGGGCACCCTAGCTCAGTCAGCATATGAAGACTCAGAAGACCCAGCATGGGGATGGCACCAACAGCTCCAGCCAACATTTATATCCTATTACTTTTCCTGACTCTAGACATGAGATGGGATGAAAAACACAAGACAAAAAACATGAAGGCATTAAGAAATTCTTCAAGAAATGCAATTACAGCAATCAGAAAGACTGTGTGTGGAAGAACTACCATACCAAATGTCTAGGGCTCCCATGGACCTGCAGATGTTTGAAGGTGATGTGACACTGAATAGGCCAGGTTTAGTATATGCTTATCTGCTGCTTTTTGTTTTGCAGGTGCCAGTGTTATCACAGATGTGTGATGGTGCTGCATGTAGTTTAATAGGAGCTACCTGCATTTTCAGCAAACTAATTCTTGTAAAGTTTCTATGCTCTGGGGCTCCTTGAGAAGAAAAGGGCTCTCTGAATGACAGACTCAGTGAGGTGATGACTCACTGGGGTTTTATGCATGCTACTGATATTCCTGTCTCAGAAAAACACCATAAGAGGATGCTTTATTAAATTATCTGTTCAACTATTTACTTAGGCCCTGATGATTTAAATTTTTGAAATAACTTTCTAAAAAGAGAAGGAGACTGATTCCTCAGCCAGCATTTTAGAGCCATCCATTTTAGTCTCTGCCTTCATAATGCACAATTATCTTTTTTCTCCAGCTGATGGATAAACCCAAACATGTAGATCAGAGACTGGCACTGATCAGCTGCTCCTTTACACATTCTTAAAAAGCAGTCTCCTGTCACTCACACACACTCCTGATATTTGAAAGTTTTCATCTCAGGCAGAAAATGTGAAGGCCCAGAAAACTCTTTCCAGTTACTCATCAACAAAGCTTTACCCAAAGATCATAATAAATGCTTGGTGAGCCCTGGCTCTGCTATGAGCTTGGCTGCATGAAACCAAGACCTTTGATATATGATTCACTCTAGAGCTGTTTTCAGGAGAAGGCAAACAGTGTAAGAGTCTTCTGCCAAGGGGAGTATCTCAGTACCTCAGTATCTCAGACTGATTCAGCAAACCAGAGGATGAGCATCTTGGTGTGCTGAGAGTCCGTCTGCACTACCATGAAAACAGTTGTTTATCTGGCACTTCAGTGAGGCACTGCTGGTCAGAGATGGACTAATAAGGAGGCAAGGAGGAAGGAGTCTTCTTCATAAGCTGAGGAGAACTTGGCAGGGCTGGTTTGCACCCATCTGCTATAACCACAGGCATTAACCCCTTGCAGGGAAGACAGAGCAGTCTTACTGACCAGCTGCTTTGTAGCAGAGGAGCCCGGGATATACTGGGGGTGTTAGGGGGCAGGATGATACCAAGGAGCATGTGCTCTCCCTTTCAGACTGGGATTCAGGTTCCCAATTAATCCAGGAATTGGCAGCAGAAAATGACTATTCAGGTAAAACTTCCGCAGCAACTGCAGACAAGAAACTGTTTTTTTCACTAGAAATATCTATAAGCCCCCATCACTGAACAGCCAGAACAGCTTTTATCATTCTAAACCAGTCACTTTACGAAGCAGCAAGACCACAAAGTCTTTCATCTTAAAAGCTCAACAACAGAAACTTTGAAGCGGTAATGAAACGACGCAGATCTCCACTCCAAAAATTATAATGGTCCACAGGCAAATCCAAAGGCATCCCAGGAAACAGAAGCTGGATCTGAAAGTCAAGCTGAGAGTTCTCTTTTCTTGCAGCAGAAATAATCCTCAAACTGCCCTCTGTAGTATCTGTACAACCCCAGTACTCAAAAGATGCAGCATAAAGTGCAAGTAAAGACATTTCTAACAGCTCTAAAAATCATTTGGATCCCCGATATGCTTCCAGATAGACTTCATGTATCTCACCGGAGCAGCAGTCGGGCCACAGGGGTGACTCAGCACCACAGTGCCTACATGATTCTATTTTTTATTCATTTAGCCAGAAGCAAGAGCTTTCTGGGTTTATAATGCCCAATACTAGAACAAATACCACATCCCTGGATTTGTTTTCCTCCCGTGAAGTAATATATTCTCTCTGTCATGGCTCTCCATTAACATATTTTTTCTCCCTGGGGACTTGAGAGGTCCCAACAAATATGAGAGGTCCACCGTGCCTAGCATGGCTATGCATGGAAATGGCCTGCCTTTTCCCCAGACACTAACCAGGATAAACATGGGTGGGATGGGGAGCTGGAGCTTGCCCCCACAGGTCACCCACGGTCAATGCAGCAAGACAGCAGCAATGCCCAGCTCACTGGTCCAGCAGCCACGCAGCAACCATGCCATCCTCCCTAAGAGACCATGATGTATATCTTTTAAATTATGTGTACTTTGGAAGGAGGTGACCTTTTAAACCAAAAATTACAGTGTAGCATCCATGAGTTTCAGCAGGGCACCTGGAGGGCAGTCCCATCCACCTACCCCAAAATTTCAGTCATGTCAGGGTGGACCCAAACTGGTACTCACCATCAACGGGGCTGAGGTAATCGTGGAGGTGTGCTGTGCTGGCTGCTCCCCCGCCCTGCATGAGGAGGTCCCCGTAGGGGTTTGGATGGCCGGCCATCAGCGTCATTTGGTGGTAGTAGTCGGTGGGGTTGGCTCCCGGTGGTGGGGGGGGCAGCCCGAAGAGACCTCGTTCCTTCAGGTGCTCATGAGCCACTGTCGGAGTCGCAGGCGAGGAGAAAAACATGGGGAGAAGGTTCCCACCACTATGTTAGACCTCAGTGCTGACGCTGGAGGCCCTGTCTCCCCCCGCGCCCCCCGCCAGCCCCAGCCACACGGCTCCGTGTAGGGCTCTCGTGACGTGTGCTTGGGCGTGCTGCTGCGGACAAAAGAGACTAAGCTGGGGCCTCTGCATTCCTCTATTTCCGCAAATTTATAAACAATCTCTCGTTCCCCCTTCTAATAATCCTCCCGTTCGGACGCAGCCAGCACCCCCGGGAGGGGGGAGAGGGCCCAGCCTGCCGGCAGCAGTAACCCTGTCAGCATTAACATCCCTGCCTATTAGGAAGGAAAGACAAATGCAGCCCAGTTCCCGATAGCAGCGTGAGGAAATTAAAGCCAAGGTCTAATGCATAGAGCTAGGTTTAGTGTCTGGCAGCATAAAACCATTTTGGCTGCCAAAGCCAATTACACTCACTTTCTCCCAGCTGTAATTTTTCAAACCTGCCTCCCCACCCGCGTGCCCCATTAACTTATTTACCACTGCCTTAAACAAAAAAAAAAAAAAAAAAAAAAAAAAAAAACCAAAAAAAAAAGGAAAAAAAAAAAAAACCCAAAAAAAAGAGGAAAAGAAAAGCAACCCAAAACACAATGCCTTTATTCCCCAGCAAACAATGAAACTGGCTTTGGAAGGAGAGGACGAGGCAGAGCACACGCACACCAGCCATCAGACCTCTCTGTGGCGGGTTGCTGAGAGTTCGGATGACGTTTTAGGGGCGGGAAGAAGACGCATGCACCCATCACTCCAGTGATGTTTTTGTAGACACAGAAGATGGTTTTGTGCTGCCAGACACTAATCCGGGGTCCTTGTTGCTCTCTGGTGCACTCTGCTTTGCAGCGGCGAAGGGCCGCCTGCCCCTGCAGCAGCTCAGAAGCCCAGTTGGGGTTTGCTGGGTGAGCAGAGACCAGGTCCCCAACCCCAGCTGCTCCCTGGGCAATGAGCCAGCCACCTGCAACCATGTAATGAAGCTCTTCTGATCAAGTAGGGCATGACTTACACCTTGCCAAGTGAAAGCAGTGTCGTGCATTTTTCCCTTTGCCTGCTCCATGACATGGGGTCTGATGGGGCTCAGAGAGCATCATCACCTCTGCTTGTACCCAGGGCCAGCTCCCCACACACCTCTGCCTTCCCCAAAGGCTGCTGCAGGGCAGCTCAGAAGGAAGGAGGAAGAAAGCATGGCCCTTTTCCTTTACTTGGGAGCCACCCTGCCCACAGATATAAAGCCCACTGGGGAAAGCCCATCCGGCATTGCCTCTTCTGCAGTGTCAGTCCCAGACAGGCCAGGCAGTCGGAGCAACTCTGACCCTCTTTGGGAGAAGCAGGGCTCCCCGTAGAGACATAAGATCGGGGAAGCTCCTACGAGAAATGAGACTGCTGCAGAAAGGAACGTACTTTAAGCAAAATATTTATAATATGATCCAGCAGTAATAGCTATTCTCACGCTCTGCTTTCTCAGTGCGATGATGCAAAACAAATGTGTAGTTAAAGGGGGAAAAAAAAACCCAACCAAAAAGAAAAAGAGACAGCTCTCCCACTTCAGAGAGCAGCTGCAGAGACTTTGCAGCTGTAAATCCCCCGGTTTTAGGGAATTTCAGTACTGATGAGCTACAAAATCGCTGCAGTACCGGTAGCAGTGCCTTACCGTCGGCGGGGCTGAGGCCCCTGGCAGCGGAGATGACGGAGAGCGTGGGGCTGCCGTGGACAGAGCGGAGGTAATGCTCCATGTGGGGGGCCACGTAGGGGTGCGGGGGGCTGAAGGGCGACTCGCCAGGCCCGGCTGGGTGCGGAGACAGGCGGATGAGGGAGATGTCGGAGATGACGGGGCTGCCGCTCAGAGGAGGAGGCCTGGGAAGAAAACAGAGACATGCTGTCACTCACAGCCACTCAGGGTGGGCACAGACGCCTGCCACCCTTCTCTGTCCTGCCCCACTGCCCTTCTCCAGGAGAGAGGAATTCAAGCACAAAGTGGGAAAAACCTCCCCTCTTGGTATAGGCAAGCCCCTAAAGTCCTCAAGCTTCCTGCGGACAAGCACCCCTAATGCACTGAACATATCTTTGTGCAAGGTGGCTCACCCCAAAAGGGCTACTGTGAAAATGAGCACAAGCTGCTTTAGGCAGTGCCTGCACATACAGGCGGCATGGAACACACTCTATGCTAGAGATCCCACCCCATCTCCTTGCACTGGGACACTGCCTACACAGACATTCGAGGCAAGCCAGGCGTTTGCAAGCTCCTCACTGCCCCTGGCTATCCAGATGTTTAGTGCTGCCACGTGCAGACAAACCCCGAACAGGGCTGCCTGTGCAAGGATGCAAATGGAGAATTTATGTGATCTTGAGCTGTGCTTTGCTGGGCACAGCACATGCGGCTTGGCCAGTGCAGGGAAGCAGCCCTCCCCTCCCATGTCCATCACGGCTAGCACAAACCTCCCTGACAGGCTGGCGGTAAGGTTCAGAGGGCAAAAGTTCATGAGAGGTTTTACTGCATGCTTTCTGGGGGCCACCTCTCTTAAATCTCTCACATCTTCCTTAGGCCAAGTGCCACCTGAGAAAGAAGCCAGTAAATGCTGAGGGATTTGGCAGGTAACAAAAAAAGTTGCATGCATGTGTCAGCACTCAAGCAGTTTTCTGAAGGGTGAACAAGGATGGAAGAGAAAGTCATCAGACTTCTCGCAGACACGTGTCCTGCTGTACCCTCCAGCCTCTTAGACAAACCTCACAGGGAGCAAGGATGGGAGAAAAAGTTACTCGCCCTGACCAGAGAAGCAGAAAATCTGAGCTAGACACCAAAAGAGGCAGAGCTGTCATTAGGCAAAACAAAAGAGCAAAATCTGCTTTGTACTAGCTCTCTCTGTACTCACAGACTGCTGGAAGCAGAGCTGTTGTTGACACACAGGTCACAGCAGGGGCGGCATTTGTCCCTGGCTGGGTGCTCTGGCCAAGCTGAGGGAGATGGATGTGCACCCTATGGGCTGCACCCTGGGCACAGGAGACAACAGGGATTTGGAGGTCAGGGATCTGGAACATGGGCTGATTTAAGGGAGGGTATTACAATGCTCCTTCCCTAAGACTATCCAAATATGCCATTAGTGAGTGTATGTAAGATCTGTCTCTCCATGCACAGACAACCACAAGCACGATGGTCTGAGCTGTTTAGACATGCCTTCTGCACCTCAGGATCACAGTCCCACCCTGTCTTATCAACAGTTCAGGTGCATTTTAATTTATTCGTAATTCTTGCATATCAACAAAACCCACAGAAATGTAATATAAGCTTTGCAGACTTATTCAGCAGTTTAATGAGCATGTTTGTCTTTGTTTGATCTTCCGTGTGTTTCTCTGTCTTTCTGATAAACTAGTAAACCTTGTGGCTTTTTGAACACTTTCTGCTGATGGGTAGTAAATTAAATGCCTTCTGAAATATTTATAGTTCAAAGTACTTTCTTGTAGCAATACACTCTGTGGCTCACTGGTGTGAAATACCAGGCAGTGAAAACCTATCAGATATAAAGGACTTGCTGAGACACACAGCCACCGACACAAGCACTCATTTGACCCAGGCCGGGGTTTTGCTAGAGGAACACCCACCAGCATCGACCCTGGTTTCTTTTACGACCCTGAAAGACAAACTGATGATGGCATGGCTATTGCAGACCTCATAACCTCCCCACCTGCATGGGCATGGCCTTCAGTTACCAAAATTATAGGGTGACCGAAGTCACTCTCTGGTGCCTCTTGCCATGATGTCAGCCACGGCGGCAGCAAGCTCGGAAAGCTGCAGCCGAGGCCGTCAGGGCTGGTTTCTATCGAGGCTGTTAATAAAGGCGGCCGAGCACGGAGCCAACCAATTTATTTCTACCAGGGAGGAGGGAGAAGTGAATCAAAGTCTCTGTTCCAGATTTAGTTTCAATTCATTTCTAATAATCTCCACCGCCTCATCTGGAAAAAATGAAGCAGGATTAAAAAAAATGATGTCATTAAGAAAACATCTGACTAATTTTTCTTCTGACGAAGACTTAATATAAGTGAGGGGCGATGTAAATTAAAAGCAGCCCCAATCTTCCCTGGGCCACAGAGCCTGCCTTAATACATAAGCCATGAAAGAAGTTTTCTTACATATACAATAAGTTCCCTCTTTCATCAGTACTCACAGCTTCTCCCAAAAGGGTTGTGAACTTCTTTGATGCAGTCTTGGAACTATGTATTACCAGGTTTACGAGCCTTCGGAGCCTCTGCTGATCAAACTGTGAGGCCGACATCTAAAATGCATGTAACAATGTGAAGGGTTTGCTGTTCATTTTCTCTGTGCTAAATTGGGCAGAAATGCTGGAGTCCCTCATAACAGGAAAACCCCACCCTGTCCAAAGAGGTAACACTGGGAAAAAGATCAAGAATTCCCCCAAAATGCATGCAGCTGGTGTTTGAACATGAGGTTGGCCCTGTGCACAAAGACTGGGCTGGAGAGCAGGCTGCTCCTTACGGCTCTGCTTAAAGCTTATTATTCCATCTGCAGACTATGACAGCCATACTCTCATCCAGATCTGGCTCCTGTGAGCCCTCCCAGGCAGGGATCACCTCCCACTTTTGTACACCCAGAATTCTAGCAATACACCATCCCACGGTGCAGCACGTCCCAAAGTAATGTTGGTTCTAGTAGCTACCAACCAGGAACAACTCTCTCAGCCAGAGGGATCCTCTGCTCCTAAATCCCCAAGTTTGATTTTTTCCTGCTTTTCTTCCCAGTTACGTTACTTCTTTTCTAATTCCTAAGTCCCACATTGAACCATTGCATTGGCATTGTAACTACACAGTGAGAGGCAGCAGTAGCCTCACAGGTCTGCTCCTGGCAGGGAACCATCAGTTCCCGCTTTCATCTAGTGGATGAGAGACGAAGCAGTTCTGAGGGAAGGCAGCTCTGACCCCAGGCCCAGCTCACCTCCAAGCAAGTGGGATTCTGTATCTCCATGCCCCAGACCCTGTAGAGGGACAATCTTTGGCTTGCTGTGGTGAACCAATGTGGTGTGCAATGAAGCCTTGGTGCCAGAGCTGCTTTTCTCTGCCTGTTTGTCCACAGAGCTCCCTGCCCAGACCTCTGCTATCCGTATGACTCCCTGTTTCCTTCCTGGATCCCATGGATGATGGCATGAGGAAAATCCCCCAGTATCTGGGGGATAGCTCCTGGCTTTGCTGAAGACAATGCTGTGAAAATGTTGCCATCTGCAGTAGGATAAGGGCCTTCACCTGACCACATGTATTTATTTCTGGAGAAAGTGGGATTCTGGCTTTCAAATAGGCTAAGGGAATTGGCTGTCCAAACGCCATTAAATTTAATGTGAGCCAGGGGCCTGTTTTCCCTGTGGGTCCAGCAAGAAGCCCAGGCTCTATAATTAATGCCCAGGACTTGTAGAGCAATTTGCATCTCTGACGAAGCACGTGAGCCTGGATTCATTTACTCCTCCACCCAGGAGAGGCTTTTCCTTCACTGCTCTCTAACAGAGGGAGACACCAAGGTGTGGGAGACATTACCTGACCCAATCTAAGGGCTGAAGAGCCTCATGGTGATGCTGGATGCATGCAAGCTGATGACTTTACAGACCAGATCTTTACCTGTGCAGTGGATGACTGCCCTTGGAGAGCAGAAATCCTTGCACTCTACCTGGCTCCAGCTGTCTGCAGAGCAGAACAGGGGGGCAACGGTAACACATGGCAGCAGAGGAGCACAACCAGCAAAAGGAGAGATACCAGTGTCTCAGAGACATGACACACACTGCCCATGAGACACTTGGGTCATTTCCCAGGAGCTGGTCACTCCTTAACGGTCCTTCCACTGGGGAAAAGAGATCTGCTCAATTTTCCTGCCTCTTGGGTGTTGCTGAAAGGAGTGACAGCTCATTTGAAACTCTGCAGTCTCATCCCAAAGTTTGGGGGAAGGAACTGGTAGTCTTCCTTTGAAAACCAAAGCAAAAAGCCCCTCAGCCTGTGGTTCTCAGTGAGGCAGGCCACCCATGTCCCTGTGTGTGCCCTGGGGCATGACAGGGGCTTGTCCTCAGTGCTGCTGCTCACAGGAGGTGCATGTGTGCTGCCTGTGCTGCATCACAGCTGGATGCAGTGCTGAGAAAGAATCCTCCTGGTCCCATGGCAGAGGAGCAGCATTGCCTCTGAGTAATTGGGCTGGGCTCCTGGGAAGGTAAAACCTCAGGGACTGGCAAAACCAGTGTGGGCTGCTAGGAATAAGGCCTTAGGGTGACTTTTTCTCATCCAGCTCTCCCTCTGTGGACATGCACCAGCAAACCCAAAATCCTGTGTGGTGGAGATGTGGTAACATCTCACCACTGCTGCATATGAGTCTGAAGCCTCTGTAAGGGGCACTTAGCAATGACTGTAACAGTTAAAGAAGTTGCACATTCCTGAAACAGCTTCCACCAGTTAAATAAACGGCAGAAAAATGGGAACAATTAACCAGCACTAATGTCCCATGATTAGTCTAAATTAATACTTAAGTGACAAATAAATTTATTCAGCTGAAAACAAAGGGCTGAATACTTTTCCATATGCTTAATGGAATATGGACACTTGAAGGCAATTGTTTTGCTGTAGAATAAAAAATGCATAGCTGTTAAACAGACATGGATGTGATGAACAGAGCTGGTCATGGGAAGGGGTATCACAGCCTGGTAGAGTTTTGCTGTAAGAAAAAAGTTTTTAAAGTGAACAAGCCTGTCTAAACCACACATAAAAATCCTTGCTTTCATTTTGTTTTAAATAGAACTTCCCAGCCTGGTTTTCCAAGTCCTGTGCACCCAGAAGGAGCCACATAGATGCCCAAAAAATGGATTGCTCTCACAGCAGACATTGTGTGTATGTGATGCCAAAGCTGTATTCATCAGGAAACCTGAAGCACCCCAGGATTCATGCTAAATGATTCAGTCTAAACAGCTCTCACCAGCCCCTCAACTTCACATCTGTTTATTTCTCATTTAAAGTCCCTTACAACAGGAAGGGCGAGAGGTCGCAACAGTTGTGCGGTACCCTCAGGATCAAACCCCGCGAGGTCCCTCAGAACAAGGTACCTTTCAGAGGTCAAACCTGGGCCATGACTATCAAATTTACATGGCATTTGATCATTCACAAAGATTTCCCTCCCTCCCTGCCATGTTTTCAGCTGGGAGAGCAGAGGATGTACGGAAGGAGCAGCACAAAGCTGCCTTGCGGCCACCTCTCCCCCCCCAGCCACTGCCAGGGAGTGCAGGGCAGCCTGGTAATGAGGCGATGGGGAATCACTCCTGCTTCCCAGCTCTCCCAGCACTGCAACAAGCTGATAATTATCCAGTAAAGTGACCTGATGCTCGAATACAAGGCTATCAAATTGAAGACACCAGCTTATGTGTCCCACTACAAAGAGACTGGGATGAGGACTCAACAGACACCACTGCTAACTCCCAGGTCCTGCCCCCATTGGGATGCTCAGCACAAGTAATTCCCACTGCCCCCAGTATCTTCTCACCTCTAAAATAAAGTTAATAATTCTTTTTTTCATACTCACTAAGATGAATATATAGCAAATCACAGTTACCTTTGCTAATTCAGCAATTAATGCTCTCACTTATTAGAAGCTGTTATGGAGACTGTGAATCTGGACAAAACCTGTTACAGCTTCTCTGCAGAAATTTAATGGGCATGTTTCATGCAGTTCCTATTTTCTCTCTTTCCCTGAAACGTGTCTTTGAGGCACAGGAAGCATGAAAAATAATTTTAAAGAAAATTTTTAACCATAAAAAAAATCTATTTAAAGATATTTTTTAGCAGCAAGGGCAAGTTCCCATTGGAAGCATTTATGGATTGAATTCATAAATTCAGCAAGACTGTATGACAAAGCTGTGTGTTTTTCAAAAGTGCTCTCTCTAAGTGCACTGCAAGGTTTGGAGTTTTAATAGCATGAAATAGTAATTTCTCCCACTGTAGAAATTCAAGAGGGGAATCCTATGGCCAGTGTCGCAAATGTCAGATCACATAACTGTGGTAATTCCATTGGGCCTTAACAGACACAGATCTCTGAATATGAAATCCCTTATTTGTGAATTTCTGGCTCAGGCAGTGCTTTGAGTAGGATTTAGGTAGACACTATGAAAAATCCCACTCTGCATCCACTGGCAGTCATAGTTGTCATGACTTATACTCTAATCTTGTACCACTGAAGTCAAAGTAAACTCTGCCACTGATGGCAGGAGCGGCAAGAACAGGCGATTCCTCTGTTTTTCATCTATGCAGTATCATAATCTAAAGCAGGTACAATTTCTTCAGACCGGTTTCCCCCATCCCTTAGAAAAACATATTTAAGACTTAATGCAACCTCTAGCATAGAAGGTAAATTTAAAATACTTGCTCCAGGTAAGAAGAAATTTTTTTGTTTCAAAAGTGGAAACAAAAAAAAAGGTCAACACATTTCATTTTTCCTTTCAAAAGACCATTCCATTTTCAAACATACTTGACTTCAATCCTAAGTCTAAAACATCTAAACCCAAGAACCAATCAAACAAAATACATGATTTCACCTGGTATCCAAGTATTATTTTTTTAATCAATGAAATCACAATTACTTTGGTTTAGAGCTTGTAACCTTTTTTCGTCTAAGTCCCACCATAAGTTCACAATGTTTTTAAGCTCACAGGTTGTTGGCTGCTGAGGGAACAAGGGCGGCTTTTGGAGTGAGCAAACTTGGGAGCATGAGTACATGAATTGGTTCTCAGATTAAAAACTCTCCTAACCACATACGGTTTCTTATTGCATTTATGCTGCATTTACCACAACACAGGTCTAGTTTTGGCTGACATTTGTAGCCACAACTGCAACACAACAACAATATCAATATTTGCTTTTAAAATGGAAGAAAATGCAAATTTTTATAAGTAAGGTTGCCCTCCATTATACAACATACAAAGAAGCAAGACATCAAAAGTAGAAATTAGGGTTTATATGGGACCTTCAAACCCAAATCAAATTAGTGTCTTGGGGAGAGATCTTTGATTTAAGCTTAATAGTGGTGATTTTTCCTCGGATTGTTTTATACTTAATCAGCCACACAACCCACTGTGCAGACATATGTTCCTAAAGCACATCAAAGGAAGTAAACATTCTGTTTCAGATCCTAATACCCTTTTTTTATCCAATTATCTTACTTACATGATCTTTTAATTTAAGTTCTGAAAGCCCACCTTTTCACACAAGCTTTCCTTTAGCAATGGAGGTAGAAGGATGACCAGCTCAGTTCTTGTGAGATACTCGCCAAAAAAACCACACAAAAAACCAAATAAATCAAAGCACAGCAGATGAGTCTCTAAGATAGTTTCATGAGAGATTAATGATGAAAGCCTTCAGAGAAGAAGCATACTTTAAGAAGGGGAACTTCAAGGAAGGTAGCTGAGGGGGAGAGAGGGAAGGAAAGTGAGAGAAAAGGCATGAAGAAAAGCATGGATAGACGTGCAGGAGCCAGTGAAAGGAGTTCAGTGACAAACCTAAGGAGTAGTGCAAACCTGAAGGCATGTGAGCTTCAAGTTGAAACCACCAGGCATGAGAACTTGATTCCAGTAGTCAGCAAAGTCAAGAGCTGGAATATCAAAACACTGCAGGCTCAGGGCAGGGAGGGGATGAAGGCTGGGCAGTGGCACAGTAGGTTGGAGCAGCAAGCAAGGTGGGAAGTGGTGAGAGAGGTGTAGACATGGACCAGATCCTGAGAGCAGAGCTGAGGGAGATCTGAGAGGACTGAACGCTGGTGTGGGGATGTGGGAAATGGGCGTTGGAGAGATGTGTCAGATGTGACACAGTCATTTCTCTGCATCTGATCGTCTTTCCTTGGGACACATGTTGAGGATATTAGCACTTTCAAGTGAATACTTTGCTTGCAGCTGTGAAAGACACCGAGCTTGGGAAAACAAACGGGAAGTGCATGTTTGCAGGGAAGAAGTCTGAATTTTTGTTCCCTGCCCAGTGTCTTCTTCCTATGCTGCTTTTGGGTGGGGGCTTCTCTCCCTCAAAAGGTAGTAACATCCAAGTGCTACAGAAGGGTTTAACATTTAAAAGACTATTCCTACAGTACTTCTGAGAAGTCTCTTTTCATGTTATGCCAGCACTAACCCACTGAAAAGAGAACAAGTCAGTGGGAGCAACACCACAGCAATGAAGTCCATGAAAGAGTCAGGCAAACCATAGAAAATGCTTATTCATTCATTACACTTTAAATCTGCTTTGGCTCCATACCCGTCATATCCCAGAAAAGCAAAAAAAGACCATTCCTCTTCATCATGACTGTAATACAATCAACTGGCTGCAGCATTACTCTAACCAATGTTAACTAACAGAGTCTGTGTCTGACATCTATAATTTCATGTTAACAAATTAGGTAGACTCCTGCATTTCCTGGTACCTTGAATGCCCAAGAAGCTCATAACTTTTCTTTATATGCAAAATGTCAGGGAAAGGGCAAACAATGTTATGCCAGAAGACCATAGCCAAATCACTTGGTTGGAATGTGCTGTAAATCATGGGGTGAATGGAAAATGAATCTTTGTTTCAGGACAGTGGCTTCCAGCATTAATGCTTCTGCTAATATGCTCCTTTTCTACTGGGAATGCCCTCTTCCCATAATCCAAGGTCCTATAACTTAAATCCTATAGCTGAACAAGACACCAAGGAAGGGAAACCTACATCCAATTAATTACAAAAACCTGAAATGTCCTGCTTCTCTTTTCTGAAGGAGAGGGGGAAACCACTGGTGTTCAGGCTTTAGACAGATGACATGCTTGCTCTAAGCATCAGCACGCTCTCGTAACTAACTGCAAGTAACCAGAAAGTCACAGTTTACAAAGGGGAATAAAACAAAATGGGAACAGGTACAGCACAGATCTCTACAAAGCCTTTCCAGACACAGCAGTCAGAGGAGCTCTGTCTGTATGTAGAGGTGATTGTGATAGCTGTACAGAAATACATCTCTCACACACACACACACACGCCAGGTATCAGCCTCTGGTGCATCACAGCACAAAAGAGGAAAAGACATGCATTCCCATAATAACAAAGCTTTTGGTTGGGGCTCCCTGGGTTTTCTGCAGGAATTAATTTTACTGGCATTTGACACATTTTAAACAGCAACAGCACTCACAGTAACCTCCAAAGGGAAATATTCCTGAACAATATATAATAAATACATTGATTTCTAATAATAACCATCTGCCCTAAATCTTCTTGCTGACAGGTTTAGTTGGACCAAAGGCCCTTTTCACATCTACTTCATGACAGTTCCCATCACTACATAAAGACTTTGAAGTGCCCTAACGTGCAGTAAAATGCGAGATAACCTACCAAACTGTCAATATTTCTTCACTTCTAAAAGGAAATGCTAATGGCACTCAAAGAGCTCAAGATGTAATGTAAGATCTGATCCAGCAGCCTGGCTGATCTAACCAGCCTTTCCTTTGCTTCGAGTATGCTGAAAAGCAAGCAATTATATGGTGAAGGGCAGAACTAGGTAAAAGTTTTTCATTGATATGACTGCAGGGAATAAACCTTTTTTATTCAAAACAAGCTTTTCTCTCAGAAGTGTCTGGAATTTTCTGTACAAAATAAGAAAATTAACAATAAATCAGCACTTCAACATTAATTTCTTCTAATTTAAACCTAGCACTTTCCCCCCCCCTTTTCTATTTTTTGCAATCATTAGAAAGTGAATCTGAATGAAACACAGATGTTTAAAAAATCTGGACAACATTCAGCTAGGATTTAATTTTCCATAGGGAAAAGATGAACACAATTCAGAGAAAGCAGAATCTCTCTTCAATATAAAATAAACAACTGACATTTCTCTACCCACTCTAGCCTGCAATGTAAGATTGAGAAACAATCTATAGCAGGAGAAAGTAAATGCAATGAACAGAAGCCCAGCCCTATAGCAAAACCCCAGCACTGCTCACTGCACTGCACAACTTCAACATACTTCAAAGGAGCCAGGATGCTTCCCCCGCTCCCCAAATCAACATCTCACGGTAAAAAAGATGAGGTGTTTTGTATCTCATTTGCCACATAACCACCCAAAAAGCCTTCCTTCCAACACCCCTTTACTCCCAGGTCTGCTGGTGTCACTGAGTACAGCTACTTTCCTAATCTTCCATTTTTTGGATGGCACAGGAAAATATAACACGTTTATCAAGGAAGGAATAGGGATCTGATGTTCCCCAGCTGTTTACTGCTGAAAGTTTACACTAGTGCCTTTCAACCTGTGGTTTGCAAAACCCTTGGGAATCATTAAAAACTCCTTCAGGGTCTGTGAAAGATAGCAGAAAAACCCTGCAAGACTCTTCTTATTCACGCCAAATTCACTATACTACGTTTAACAACTCTGCTAGAAAATTTTTAGGGAGGCCGCAAAGTGTAATAGCTTGAAAACCCCTCATCAACCCTATGCTTACCAAAATCAATAAAAACTACATACAAAACGTTCTTAGAGTAATCCCTGACCACCGCCCCAACCATCCAACACCCACTGATGTCAGCTAGTGCTGGATGTGTGTGTGATTTAGGAAACTTCTCTACGCCGGCGCAGAGGTAACCCCGTCCCCCATGCCAGCAGCACTCTGTACCTACAGCAATACCTCCCTCCCTACACCATGCAATGGGAGACCTGCGGGCCTCATCTTTCATTCTCTTATCTCATGCAGCTATTCCTTATGCAGACACATTTCTGTATACAAATCCCATTATACTTGACCCTCAGTTCACCCTGTTTCCATTACAACGCTGTAGACTCAACCAGACTTGCTCCAGTGCCAACTCTGTGCTGTCATTCCTTGCGCAGAGTGGTAATAAAGAAATCACTGTTTTAAGCTGACAAAGAACAGATTTCTTACTAAGTAAACACTGATGTTTTGGTAGGGAAATTAAGTTATAAAATTGTGTCTACAAAGGGAGGCCATACAGATGGAGTTTGTTAAGAGACAGCAATACAGTCAACAGTGGTTAATTCAATTGTCTGCTACTTATCAGATTTTTTTTTAAAAAAAGCCTTATCCAGCTTTTGTAAATGCAAATGCAGAAAAGCATTTTAAAGAGCCGTTGTCATCGTAGCTGGAGAGTGACGTACACACACACACACATGGCCTTTTGAGGGCAAAGAACCCACCCTTGCGCATCCACCGTGGCTGTGTTGGTGTCCAGCGTATCTGGTGCTCACCAGTCTGGCAGGAGAGGAGGTATGAGCACACACAACTCATCACCACACTACCACCCTCCAGTGGCTTCTGCCCTGAGGGCTGTGCTGTGGCCCCACTTCCCCTGGCCACTGCTCTCACCTGCCTCTCTGCCTGCATGGGGCCTCACGCCAGTATTAGATACACCTGACCTTCCTTCAACTCAGGTTAAAACTGGGCACTACACTCAGCTGGGTAAAAGCAAGAAATTCAGTATATCCAGTCCTTAGCTGACCCTTAAATTATCCCAACCTAACCTTAAATGTTGCATCTAATTCCCAAAAGTGCCAGGTTGATGCCAAGTTCCTGAAACTGTAACAGCAGAGACACAGCCATTCTTTACCCTCTCCTTTACAGGGAATTGCTGCTGTGTTTGGGGTGCTGCCTGTTTTTTTACATCATCAGTGAAGGCAAAGGCCCCCAGGCATTCTCCTCATGCTCACAGTCCTGGTGACTGTCCATCCTGCTGACCCAGGAGCAGAAATAGGAGAATTCTCATCACTCCACGACCTCAAAAATTACCCTTCTTGCATCTCTCCAAACACCAGTTTACACTCCGGTTGTGGCATTTAAGTGGTGAGAAGGGTGAGATCTCCAGTCCCATTTCTGCATGCTCTCAAACTATGAAGAGCCAAGGAAAAGACAGCTGCAGCCTTTGCGTGGTCAACTGCAGGTGCTCCAGTCACAGGTTATGGCCACTGCTTTCCACAACAGCAGTCAAAGTCTGTCTGGGATGGTGCTCTACATCGTCTGAATGAAACCTCAGTGCCATGGGGACAATTTAAAATGACCACAGAGTTGTGGGGTTTTTAAACGTTTTACAAGGAGGGATAGAGAACATGAATTATTTTTTGCATAGGATAAACTTCACTGTGGGATACAGTGTGTAGCATGATGTAAAGTCTCAGGCGAGCCAAAAGGTGTTAACATTTTGCGCCCTTTAAATGATGCACTTAGTCAGTAAAACGAGATGTGCTTAGGTTGGAACTATGTAAATACACTGATTTTATTAATATAAGGCAAAAAAAACTAAAAAAAGAGATATTGCTGGCTAATTAAGTCACCAAGTATTGGTTCTATTTAAAATTCAAGAGAAGGGATATTAAACATACTCAAATTTTAATTAAAACATTTGCAACCATTTTAATAATTCAGCACAAGATGTTATTTAAACATTTCTCTCTGTTTTTTGAAAAGGCAAACACAGGGCTATTGTACTGTGGTTTGGAATTGAGAAATCAGAACTGCTCAGGTGCAGTGGATTGCTTTACCTGCTTTAGACAACACAGTGGCAAACAAACCATGTCTGGAAATCAAAACTACGCTGACATCCCAGCAGTGAGGTTTTCCGTGTGGTAGCAGCCTTCGAAAGTCCCATCAGTCATCTTTTTGCACCTTCAAGTATGTTTTGCAGCCCAAGTTGATTTCAATGGAGTGTAAGCTCTTACATACATTCATAGCAGGAGTAGGCTACTGATGGGATTTTGGTATCAAATACTTCTGTCTCAGAGTTTACTTTGAAAATAGGACTTAAGATTCTGCACTTTGCATGCTTTGGGGGGGCCTTTTATTTAGTTGTATCTGCTGCTTGATTTGTTAAAAGAAGCAAAGGATGTAACAGGTGAAAATCATATGAATTTTGAAAATATCATATGGTTTAAATAATCTATAGTGTTATTAGCAACCAAGGAAATTCAACTATCCAGATCTGAACTGCTAATATTCACAATTTCCTTTGTGCACATCACATTACAGTACAAGTTTTAAAGCTGTTCATAATCTAATAGGAAAATAATTTCTCTTACCCAGCATGCAGTACACATTCCGTACTCATGAAAGTTGTAAGGATTAATTAACCATTCATGCCTGCTATAAAAGAGCTTCTAACCAATAAAAAAAGGTACAAGAATGCACAGGCCATTTTCTAAGGTCAGTCATAGACTATCTGAGGGATAGAGCAAGTGTAAGAAGAGTTATGAGGACCTACTGGAAGATAGACTTTTAATTACAAAAGTCCCACTTGAAGGCTCTCATTCTGTTATTCAACAAAGCAGGATAGAAGTTTGACGAGGCAAAAATTAAGAACAAATGCAGCCCATGCTATTGTACCCATGGAGTTTTACTGGCATATTTGTCAATTTCGTGTGACACTTCCATAGATGCCAGATTTGCTGGCTACAACATCTTCATCTTCTAACTTCAGCCTTCAAGAACACCTAAAAGTCTACAGTTCCATTTGAATCAAAGATTTGCTCCTGGATGCCAGTGGCTCCTTCAGCTGAAACTCAAATTCAATCAGGGGAGTGCAGACCATGATGCACTGTAGGCAAGGAGATTAACTTTCAGCCTAGCTTTCACCCAGTGAGGATAATACCAGAAGGAGACTAGATTGAGACCTTGCACTGGTAAGGAAGGAAGACTGCACAGACTCAACACACATATACACAAATCCCTACTGCACTGCAAGTTCACAGATTGCAGCAATTTCACTTGTGAACATGTGAACCACAAAACTGTCCTACCAGGTAGAAAAGCCGCCAATGAACACCGAGCTGGAAGGGTTCAGATTTGGTTTATGAAACACAAAGCAGTGAAGTCAATCACAGCAACCAGACTCTGGAAACAGGCCAGTTTGGCAATATAGTAAAAAACCAAATGAAGGAGTAGGAAGCCACTGCATCTAGTGCAAGATTTTGGGAGGAAGTACAACCTACTCTTCAGTGTAAGGCACCTGAAGGAATTTTCTATCCCTCATCTTGTGCCATTTACTCACTGAGTCACCCTGGGAAAGGTCACTCACCCAATATGCTGCACCAGAGTGGCATACCTGAAGCAATGTGACATCTGCACAGAAATCAAGCCCAAGTCTCTGCTCACTATCCATTCTTATCAGAAACCACCACACAATTCACCAGAAATGCAAATCATGCTCTGCAGAGATCAAGTGAGAAGAAACCAGGATGATATGATCCTGAAGTCGGTCAGCACATTAGGACTTGAAGGAAAAGAAGTTACAGCTCACAGAGTTCCTACCTTCTTCACATTTGGCAGAAGCCGGCTCTTAAAAAACAAACAAACAACTCTTTGAAGACTTTCTTATTCTTGTGGTAACAATCGTCTGGACAGTGACAGGATTCAAACCAGACGCGGTTGAGGGAAGTCTGGAGTCATACCAGGTTTAGATCTCACATGCCAAGAGAGGTCAAGACCTAGCCAAGCCTTGAATTGATGACTTGCAAAGAAAATCCCAGGACACAGAGGAAGTGGTGTTGGTGAGAGAGTGCCTTTCCCTCTGACTCATTAGGCAACACCATGTGATGATGCTCTGGTGAGGAATATGAAGCAGTTGACATTCCTATCTGCTAAAGCCCAAAAGTCCAGTGCATTTGTCCTCTGTAAAAGGTCCTGTGGAACTCTTAAAAGACATGGGTTATAAAATATGTAACTGGCTCAATTCCAGTTTAGTCTCTTATACTCTGGTCATCTTGTCCCATGAGGGAGGGTTTGAATTTCTCTGACTTAGCCTAAAAAATGGTATGGTTATGTGTGCATATATGATTTCTTTTCCAAAGATGGACAGAAATCTATTTGGACTTCGGAACTTCACTGTTTTTTCAAGTGAATAAAATGGTTTGGGGTCTACTGACACTGATTTCATTATAATTATTTCTCTGTTTAGAGACTTCTACTGGAAATAATATACAAACAGGTAGTAACTAAGCATTAAAACGTACTGGATAAAACTTTGCAGACACCCCAATACTCAGCCGTTCCTAGCAATACTTCTTACAGTGATATCAGTTGGGCTGGAGGACTACAAAAAAAGGGGAAAAGCTAGAAATAACTTTTATATAATTTCTCCCCTGGGAACCAACGGCAAAATCCTTCCCGCTGATCTAGAGATCATAGAATAATTCACCCTGACCTGGGCCCTACAATACACTGATTCTCATGCTGTACCCTGATCCTCAAGAGATGTCATCATGAGAGCCTTGTGATCAGGGTAGCACAGCAGCCAAGATCTCCTTTCAGTTACTCCCAAAGAACTGAAAACGTCATTGACTCCTTGAGGGTCTTTTCAAACAAGCAGGACTAACACAGTCTGACCTGAGTGGAGATCAGTTACTCAAAGCAGCACCTCAAACACTGTGAAGTCCTTGAAAAAATGTTCTTCGTAGGAAGCAAACATCGAGACATTTTGTCCACATGGTAACTTGGTGCCCAGGCTCCTCTAAATTGACCTGTTTGACAACAGTTTTGGGATCTCTGTGATGATGCTGGACTCACAGCAATATTATGTGTAAGTAACCACCACAGCTCTAGAGTCCCTCTTCATCAGACCTTGACTTCTACTTTGCAAAAATTATCTAAGGAAACGTAACTGAAGTGAAGCCTTTCATGAGAATACCAGCAAATAATCCATTATGGTAACAGGTCTGAAGTCAACAGCCAAGTCCATATCAGCACAAGAAAAATCACTAATATGAACTATTTTTACAACAGAAATACACAAGCACCATTTAGTAAACATTGCTATTCTATTGTATCTTCAGAAGAACACCTCTCTTCAGGACAGTATGTGAATATGCATTTAAGTTTCTCTGAAGTCAACAGACCTAAACAGGCATATACCTACAGTTAAGCATAATACTTGCATGTTTTCCTGAAGAGAAAGAGGCTTTACAACAGCTCTGTAGCCTAGACCACTTTCTGTGTGACCCTCTGCACATGATGAACTCATTTCTTTTTAAATATCTTCTACAAATCTTCTCATTCTTACTAATCCTCATTAGACTGATCTTCCTTTAATTTATTGATTTGATGACTGAATACATTAATTCCTTCACCACCCTCATTCTACACTCTGCTTTCTCTCCTCTACAACACAGTTTTCTCTTGTAAAATATCATATTGCGCTTGAGTGAGGATGAAAGACAGCATATGAAATTAAGTGTTTTATCTCACAGTGAAGACAAATAGTCTCAAACAAGAATGTGCATGTAAGAAAACATCACTCAGCTGATGTAGTAAGCTAATGCAGTTGTAAGCTTGAAACTTCCCTATTTTTAATGCATTAACCACACTCTGGTAGACTTTCCTTTACCAGTGGTACTTTGGGATGTGTGGTTACTCTGAGGGATCTTAAGAAGCTCTCAGATGAAGCATTCAATCAGCAGGTACCATGTGTGGCAGCTGGTTTGCAAATCAAAAGCCGTATAAGTAGCTCCATAACCAAGCTGGGAAAGCCTCTTGTGAAGGGGCAAGAGGAGGAATAAGACAAATTCTTCTCCAGGATGCTTTTACAGGTTCAAAATGAAAATATTTCAAAGGCCCTTACAGGATTTAAGAACACACATTTATTTCTTCAGAGACTTAAACTCAAAAAGCTGAATGTGACTGCATTTCACACCGCCCTAACATATTTTCTCAGTCATGCCTGACTGCACCCAGGTGCTGCTGTAAGTGACTTGGTTTCATGTGTGCAGGGTAGGGAGAGGTGTAAGAGTGATAAAATGTGTTGTGGCAGGAAGAAATACCTCTGCTGTGAGGAAGTTCCATCTGTACAAAAGAAACACTGGCACACTACTGCTTTCACAGAGAGGACAGGAGGTGGTGGTGGAGCCTACCTCTCACATTTAATCTAACAGCATGGGCTCAGCAGTGGGGAGACCATGGTGCAAGTCCTTGTGCTGCCCAGGGAGTGGAAAAAGATAGCTCCTACCATGCTCTAAGGTGTCCCCCCCGCCAATATCAGCTTTAAAAAATCATCAAAAGGCTCACATTCTCCTGATTCACTATCAGCTACCACGATCAATTCTATCAAAAACCAACCCCACAAACGCCAATAAAGTGAGTACAGGGAATGCAGTAAACTTGCTCTTGAAGTGGAGCCTGGCCACCTGATATCATCTAAACCTTGAGTATGTTTTTTTCCACAGCACATTCTCGCACGAGGTTTGCCATGTGCACGCTCCGACAACAGAGGAGACAGGACAAAAAATATCCCCATCGGTCCTACAGGAGCTGCATGACCTGGGCATGCATGCTGGACTCCAAGCATGCACAAGCCATCTCATTACCAGGTTTGTGTTTCTTAACTTCACTCCATCCATTCTATTAATTTTTAGGTACTTAACTTCTTTACTAGAGTTGGCTTTAGTGTCATGAGTTTCAATGGACGTTGGAGGAGTTTGACATGAACTGTAATCCAGCATGTTTTAAAAACCCACTGAACATTACTAGCACTTGACAAACCAGTCTTAAGAGACAACTCTTTTTGGAAATCCACAACACCCACTTTCAAACATTGTTATTCAGACAGTGAGATTTATGATCTGAAATAACACACACACTTTTAAAAAAATTGACCCTTGAGAAATGCTCTAAATTTTAGCTGTTAGTTGTCTATTTAATATCAATAGTGAAAAAACATAAAAGAGCAGGAAAGAACAGCCTTCAAGGCAGAAAATTGTGTAAAATCACAAATTCTCAAAATGGTCTGGGGCACACAGAAGAAAAACATACATACGTGGTTTAGTGTCAAAGCCCACTTAAAGGCATGCAGTCCCGCAGGAGTGCTGTGCAGATCTGAGATTTGCCAGAGTAACAGCACCCAGTTCTGCCCTTTGGTTTGTGCAGATGTGTCTGCACGGCGTCAGCTGCATTCAGGGTATCCAGATCCACCGTTCTGCCAAATAGGGTCCTTTTCTTATTAGTATTATTTTTTTAACTTTCCCCAGCCATCTGGGTGGTCCGAGAATCAGACCCAAAATACCTACGATCCCTCGAACCACATGTTGTAATCCCAGCAGAGTTGACTCAGTCCTTCATCCATCCAGGGTAAATTGACTTCTCTGCTCTTTGCTGCGTGGGGGGAACTTTTGGATGAGATTTGAAAATTTCCGCTCTGTATGAACATTAAAAATCCTACATTTTTCTGCCAGTATAACAAGCCAGCATTCCTGCCCTTAGTTTTTCTCTCTCAGCACCTCATGTGATTTGCTCTCCACAGCCACTAGTAGCTGGAAATTCAGATAAACGAGTACCTGAAAAGTGATGTGCCACAGGCTTCATTCCACAAGCCAGTGGGATGGATGGGGTTTGCCCATTTATTTTCACACACACTAGAAGGATTTCAGAGAAACACAGTGATGAGGCTGAACAGACTGATATTTGATTATATGCTGCAGGCTGCAGCCTGGCCAGAGAAGGGAGGAAGGGTATGACAACATGGAGCACATATCTGAAGGGATATGTTACACAAGGAGGTGTGCTAGGACCCAGAGGGTGAAATGAAGGGAGAGGAAAAAAAAGAGGGTCGACCAGGTGGACTGTATGGAGAGCTTGGTTTACTGAGAAAGGATTTGCTACAAGACAGAGTAAAAGTTCAACCAAGAGATACAAGACTAGAAGGGGGAAAGCCACACACCCCTGTGCTGTAAAAGTGCTACAGAGAAGCAAAACACCGCAACAAGTCTCATCATCTCATGTCTTCATGACCGCAAGAAACTAGTGAGAGGTGAAACACCATCTAGAGAGGGGATTTATTTAAGATTAAGAAAAAGAAGAGGCCAGGAGGGGCAGTGCTCCCCATTTAGCTGAGAGAAAACTTGAGAAACAAATTCAGAACACTGGAGTTTAAAAGGGCAGGAAGTTGGCACTGAACATTTATCCATTTTCACAGATGCTGAAAGCAACAGAGAATGGGCAATCCTATTGAGATACCTTCTGAAAGACACGCACTCTCTGTTTAGAAACTCTTTAGAAAGCAGCAGGAGAAGTGAGTTCAAATAATTTTTTTTCTAAAGCACAAGCTTAACAGCGGATAAGGTGAAAGTATGAAGTCACTTTTAATCTACTATAAAGTGAGGTAAGCAGAGGGATTATCACTTAAGACTCGCTGACATGAAGCTCTGAGAATGACATTTAAAAGCAATGGTGGATTACAGAGTGACATCATATTAAATGAACACATGCCAGAGGTTTACATAAAAGACCTCAAAGATCATGCTTTTGTTCTCGATACTAAAACCTCTCAGCCATTTTTACACTTCTGGTGGTGATTAGACTAAATTAGAGCTGCAGTTTTTCACAGCAGCAGCAACTTGGTGGCCCAGATCTTCACTAAGTACTAATAGGCACAACTCTATCTGAGCTCACCGAGGCCCCTCACTCCAGCACAATGTCACCAGCATTCAGCAACCAAAGATCCAGCCCAAATGTTTCTGAGTCTGATCTGCGTTTCATTGCACAGTTTATTGACTCTGAACCATGCCCCTCCAGGTCCCTCTGAACTTCAGGTTTGAGCCATTCAAAGTATTCTGAACGCTATTTAACTAAACACATGTGATGAAAATATCCTGCATTTCAGGAACGGCATAGATGTGCAAATCTCTCCCATAATGAAATATGCTTAAAAACTGTTAACAAGATTCAAAACAGAGAGCTGTGGGGTTTTGTGTTTGGTTGGTTTGTTTTTGGTTTCTGGGTTGGGTTTTTTTGGTAGACCAGTTTATCAGATTGGAAAAGCCTACAGAAACATTCTAGCCCTGATGAGTGTTTTGGATTATGTCTGCCCCATTTTCAAAAGACCTGATCAGCCTGTCCTCCCAGTGAGGCCAGAAGATGCTCTGTACCTTCTCAGTTTCTGCACAGGTAGACAGCACTGTGTACTTCTTTCCTGATGTCTGAAAACATGCTACAAGCCCAATCTGGGAAGTCAAAGGAGTCACAGACCATCTGGCTTTTCCTAGCTCTCAAGATATCAGAAGGGCAAGTATTACTGTGACGGCATTTTAGAGATGAGAAAAATACAGCACAGATGGAATTAAAGTAGTTTTTCCAGCTCCCAAAACATGGCAGCAGCATCCCAGTATTTAATCTGTGGTCTCCCAGAGATGGATCAAGTGACCATCAAATATTAATCCTGGTATTGACAGTCCCCCAAATCACCTCCTGTGTTACCAAAGAGCCACCTAAAAGCAACACACTCCTGCTAATTACAGACCAGAGAGGTTTGAACCAGCCTTCTGGAGGGGACCAGCCTCTGCAAACCATTGAAAACTCACACATTCTTATTTTCTTAAATAAATAAAAGAAGCATGTGGGAAAGAAGGGGACAGAATAAATTGGATGTGGGAGCCCCCAAACCTGTTTCCCAAATGAGCAATGTATCTATTTGGTGAAACTCGTAAAACTTTGCAAAACACATAAGAAGGCCTCTCTGAGCAGCTGTTTGCTTTGACTCCGGAGGGAGTTCACTCTGTCTCCTAAGCAGCACACTACCATCAATCACAGCCTGCCAAAGATTTTCTACTCCAGTAGCAAAGTAAATATGAAAACACACAGGTTTTATTGGTGTGTACGTTCCATGGCCCAGCAGAGCAGCATCCTTGCTGCAGGAACAACCACTACCAGGGGTCCCATCCTAAACCAGCCCTCGCAGGAGCTGTGCCCCACGGAGGTCAACTGGAGGCACTTCATGCACACCCAATAATGCACCAAAGCAACTCTGAGAGCACGTGGTGCAAACAGCTCCTCTCCGCCACGGAGCCATAAATCCCCCTGTGTGGATGGGATGATGGAGAGGCCCCAGCAGAAAAAATGGGGAGCACAGTCAGGTAAGGTCTGCCAAGGCGCATCTGAAGCACAGTCAGGGCCACAGAGCACTCAGAAAACTTCACTGCAAAACTGCAACATGCCTTCACTGTGTGTATTAGAAGTGAGACTTTTCAAAGGATTTCTATCCGGCAAAATTGATGGGGGTTTGTGCATGTTTTTGTAGAACGGGAACAGCAAAAGACACATCTGTGACAGTAACAAATTCCAACTCTAAAGCAAGAGACACTGGTGTTTCTAAAAGCGGTTATGAGATGATGATGATTATTTTTTGTATGGCTAAACAACATATTTTCCCTTAACCCCACTTGGCCTCCCTTGGCTGAATCTCACAAAAAACAACAAAGGAAAGAGAAAATCAGCCTGAAACAGATATTCAACATGGAAAATCTTGGGTTCCACATTAAATTTGGGAATTTTTTTAAATACTCGAGACATAGTCGTGTTATGATGCAAAGTTTTAACAGTCACCTTGCCTGCCTGTGAATTATTCTGCCCAAACAGCTGGGGAACCTTGGAACCGGTCCTGAAAGGTATTCTGTAATTTTTAACACAGTAAAAACAAAACAAACTTCAACAAGGAGGGGTAATAGGATCAGATAAAGAAAAAAGTGTAGGCTGGATATCAGGGAAAATCTGTAATATATTAAGATCTCAGGGAAATGGAGGAAGATCCCTGATTAAACGAGATAAAATCCCTACCAGAGGGAAATTAAGGGAAACTTCACATTATCATGGAGATGGAGTCTTCTCTATGTTTAGGTCTTTGGGGCAATTCAGTCCTCATGAAAGCCATGGAATTTGTGATTATCAGCTCGGGTTTCTTTTTTACTATTTTTATTAGTGGATAGACGAGCAACAACAATATTTTGTTAATAAATAATGTCAGAACTGCATCCTAAAACACCACCAGGATGTTAGTAGAAAAACAAGGCTGCTTTTGTTTGTTACACTGCGTAACGCCTGATGGGTTTTAACCACAGTTTAGGAGCTACTGTTAAAAAGCTTCTTGCTGAGTCAAGCCTAGGCACGCTGTTTACAAGGGTTAGCCCCGCAGGCTCTTGCATTGGCAGAGACTTTTAAGCTGAGCTAAGGAGTTTTTAGCTATTTTTGTTGTGCTTTAAAAAAAAGTTGAGTGTAGCTAAGCACACCAAATAGTGGGGAGTGGAAGGGAGCTATCAGTAATCACCTTCCATATCTACTAGCAGCTTTCCTCTGGAGTCAAGAGCTTGGTCTTGCAAGGCTGAAGTTGAGTCCCCTTAGTTTAAGGTAGATGGGAATTATTGCAAAGACCAGGCCCCAGTGGAATATATTTTTTCTGAAGAAGTTTGCTAAAATACAAAATATCCCGTTTATTAGAAAAGGACCTGTTCAGTCTTACAAAGTGAATTTCTCTGGTTCAGCTTGAACCTGCAGACACTGATGACTTTCGCTCCAATAGGGCTGACCTGTGTTCTCCCTACAACCAATGGCAAAGAGTGAAATCCTGACAAATCAAATCTACATGCAGAAAACACGTGTAACACCCACCGCTCTTCCACAGAGCCTGGGCCATCCTGTGCTGGGGAAGAGAGGATGCCAGGGAAAAATAGTACATGGCTCTGTAATTTGATGCAGTGTCTCCAGAGTTTATTTTTCTGTCTTTTCTTAGCTTTTGAGTACTCTAGTATCACTTACTATTAAAAGGATGTTACTTTGTGGAGGTGTTACCTCATACAATCACATGTGCAAAACAACTTTTAATTTATTAATTAAATTAAATTGAATTTATTAATTCTGATCTAATTCTACACTCCTGGAATAGATTTCATCCCATATTCATTCTGAATTACATCCTTTACAGTGTCCACTGGGCTCCAATCCTGACTCTCCCTCCATCCTCCATATTAGCACAAGCTCACAAGGATCAGAATCCAGGACAATGCCTTGAATCCACAATATTCCTGTTGGTTTGCACTGCAGAGAGCTCAAGGATCATTTGAATGAGATACTTTATTTTCCTAGACAAGCCAAGCAAGCACCATGGCTCTGTCAAACCATTTTTAATGCCAAAAACCCCGAAAACCAAAACACCAGCAACACCAAATAAGTAAAACCAACACAGGTTGTACAGAAAAGTGGGTTGTCCTAATGACCACAGAAACACTGGAATACCCTGAAAAAAAAAAATCTCAAGAACCATTCCTCAAGAAAGCACCAATATAATCTGCTTCTGGACACACATGATAAATCCTCAGTGATTTGGAAGAAGATTCAAGTCCTGAAAATTATTTGTCATGCTACTTAACAAGGAAATCACTGAGACAGAAGGAATGACAACACTGAAGAGAAATGCAGCGAGTGTTTCAGGCCCATCTTGGCACGGGGATCTTTTATTACTTGAGTTTTCCACATTCCTATCTACATTCCCAAGAAAAAGGTCCCACAGGTGGTCCTGCTCAAGAGAGCCTTGTAACTGGAGTTCCCTCCAGTTAAGATAAAATAATGTATGTTCTCATTAGGCCAAATGCAAACAGTGATGAAGGGGAATGCACTGCCATGTCACATCAAGCAATCAGGAAGCAAACCTTTGACATAATGCAGCAGGCAGATAATAAGACCCCATAGTTAGCAACAAATGAGACTGCACTTAATTTGCTGTGCAATGTTCGCATAATTAGATAAATTTGGTACCACCAAGACAGCAGACAGCTAGAATATGGACTTGATGAATTGGGGGCTCTCTGTCAGGCACCGATCACATTAATCATAAAGCCAAAATGCAGTGACACAATTTTTCTTCCAAACATTTGCTATAATTTTCTAGAGTGAAAATACACACATGTCTTTTTTTCTTTTTTTATGTATTGTTGACTTTTAAAACAAGAAGGATTGATTTCTGCACCATCGGATAGAGTACAAATTTCTAGAGGCTCAGCTGTGCCCAGAGTCCATCCAGCGCACTGAGCAAGAGCCACACAACCACTAAGTACATTCTAGCCCAGCTCTACCACCATGTTCTGGATGATTTCACATTGGACATCGTCCAACGAGGAGGGCAAGTGGTATGTGATGACCTCCAAAGACTGGAGGAGAGAGAAGAAAGACAAAAGAAAAGTAGAATAAAAGCTAGAGGAGTAAAGGGCATGACATGAGATTATGATGTTTGCAGGTAAAATTTAAAGAAGAAAAATTACTGAGAGACTAACTCCACAGCTGCTGAGAATTTTCCCAATGTGGCTGTGCCATAGTGCAGGACATTTGGAAAACAGCCAAACAGAAGCAGCATTCCCTTGACCCTAAAAAACCACCACAGCCAAGAAGCACTTGGCTGCTCAGCTTTGGTGCTTCGCCAGCCACAAAGGCACTTTTCACTGCAGTGCCCAGGTAGTTGCAAAGAAGATTGTGCTTCCTCTTCCAAGACCTGCAACCAAGTTTTCTCTCCAGTACCTCGCAAGTTGGTTTTGTGAGAGGAGCTGCTGGGAAAGTGAAGAATCCCAAAGAAGAAAGGCAATAGTTATTTGCAAATTGTTTTTTGCTAACAACTATACCGAAATAGTAAGCAGGACACTCGTGGTCCACTGACAGACAAATGTGATCACCGCCAACACAGCAGATTATTAATATTGGTGCAGACAAACTGAAACCTGATCTGCCAGCGCTACGCACTTGGCCAGGGCTGATCAGCTGAACAACTCCAAAAAGATAAAATAAAATAGTGGTTTCCATTACTGGCAATATGATTCACAGGTACATAGCATCAGTTGGTGAGCGCTTGGTTGCATTTTGGAGAAGACCTTTCTTCATGGCACCAGCAAAGAAACTGCTGTGGAGCCCCAGGGTACATGCAGCGCACCCAATTCTCATGAAGTGAATGGGAGGACTGAGTGAGGTACACAAATAATGTGCAACAAACATCAGGACATCTGTCATCCTCTCTTCTAACCACTATTTTGAACATTACCCTTTTCAGAAGTGCTTTATTTGCCAGAGCTCTGGCTTATTAACTATCTCCCAGCACATTGTTTTATTGTGCTATCTTTTTCTACAATTTTTGCATGTACTTGCATGCAAGACCAGAACTATTTCATTCAGTCCCCTTATGCCCTCCAATTCCCACATTAGCAGCCTGCTTTGTCATTTCCCTTTTGCACACAGCACATAAGGAACTGCTTTGCCCCTTTAAACATCCAGTCAAACTGACTGGCAGCCAAAAAGACAATGACTTGTCTTCCAGTAGGATCCAGGGGAATGCCCGATCATTTATTTCCCACAGTATTTTGGAAGTGGAATAAAGCCCTTGTAGCTGTGGGACTCCACAGATCTCCTGGCTGCTGCTGTCTGCATTACCTGACTCCCAGGGACAGTTCTGCTGCTCACACCTATCCAGAAAAAGCACAGCTCCCCAAGTAGCCCCTGCAAAGCTGGGTGAGCACTGACCCTGGACAAACAGCAAGGGGTTCAAAGGAGAGTGTTTTAAGCAATGAGCCCTCATTGTTCTTCCCTTGATCTACTTACAAAAGGTTTCCATCCCTTAATGGTTCCCCTACACCAAGTGCTCTGGGACCTGTCCCTCCGCCAATGTCTGTGTTACAGTTGCAGGTGGAAGGATTTTGGGACAGCTGTGGGACCATCAACCCCATCACACTGCTCCTCACCTCCCATGGGGATGGTGCTTTTCAGAGACAAGAAAAAATGTTTCCAGCCATACGGTCGTCACAACCTCTGCTCACATCCCTGCTGACTCCATTTTCCTTGCCCTGATCAGAGCTTACAGGAGGTGAAACCAGACCTCTCTATAAACATCCCCTTCAAGACCTCAAGGACTGTTGAGCTGTCATGTCCTGGGTGAGATTAACCATGAACCACCCCCAGGGTATAGTCCCTGACCAGCACCTGTGCTCGCTGCCCATCAGCTGCCTCAGGGAGGCAAGGCTTTCATGAGAAGGCCACCACCAAAACCCAGAGTCCTGCCCCTCCAGAGTGGACACAGACACCACATGAGGACCTGACTGCTTACATTCTAGAAACCACTGCCCAGCCCATTTGGGCTGTTGTCCAGTGAAATCAAACTGAATTATGGCATTCCGGGCAGCCTTTTGCCACTGTCCCCACAACTGGCAGGCAAGGAGGAATGGTACACAAGGTCCCCAGAGGGAGGGGGCGGTGCTGGGTCTTTGCCGAGATGGTGACAGAAATGACCCAGGCAAGGCACGATGTGAGAAACACGGCGGGTGCAAAAACACAAGTCAAGCCTGTTCCCGGGACCTGAGCTGGATAACAACAAAGAAGCCCTGTACTCCTATCCTGCTGCTACAGGGCACTTTTATAGACTTAACAGAGCTGTAAAGTCTTCTTGCCAGCCAGGGCAGTATTGTCACTGGATGGGGACAATGAGGTGGAAGCTGGTTACTCAGGACAGCTTGCCAGAACAGCAGTAAGTCCCTGGGACTTTAGCAGTGGGATTCAGCATACTGCAGGTGGCTGATATTTTAGCAAGGCATGAGAGTGGAGGTGCAAGACTTACCCGTGGATAGCGTGGATAGAGTGAGGTTCGTAATGGTATCGTCCTTCCTGGTGGCGCATGTCAATTGGCAAAGGAGCGTGGAAGGCCGGAAAAATGTGCTGCGGCACTGTTATGGGGAATAGAAGAAAAAAAAAAAAGGGACTTCAAAAACTTTTCCTTCCCTTTTAAAACAATTTCAAAGGCACTAAATCTCCATGAATTTCAGAGCAAGAGCAGTGCAAGACAAGAGGTCTTCATGATATCAGCGCTATCATACACCAGAGAAGTGGAATGAATAAATAATCAAAGTCATGCGGAGAAATCCTACATCTTCGACATAAAAGATCTCCAACAGGGTTTTTGACAAAGACAAGCAGCTAAGCGCTCTTTGAACTTGAGGAGATTATAGCAAGCACCAAGGAAAACTAGACTTGCAACGCAAATCAGACTCAACAGAGCCTGGTGGGATCCAGACCTGCATCGTCCCTCAAGCCTGGAGTGGCAGCAAACACTGTTCCTGAAGGTCTGTACACACAAGTTGGAAATATTTACCTAAAAATATAACAGCAAGAGCAGCGCTAATGCAGAACGTCTAGGCAGTCAGAAGAGGCTCAAAAGCGCCTACTGCCAGGTTCTGAGAGAGAAGCCCAAATTGCTCTCACTTGTAATCACTTGAGGCCCTATTTTTTATTCATTTGAGAAGCTTGTTTCATCTTTGATGGAAAGATAAAGTGGTCTCAAAAGGCACCGAACACCTACATTGACTTATTAAATCTACAGGTTTTAATATTTATTATTGACCCCAAAAGTTAACAGCGAGAATATTTGAGTGAGTTGAGCTGATGGAAAATTCATCAGGTTATTTCTCCTCACCACCCTCAACAACGCTGTCTGGCCGCCTGGGCCCTTCCTGCTAAAATTACAGAAGCTAAAGAAATACAATTAGCAGAGTCTCGATAGCAATACCATATGATCGCGATGCTGTAGAATCACCCTCTGACAGGGCTTAGCGCATCTGTAAAGATGCCCCTTTCTAGATTTGTGGCAGCGATTGGCTTAAATATAAAATGCTGGTCTTGCTCTGCCTTTACAAACACTCAGAAGTTATTCATTAAACATTACTTAGTATTATTGCAGGTTTTCCCATTCCTTCTCTGGCTTTTTGGCCTTTCTGTCTAACTGGCGGCTAAAAGCAAAACAAAACCAACCTCCTAAGTGACCATTTCAAAACCCAGTCTGTGCTCGATATTTCACTGTGACTTGCCTCTGCGACAGGTACCATCTCTCTGTAGAGTGGGGAAGCACCATCCAAAACCAAAGTGTCAAGGCTTGGGCCAAGTCTCTCGCTGATGCTCAGCAAACTCCAGTAAACGCCAAACTCTTTCTCTATGAAAGACTTAAAATTCAGCCTTTTGCATCTGTGACTGCAGCTGCAACAGAGCTACGCCGACTCTGTCCAGTTGGGATGTGCTCCTCTCGGGTCCGTCGTGCAAAGCCAGCGTGTAATCCTCATATATGCCTTTCCTTGCATATCAGCAAGAGGATCTGAGGCTCCTACTCCCATTGCAACGTACAATCCCTGAGCACAGTGCAGCACAGGCGCCGTCAGCCAGGCTGCCGGGCGAGGTGAGAGACTACACAAAAACAACCCTCCTGCCAACTCTGCTGAAAGGCGTTAAGCTAAGGTAGTCGGGGTGGAAAGTATTTAAGGCTCCGCAGCAGACTTGCTCTCCGTGCTCCAGCAAAGGGCTGGCACCTCACACTACCTGATACACTGGGAGCATTTTTGCAGCTCACCTAATGTCAGGACACAGTAGAGTAACTGTTAACCGCCTCCCTCACTTCTGCTGCCCTCCCCTCCTCTTCCAAAAGCAGCTCAGGGAGAGAATGAACTTGCATCCTTTAGAATTTGCTTTGGCAGGAGGAAGATTCACCCTTTAACTGTCCTGAGTAGGGATGATCTGTTACATAAGGATACTTGTAAGGAGTTTTCATTTTAAGAGATAACCAGTGTTTTTCCGGGTCAAAAATGCATCAGAGTTTAGCTGTCACACCTCATTCCCTGCTCACGCAGCACAGTAGAGCCTCTGGTCTCCCCAAGTCATGCTCAGTTCAAACTGCTGCCGAGGCTGGCAAACACCTAAAGCTACTGTCCTCCTCCCTGGGGACATTGCTGTCCCCGGGAGTTTTTACATTATCACACACAAAGAATGGTCACAAACTCAACTGTCCCTGCACAGACATCCAATGACAGACAACACAAACAACTCTTCCCAGGCTGGGCTTCCTGCAGTGCTTGCCCCATATCTATGCTGTACAAATAAACCCAATGGAGCAGGAACACTTCTGTGGTCCTGGGATCAACCCACAGGCCTGTTGGTGGCATCCCTATAGGTGAAATTTAACAACCTTCCAAAACAGGGGGCCACTCTGCCGGTAATGGACAGGTCCAGGGCTGAGTTAACCCCCAAAGTGCAGGAAAGTGTGAGCTGACATGGCCTGAAACTGTATTTGACATCATGGTCAAGTTTCAATGATATGGCAAGTCATATCCTAATCCTTTGGCCCATTCCCTAGAGCAGTTTAATTTATTAATAATGATAAAACTACTAAAACCAGGTCAAATTAATATCTTAAAAGCCAGGCCAGTTATGGTTTATTTTGTAACTGTGCATTTCTACATGATTGATTGCTGAGATAATATTGGAAATTTTTGTGCTAAAAGAGTCTTTTCCTGTCACTCAGGAGATCTGGGAAATAAAAAGCACAGGCTGTTTGCTGCCTGGCCTCCTTTCCTAGCTATCTATTGGTATAAAAATGACATCTGAAGAGAATTTCTCCCTCCTCACACCTCTGATTATTAATGGGAGAAAAATTTCCATGAACTTCCTCCATCCCACTGACACTGTAGGTTTGTTTTTAGCATTTCAACCTATTTGGTCCATGGGAGAGTCAATAATGCCTCTGCCTTGGGCACCTGTTTCACACTCCCATTTCCAACCTCACCATGTGCTTGGCTGCCACTAATGGTGAGGGGAAGGGTTGTTTTTTGTGACATCCCTTTGCAATGTTCCAGTTCATGACTTCCCTTCTGCTTCCCTGACTGGGAACACCAGCCAAGCCTACAGGATTCAGTGGCTGGTGCTGTTTCTTTATATTCTCTTCCAGGTGCTTGGTCAGAAATAATGAATGGTTTTATAGGCAATCAACTACCAATTCATAAACGTCAGCCTGGCTCTGCTTCTTGTTCCCACCCCTCCAGAAGAGGACTTCGAGCTGGCGGCAGGACAGCAACACACTCCGTTAACAAAGATGGATGTTTTACACATACGAGTTAAAAAGACAATTATATTCAATTACTTCAAGTAAGTTACGGTGATGTATTCCTGAATAGCCACGGGAAGGGCAATATTATGATTAGGGCAATGAATTTGCCAACTTTAATCTAATCAAGACAATCTTTTGTTTAGCATTATCTGCTTTGCAGTGGCAGAGGATTTACCAAACCCAAGCAATCTTTGCAGATTTAACCCCAAGGCTGCCCAATTAGCACTAATGATGACTGTTTTACACAAGAGGGAGGAAGGTTTAAGCAGGAGACCTGGGGAAAGCTTTTCCCACAGAGCCACACCAAACCATACAGTACAATACACTGGGGCTCAAAGGCACACCTTGGCACCCCCAGAAACCCCCAAGCACTGGAACCACGGGGAAAACACTTTCTCTGGCTCCTGCTGAAGGAACAGAAACCAAAGAATACATCAAAACCAGAACCCAAGGGGCAGGGACAATGAGAGAACAGGGTGTTTTGTACAGAAGTTAACACGGTTCCAGGTGAAGCACAGCGGCGGAGCGGCAAGGCGCAGTCAGGAGCCCCACCTTCCACCCCGCCGCAGCTCCTGCAGGAATGTGTCTGCTCCACTGCGCCATTTGATAAGGGGAAAGACGCTGCTACCTGTCCCCACTTGTTGGAGCTGATTTTCTGGCCAAGGTTTATGAGCAAGACACAGACCTCCCACTGCTGTATTCTCATCCTTGTCTATTCAAAGGCCAGCCAACCCTCTGGCTTCAAAGAGAAAAGATATGAGGCAGAAGCGCAGGTTTAAAGGGGATGTCCCTTTACCGAAAATCCCAGGAATCAGGGTGGGAGGCATCAGAAACAGGCATTTTTTGAGGATGATGCAGGCTTTTGATTATCTCCACAGATAAACCAGTGCTTCAAGAGAAACACAGACTGCACGTATGGGTTTGTACAGCAAGCAAAGGAGCCATTTAGACATCACTCACAGCAGCACCTCTTTTTGAGCCCAAAAATGAGAATTAGGAAGGGTCAAGTAAGCTTTTTTACTTTTTCTATTACAAATACTTCAGCTTACACATGATTGCTAAAAAAAAAAAAAAAAGCCAACAAGAAAGATAGAAGAAGAAAAGAAATTAGACTCCATGTTGCTAAATGGGGTTTCATTTGCACTTTGCTTTGACAAAAGAGGTTCAGAAAGCCACTGAGAAAGGACTTGAAGAACATCCTCTGTTCCTACTTGCAACTGGGGTCCTGCAGCAAGACTGTTTGGAAAGACACCCTGAGAAGCTCACCACATACCTGTGCTACCACCAAATACATACTGGGCTCCCCCTGCTTTATCTGAAGCACATACGAGTTACACAGACCACCATGTGGGCTAAACAAAACATGGTTTTCCTATCAATGTCCAACAGTCTTCCATGGGAATAAGCAGTCTAGCCTGCAAGTGGGTTTCTTTGCCATCAGAAATAGTGCTTAAGTACTTTTGCAATCAACAAGGAAAGTCATTTGATCAGAGAAAAAAGTAAAAGATCACTTTCCAGATAATTCAGTACCTTTAGTGTTTTTCTCAACAAATTTGCAATAAAACCCCTAAAAAATAAACATCTCATAAAAGAGGGAACACAAATACCAACTTCTTGAGATGCCTTTTGGCTTAATTTCTTATGGAATAGTGATGCATGGGACACAGTTTTCATAAAGGAATCACAAGCTACCTTGCAAAGACTAACAGAGCTTCACTTCTCCTTAGGAAGGGAGGCAAACATGCATTTGAAACACTGCCCTGTCTTCAAACTCGAGAGGGGCTGAAACAGGGTAATGTAGAGTAACTTGCACAAGTCTACACAGTCAAAGAAGAGCAGGTTACCCAGTGAACCTCAATCACAGCAGGCAGAAACTGCAACTTTATCTCTAAAAGGCTTCAGAGCCTTGGGGTACTGGATTGATTTGTGTTAGTGGGAGAAAAACTTTTCCAGATGACAGTTCACACACTCCTGTCACTGGGGTGTCATTAGCAACTGTGCACAAGCAGCTGACACAGAAAAAAATGGGAAGGGATGCCCCAGCAAATGCTGATGAGAGTCCACCAGTGGTTCCACAGCAGCAGCGCTGAGCTGTCACAAGGCACATCCCTCTTACTGGGGAAGGTGGGATGTTGCTTGGTGTGACACAGCAGCTTACAGTAGCTTTTGCTTCTTTTTGTTTTCCTCCCAGGTCCAGCTTCTTTGAAAAGGCTAACAGGAAAATAACTGCTGTCTGCACTAGACACTACAGGGAAACCTCTAACATGAGAGGAGACTTCCTAGTTTTCCCCATCTCCTGAATGTCCAGATCTCCCTCTCTTCTCAAGTACAAGGTTAAGGTACAACAAACATGAAGTGTTCCTCACTCAGTCATCCCCCAGAGAAGCCCAAAGCATCAGGTAAGAACGAAATTTTAAGCAGCATTCGTTTTTCTTATTACACTTTTGAGTCTCAGTTTTACTCATCCACAGCATACACTTAAAGGCATGTATTTTGGCAAGCAATGAGTGTAGTGGCCGTGAAACAGCAGAGACAGGTCCGTGCTTTGCTCGCCAGCCTTCCCATGGTGATTTTCCTCCCATCAGAGCTCTCCCGGGGTTGTTGGGTTCTGAGCATTCCTGGACAGCCCCAGCCTGCGAGTAGTGGAGGCAAACCCAGCCTCGAGCGACTGAGTGTGTGTGTGGCTACTTGACTCCCTTTGATAGCCCATCCTGGGCGTTTCAGTGTTGTATTTGGATGGCCGCCCCTCTGGCAAAGGGCTGCAGGACTGTAGGTGTGGCAAGGGAGATGTTTTTGTGTTTGTGTGACGTCCCCAGAATAATGATCTAGCTGTTTAAGTGAGCTGAGCGAATGAATGAGCACAAGAAAAACATCTTCACTGAAAGCACAGCCAAAGTTAATGCACCATTAATAATGGTCTGGGTGAATTATTGGAAGGGATAATAGGCCTGGGGTCAGGGAAGGTCTGAGACAAAGAACAGGGAAAATTGGGTCACAGAAACATGACAGAGCAGATCACGCTGATGTGTCTGTGGGATTCTCCTCAGATGAAGTCATATACCACCACACAGAATATTAAGGGCTTTGCAAGGACAGCCATTCCCAGAACCACCACTCAGATCGATATTGGGAGGAGGAGGAGCAGCAGACACACAAGGCTACAGTAGCTGCTTCTTAGAGCCCAAGAGTCCCCCTTTAAGAATTCACTTTGATGTTGTTTAGATACTTTGCAAAATACATCAACTGCCCGCCTCCCTCAAAAAGGGGTACTTACGTGGTTGCTAATTACACCAATCTGAAAAATGTTCTCAGCAGAGAGACATGCCTGGGGAGTATCTGCCTTCCCTGAATGGCAGCACCGTGGCTTTCACAAAAAGCCATCTGAGGTGCTTCAGCAGCTCTGCTTTTCTCTCTCCACAACTGCAGCAGACTGGCCAAGGAGCTGCAAACTCTGCTCCTGCCCTGTCAGCTGCCTGTCTTCACGACATTAAATTACCAACTAATCTCGCTTTGTCAGAATTTCCCTTCTTTAAAACAGAGATAATAATACCTCCCTACCTTAGAGGTTTGGTTAATGTTTATACAGCACTTTAAAAATGATGGGTAATTAAGTGCTCAGTATTATTATATCAACGTGTATAATGATTCCAGCAGACAGCACTATAAACAGGGCTGCACCATGCCTGCTTTCCTTTTGTTTGGCTTGTTAGCATTTGGTTTGGTTTTGATACAGCATACTTCAATTATTATTGGTTAATTGTCCTGTTGTTTTATTACCTGCTCAGTAGCTTTGACAAAAATAAAAGCAAAACTACATAGGCAGAATAATGGGAAATATTCATTTTGGCCTGCTGTGAACATTATACCAAGGAGAAACAGAGGCAGGCACCCACCAGCTCACCTGGAGACCTCTCTCCTGCCCCAAGCACTACAGACCCTTTTGAAATAAGCTGTTTCTGTCCAAAGGGATGCAAAATCAGTCTTCTCTTTTTCTAACAAAACTAACACAGAAAGATGGTGGTAGTCTGATGTACAAAACTACTTTTTCAGATGTAAGGATGTCGGAGAAGGCAATGTGCTTAGTTTAACTGTGGACTGAGTACAGAAAACCAAGTTTGCCATCCAGGTAAGAAATAAAGCTCACACAACTAACTGCTGTTGGGCAAACAACTCAAGTAATGATAAATACCTTGTAGGAGAGTTGGAAAGAGAACAGGCCTTGCTGGGATGCAGATACATGAAAAGCAAACAAGAAATAATAAAAATACATTGCCCTTCAGCTATAAAACTAAAAAAAAAAAAAAAAAGCTTTGAAAAAGCATTATTGTACTAACATCTCAAAGCACTGCAGGACAGAGTCAGGGTGACTTCACACTCAGAGAAATTGAGGTGTGGTGAGGAGTAGAAGACAACACTAAGATGGCTTGCCTTTCCAGTCCAGTACTGCTGGAGCCCCACTCATGCACCTCACTACCACAGAACGACGCAGGAGCTGCTGGTTTCCCTGCTCAGGTCCCTGTGGGAACACTGACTCTGGATGCCCATGTGGATGCAGTACCTACTTTACAGAGAATAAAGCCCGTTCCTGGGGTTACCTGCATAAATAAATGCCATTATAAAATCCACAAGGCACAGGAAACATCTCCATCAGACACTGCAAATGGAAGGCTGCCAGAGGCAACATCCTTGGATGTGATCACACCAACCACCCATCCTCTTGGGGATGGCCCCCAAGAGTTCATCCTCTTACAAAGTTTATTCTACTGCTTCCACTCAGGTGAAAGAACAAAAACAAGTCTTTTGAAGACGCTGAGGGCTACCCTTACACAGCCCCTGCCTAGGACACAGGCAGTGCTGGCACATGGCAGGCAGAAATGTGGTCCTGGTGGCCATGTGGCCAGGGAACACGTTGCAGCCTGGCCACTGTTTTTGCATTTGGGCAGCACTGCGGGCCGCAGGCTGTGTCCAAAAGCAGGGCAGGCAGGCAGGCATCTGCGGAGCGAGCTGGCTCTTGCAGATGGGATGGGGCGAGATTAGATCAGTGAGCACCCCCCATAGCCCTGTGGCCAACTCGAGGCAACACTGAAGGAATTTGCCCGTAAATTTCCTCCCCACCCCTAGAAGGAGGCAGCGCACTTAAATGAACTCAGGTGCTAATGGAAGTAGGATATTCTTGTTCATCTCAATGTCTAACCCATCCTAAAGTTCCTGGCAGCTCTGCTCAGCTCTCTCAATGTGCACTGCCTGACCTTTGGTAAGGGCATTAAACCTGTCAGTCTTTTCCTGGGCAAAAGAGATGGAACAATTACAGTGAGGCTAAAAATGGCCCTTCCCTCTACATGGAAAATTTAGATTAAAAATTTAAGAGTTCATTGACATTTTCTATAAGAACATAGAATTGTCATTAAGAAATCAAACCCTGAAACTCCTCAGTTGCTATCTACCATCTCCGACATGCAGCATGAGGGGCTTTGTGCCTCATGCACGGACAGGGTGGGGAGAGCTGCTGCTGGCAGACACAAGGACACCAAGAAACTCTTCAACGTGCTCCCATGCAGCAGCTGGCTTCACTGCACCCTTCATGTGTGACCAAAAATGGGGCACTTCACTTCTGGGTGAGAAAACAGTAATTTTCTGAAACCTGCTGATGATCCACATGGAAAGTTCTGGATCTGCTCCTGTAAAACAGGCTATACCAAAAACTTTGAACAACTTTAAAATGGTGTGTGGGGGGATGAATATATTCAGGTCTACAGAAGTATTCTCAAACGCTCAGATGGGAATCTGTGAATGAATACACTATCTATTATTGTACAAGAATTCCTAGGGTTGTCAGGTTACTGATATGCAGTAGCCTTAGGAGACAAACCATTATTTCTTTATACCTCTGGGAAGGGTAAATAACATGAAAGCAAAACTCTCCTGCAGCCAGGGGGAACCACACAAGCACAAGGAAGTCCCGCAGTGGGGTGCCCAAACAGCAAAGCTCTGCTGGCTTTTCGAAGAGCAGTAATTAGAAAAGTCTCTTGATCAGGCTTGCTGCCACCAACCATCTTATTCAATCCCAAATAGTTGGGGGAAGGTTTAAGGTAGAACAATTTTCTGTCAGAAAATGCTTTCCAGGTACCTGCAGCTGCTTCAGATGCAGTATGGACAAGATTAAGATGGTTTAAGATCTATTATGGACTACAAGAAGAACGTGGAAGTGATGAACCTGAAATGCCTTGACTTTATTGCAAGAATATCTGCCAATTTGGCACATTTCTGAAAGAGACTGCTGAGAGTTTTTGCTTCCTGGGAAATTAGAAAGAAAACAAAACTGCCTTTTCCTGCTAAATAAGCATTGAATACTTCTTTGGGTCACAATGAAATCTGAAGCATCAGCAGCACAATGGCACATGGGGACCTGCTCCGCTCACATGTTGCTGCTGGGGAAGTTGCAGGATGCCAATCCGACCTGGGGCATACCAGTTCACCCCACCAGACCTGATTAGAGTTTCTATCTCCATGCTGAGCATTTTCAGGGCCAGACTTTCATACCAGTGCTAGCTTTTTATTAGCTGGACGAGGAGATACAACTACCAAATGGCAGAAAAGAAACCCAAAAGGCCTAATGCAGCTTATTAATTCCACAGGTGAGCTGTAAATGTTGACAGTCTTGAAAATCACTTAATTGCCAGGCTGTCAGGCCAAGATGTGTTTTGAGGATGCTGCCAATCTGACAGTTATTAACAAACAAAGAGGCCACAAGCCCTGACTGCACAGAAATCCTTGTTATTTCTACTCATGTGCCACCTCCCACCAGGAAGTACTTAATAAGAATAATAATAACCCGAAAGGCCAACCTACGGCAGTGCAATTAAAAAGCTTTTCTGTCTCACTTTGAGGGGAGAAAAAAAAATGAGGGGGAAATTAAAATCAGACAGGAAATTCCACTAGAACAAGCTAGCTTATGTCCTAATAACACAGGATTGTGCCAACTCCTCCAGAAAGCAAAGGAGGGAAAGGGAAAAAAAAAAAAGGGAAGGGGGAAAAAAGAATGAAAATAAAAGAAAAAGAGAAAAGCAACCCTCTAGACTGACTCAGATCTGAGGCTACATTGTGGTTTGGCTGTGGCTGCAATTCTAAAGGGAGAAAGGCAGCACAAGCGAATAAAAGGCGGTTTGCTTTTTGAGCAAGTTGCTGCTATATGATGTAACTCCTGTATGAAAGCGCGGCCACTGCTGCTTTGTTGAGAAAAGATACAGCCCGATGAGCTCGAAGGACCAGATGGATCTTGGGGCTTGTTCTCCCAACAGCTGCTGACAGAGAATGGAAAGAAGGGGGGGAAAAAAAAATAATTAAAAAAATCCCAATCATGAAGCAAGAAATCCCAGCACATGAGAGGCAGGCAGGGAGGTGGGGCAAACCAGATGGTGGTTCAGCTTGTGCCTGCCTGGATGGGCAGTAGGGGAAAAATCAGTTTGTCAAAAACTTCTGTAAAAACTTACAGATCTCTCAAGAAAGACATGTTCACAGAAAAAAAAAAAAAAGGGGGGGGGGGGGGGGGGGGGGAAGGAGGAGGNGGGTGTTGGGGGGGGGGTGGGGGGGGAGAGAAGTTTAAGGAGGGATATTTTCTACAAGTTGTTATCATCCTGCTTCCTGAGAAGCCAGCAGCACCCTGGATTCAGCAACTGCTTGCACCTCCAGCTGACCCAGCAATTTCCAAAAAAGAAGGGCCAAGAGGATTTGCTCGTGACTGCTCTGGGAGCAGGCCAATGAATGGCAAACCCTGCCTGTTTCACAGGAAAGGTCATTTCACAGTGGAAGCCACATCATTTTTAAAACAGCTGGTGAAACAAGACTGTATGAACCTCATCTGATCACCGAGTGCCCAGAGTATTCCCTAATATCCCCTGCCTTTCTCTCTCAGTCCCCAATACCTGGCTGTGAGAGATGCCTCAAGTCCTCAATATGCTTCTTTCTCTGAGTACCCAAAGGAAAGATAAATCCATTTGATGCACATGCAGACATGGTCCTGATACCTCCTGCAATAGAGACTCTCAGGAGCAGAGAACCATAGCATGAGTCCATAGGCAGCTGAACATGTTGCTTGATACAGCTCAGGTGCTCCTGGAGCTTGATTTTATATCTGAGCAGTTGTTGTTCCAAACTTCCAAAGGAGTTTTCTTTGGCTTTCAAAAGTGCTACTGCTTCAGATCACCTATAATACAAGACCAATTTATATATTGTGCCACTAGATCGAGGCTTTATGGGAGAAAGTACTAACTAGCATTTAAGACCAGGAGGTAGCAGGAGCACCAGACAACACTGCTGCCCTCAGTTGCATCCGACCTGACCAAGCCCAGGATCTCTATTGGCAAGATGTGGAGTGACAGTGCAGCAGCCTTGGGCTGGAAACAAGACTGCTGGAATACCAAAGGCCAAAATAGATAGTGGAGAAGGAAGGAGAGCACACCAGCTATGACAGTGGTCTCTGGATGACACTTCACATCTGACAGCAAATCTAGCAGACCGTGCACCTTCCATTCATGCAAATAAAACCTTATTGAGGAGCGTCATCCCAAGCCGCATCTCAAGAAACAGGTCTACAGATGGAAGAGTCTTTTAGCATTCACACCCCCAGCTATGCATTCACACCCCTCCCTGGAGGTGGCACTGGCACTCATGAATAATACACTGAGCCAGCTCAGGGAGTTCATCCAGTTGAAAACTAATCACCTAAAATTTTATTGCACGGGGTTTTGGATGGATCAACTCCCTAAACCAGTTTACCATGACATTGCTGGTGAAGAAAAAGCAAAAGCCCTTAGGCTGCTGTTCAACAACCACTTCCAGCCCAGGCTGCCACTGAAAGCATTAGTCCTGACCTCCCTTGGCCACATGTCCCCACATCACAGCACTCTCTGTTGTGGTGGCCAAGATGTTTTTGGGTGACTGCAAGGCTGACTGGACTGAGAAGTGCATCTCACTGAAAGACAGCTTACCCCTTCCTAAGGGCTGATGCTCACAGCTCAGCTTCCCAGGTGCTGGTCCTGGGGGACATGGTTGCTTCTACATGTATGGAGTAGCTGGGCTGACTGGCCATTGCTAACTAAACACATTTCCCCAACTCCATCAGGTAGCACACCATGAGCTGTCTGCTCAACCAGCCAGCGCAACTTGCATGAGTTGGAAAGCTGCCTTGGAGAAGAAAAACTCCCAAGCATATGCTTAAATCCTGTGGAAGCTCAGGTGCCAATGCCAACAAGAAAGGGCACGCCAGCCCGCCCTGATCACAGACCTACCTGAACGGTCTCTCCCATTGCAGGGATGCCTGCTGCCATCACAGGGACACCTGTACTGCCTCGTGATAAAAAGACTTGCTCAATCTTTCAGGACAAGGCTGTGCTTCAAACTCAGCATTGGTATTTCCAGCCTCTCCAATCCAAACCACAGGAGTGAGTTTGCTTTCTTTATGCATATGCTCCTCCAGGCACTAAAACAAACTGAAATCAAACTGTTCCTATAGGCAATGGCTTGAAAACTTTCCCCTGCGTATGAAAGGTCTGTTTATATTATTTGTAAAATTGAACAAATCGAGTCTGGAAAAAGCCCATGCAGAGTCTGCTGTGCACTTTGACCAAACTTCTTTCCAGAAATGGAAGAAAATGTGTCTGTTCCCTACTAGCTGTGATAAAACTGCAGTGCTGGGTATTTTTTCCTTGCACTTATACCCAGGTGATAAGCATCTTGATAGCTTTCAATGAAGAATTTTGGGAGCTTTCATGCTTCAGGACACCAGTCCCCAAAGCGCTCCTAGTCGATAAAGACTGAGAGAATACTGCACGAGCGTCTTTTAACCAGGCACAAGACAGCCTGCTGCTCTTAACTAAGCAGAAGGTCTGATGAGGAGAGGGGTGAGGAAGTTATCTGTTTTACCCAGCTGTGGTTTTGGTGCAGGATAATAACTCCCATGTATCATTCTGCCTTGGTATGAAAATTTTCGGACTGGTATTAAAAATGGTCCCAGTGCAGTTTGCAGCAGATTCTCCGGGCAGCTCATGCAAAGTGCTGGTTGTTAGCATGCTGCTTGTGTAATGAGGATGCTTAAGACTGTAAGGGGTCTCTGGAAGGTCCTGAAGAGTGATTGCAGTTCAGGAGACTCACCCACCTGGCAACACGCTGATTTATGGCCTGCTCAGTTAATAGCCCTGCTTAACACAGGAGTTTGTCGAGATTAAGTAATTGCCTGAAACAAAAAGTTTATTATCTTTAAGTCTCTGCTGATGAATGACTGGGTGTTGGAAGAATCATGTGAAAGATCATCTGTGATTCCCTCCCACTTTAAGGGTAGTTAAAAAAAAAAAAAGAAGAAATAAAAAGGTTTTAAAAGACAAGCTCTTCCAAAAGGATTTTGGAAGCTCACAATGTACACTGAAACATGGCCGCAATTGCAAGGAGGGGGTTTCACACCTAGGGTGCCATCTAATAAACAGTTCAAGTAATAACACAGTTCTGTGATGCATTTTTCCCCAAGAACTGCAAATGCTTTGTAAACATTAATTAATACCACCCCTTGAGAGATAACTGATCCTGTCACACAATAATAAGATTGGGAATAAATCAAGATGCAAAGCCTGTTTAGTTTCCATACATCACATAGTGGCCTTTCCCATCCTAAAAAAACCCTGGAAATTATCCAACCTAGAAAAGACTGCAGATAACTGTAAAGTTAAAAGATGCTGCATGCTAAATTCTGCTACAATTATTTCTCATCTTCGTTTCCAGATGCTTCAGCAAGGGTAATCGGCTTGATTAAGGTCACACACACTTACACTGCCTCATGAAACCGAGATGCAAAATGCACCAGAGCATAAGGCTTTGCGACTCGCCTTGTTCCACCCCCACCCTGAGATGAGCTGCTGCCTGCTGAGCATCCCTCGCAGAGGGGCTCGTGCTAGGAGATCACAGGATCCAAACCTCTCCTTCTTCGTCCCCCGCTTCCTTCCCACCCCCAAATTTGCTCACAGTTGGCACATGAGCACAAGAGTTTGGACACGAGGGAAACAGGAATGACAAGAAACCCCCATCTCTATTTTAACTGCTAAGTAACGTTCCCACAGCCCCAGATGTCAGACACACTGTCCCTCCTCACATCACTTCGAGGCCTTCCTGCAATAAAATGGGAATTGGCTCCAGCTTTTCCTAGTACTTCTCATATTACCTTTTAATCCAAATACATATGGTTCAGGGAACACTGAGAGACTTGCATGAAAGGATGTACACCAAGAGAATGCAAACCCTGGAAAAAAAGGGATTAGATTTGCAAGACTCCCTTGGCCCTAAACATGTGCCCCCCAACTCCCCAGCATATTAATCAAGAGTCTGATGAGATTCCTTTTGAAATCCCCCAAAAGATTTCTGTAGACTTCAGTGGCTTTTGGATCAGACTACAAACTCAGAATAAATCATAAACTGGCTACATCTGCCAAGTTTATTTCTTTCTTTTCCAGGTTTCAGAACAAATCCATTTTACTGCTGGGAAAAAGCAGAATTAAATAACTGACAAGAGTTCAAATATCCTGTATCACTCCTCATATTAATTCAGCCAGTCAATCTATCCCACGACTTTGGGAGGTGAAGCAGATTACTTTGGCCAGATCAAACCACAAAAACTGCGTGCAGTTTATTATTTAAGGCAGCCTGTGCAAACCCTTTCTTTTGGATTAGAAGTGACAATGTGGGAGACTAAAGTTAAGCACAATCTTAAGCTAAGCCTCAATTAACCAAATTACATCTGTACTGAAAAATCTAATGAACACAACAAATCCCCCTCGCCTCCCCCAATCAATTTTGGAGAGGGTCTCATTAAAAAATATCTAATCTAAATGGACACACAAAAAGAAAAGACTTCAAAATGTGGCACAGGTCTCTGGAACCTCATGTTTTGCATAAATTTGGATGGTTTTATTAATTTGTGGTTAATGCATTGCCTTTTTTTTTTTTTTTTAACTTTTTTTAGCATTTTTGTAAAT